>VZRZ01008693.1:341876-572611 GCA_013398175.1 Climacteris rufus
AAAAAGAGCAAAATTACAATCCAGGAGCTGGGACATTCATCTAGAGTGTGGGAGAGCTGTGTTTGGATCCCTCATCCAGATTTTTCTGAGGGGGAACTTAAATTGCTATTTAATGTCTCTCAGAGGATTGTTCCTGTGACTCACCTAGAGACAGTGGGGTTAACTGAAATTCCTCTTTCTTGTCACAAAAAGGTACCGGGTCAGTTCTAGAATATATTTGCACTGTTAATTATGCCCATATTTGCATTTGACCTTGCTGTCTAGGTCATTGAATATACTGGCCAAAATAACTGTGAACAGAAATCCTTTAACTTATACTTGAACAGTCATAGACATTTGAATTGCTTTATTAATAGGAAAAGCTAAACAATTAGCTCAAACTAGTCAAATGGTAGTATATTTCAAGAACAATCTTCATCCCAAATATGTCAGTGCCACAGCAATCATCTTTGACCTCAGTTTCTATTGTCTGTGTACGCCACCCTATTTGTGCAGGTGTAAGGGACAGCAGGATTATTTTTTGTGAGCAAGTATTGTTTTCTTTAGTGGCCTTTTTGAAAACCTTTCTTCCAAACTTTTGTCCTGCAACGATTTTCAAAGTTATGCTACTATGTGAGATAAATCATTGTGTAAGAAAGGAATAATTTATTAGTTCTGTGTTTGGTTTTTTTCCATCTTTCTTTTGTAAGGTAGTCATCTCAGGAGATGAAATCTGTGTCATGTGTGATATCCATGAAAAGTCAAACAACTTACCCAGATATTTGCACCTGGGCAAGTTGTCTTGATCCACCTTAAAGAAAGATGCAGACAATTCCAGAATTAAACTATTTTTTGGTATGTGTCTATGGGAAATGAAGCAAATCATGCTCTGTAAGAAGTGCCTGTTTTCCTCAACCTCTTGAGCGGGACCCTGGACAAAATAGCTGTGATATAGAAGTCTACACTGTACTTATCAAAGTTTGGACAGAGTAATGTCACCAAATCATCTTCTAACTAATAAATAGTGTAGTGGCTATAAAAGGGAGAATTAATTACAACAATAATAATAACTGAAATCAAGCACTACTCAGTTGCCTGTTCGGTAAGTTTAAAATCTGCAGTCACTTCTTCCATAATAAAATTTCAATAACCAAGGTCAGACACTTCTTATTTTTTACTGGCTTTAGATCTCAGAAAAATAATTTGGTGCTGCTGAAGAGTAAATCAAGCAGAATTAAATTTGTAAATATGAGAATCCTTGCTGACAAGGCCCAAACTGTATTTTTTAGTAATGCAAATGAAGATTAAATTGATTTTAGATTCCTCCCCAGCACAATAATTTGCACAACACAGCAAATCTGAAGACTAGTTCCTCAGTTCCTAGGTAGGGATATCACCCTGAATTACTTATTGTAGTAGGACAACAGAAAAAAGGAGACTTTACTGTCCTGACTTTTACTGCTTTGGTGCATAAAGTTTTGTTGTACATGCAAATAATGGTAAATGCCAAGCAGTACATCATCCAGAAACCAGTGAGGTTGTTGGCACCAGGCTCTGCTGCACTACTTGCCCTCTCTGTGGTGAACTGTAAATGGGAATATCTGTTCACATTTTTCACCCCTTAGGCTGGTTGGGAATAAGAATTTGCTTTGAAAAATAGAGCTAATTAATTTCTTAAAATAGCGTATGGTCTGATAATTTGTATTGGTTATGTATTTATGATGCCAAAACTCGGTTGGCTGAACCAATGTAGTTGTGTTAGTGACCCAAGAGCCTGTGGAAAGGTGTGACTTTCCTGTGTGTGGTACCTTATGCCTTCAGCGGAAGGCTGTCCTGAGCCCTCTTGTGGGATGTATCACCTCAGGCTGATGGGTTCAGTTCTGGAGTGAAATTGTTAGTGTCATTCCTGGGTTTTGGAGACTATGTGGGCCCTCTGAAGCACCTCACTAATTGCGTGTTTTCTTGGACTGGGAGGACAGCTGTGGCTGACTGTGTCCCCTTGTGCCTGTTCAGTGGAGTAAGCCAGTTTGGTGTCTAGTTACCTCAGGACAGATTCCTGTGCATCTGTCTCTTATCAAATTTGATACCAACACAGAATATTTTGACAGCCAAAACTCTACAGGAAAAAAAAAAAACCAAACAAACAAACAAAAAAACAAACCCAAAAACAAATGCTGTGTTTGGTTATAAGTATATAATTTTTTATTTTTCCTTTTTAAAAAACATTTGTTAACATTTACTGGATTTTGTTACATGTAGTGATCCTATTTAATACCTGGGAAAGAGGTTAAAGATTTCAATTATTATATTTTGCATGTTCGGGTTTTGCTTGACAGTCAAATGAAGTTGCAAGATTAATTTACTTGTAGTAAGAAAATATCATTTATACAGTGTTGAAAACTATAAGTTGATTTTGTTAATTCTTTATTTGTTTCCACCAAAAATTGTAATTTAATTTAGAGATGGTCCTTTTATAGGTGGCTTTAAAGCTTTCTTTTATTTGTGATTGTTATAAAAGCCATAGTAATATAAATTTAGAAAAATGTCATCTTATCTGGCTTGCTCTTACAAAAACTTGTTGTGATAATTCTGTTCAACTTTATTTTCAAGAGGTCTGTATTTGTTCTGATGTAGAACTAAATTAGGCATACACAGGTTTCTCTAAGAAAATGTCTCATACAAGAAGCAGAGAAATTCAGATGGTTTTTACCACTTCAAATTATGTGTATAGTGCTTTCTTGATTGTTAAATTACACTCTATGCTAGGTCAAGGTATAGAATAATTTTTATTTTCAAGTGAATGGGGATTAGATGATTTAGAACATATTACTGGGTATCAGAGAGCAGGTAATTTCATGTTTAAGCTTAAGGAAAGGTTTGTATGGGGTGTAAAGGAGGATTTTATTAAGAAAATAGGAGCAGGAAATTAGAGCTCTTCAAAACACACTTACCCAATTTCTCTTACTAAAATCAGTGAGCAGGTTTTCACAAAACCAGTATCAGCTCTTGAAGGTAACAGGCAATGCACAACCTAGAACATAAAATAGATTTATTTTTTGTTTTGAATTGAAGGCAGTTATCTTTCAACCATACAGATTTTACAGCGTGTCCTGTAAAAACCTCCTAAGATATGAAAAGCCCCACTGAAGGAAATAGAAGCAGTACGTCTGAGAACGTCATGCCCCAAGTAAAAAAAACAAAACAGCATAATGATTTTATACAATATCAGAAATGCAGTATCAGTTTATGTCTTCTGTTTGTTCATTACTTCATTTTTAAAGGCAAAATCAGGAAACTCAAAAGGACAGTTTTATAAACAAGTCCCAAACCAAGTCCTTATGCTGCTCTAGTTGGTGAATAGCTGCTCTTGAACTGGACCTAGTTGAATGATACCTGTAACTCTTTCTTTGGACCTTTATGGAAAACTTTAAAATGGCAGAGATATGCCCAAAATACTTGATTGGTTTTGCAGAATTTAGACTCTCCATATATGAGATTAATGATTTAACTGTAGGTAAAAAAGCCTGTAAGTAATATTTCTTTTGGAGGTTTGCAAGTATTAAGGATACACATGGCTGCCTCTCAGGGCCCTGGTCTCTCCAGGGCTACCTGCTATAACTTTTGGTAGTGAAGCATAGCAAGGCAGTATCTGTATCCTCCCATCATTTCTCTGTGCCTCCCATCACCTTTACCTACTGGTCACCAGGCTCAGCATGGTTGCCTGACCTGACCACCCAGCTCTGTGTGTCCTGCAGCTAGACCTGTGTCAGCCTGCTCTCTGGTCTCTCTCTGGTGAGTTGTTCTGGTCTTGCAAATTGTTTTTGTTATGTTAAAGGTGGTGTGGTGGGGCATGTGTCAAAGCTATGAAGGGATTCAGTATTTTCAGAGTAGGAGCATGAATGAGAAAGAACTGTCATTAATGGCTAGTCCAGAAAAGTCCATGAAGTGTTCATGGTAGCTCCACTGTCCTTCCCACATACACACACAAGAAATACCAGGAAATCCAAGACTTGGTACCCTTGAATAAAACAGCAACTTCAAAATCTGCTGGGATGCTTGGGGGCATTCCACAGGGAGGAAACAACCCAAGTGACGCAGCAGGTTGACACAGTCTCAATATCAGTTGCAGAAGTGAGAATTGTTTTCCTGATGAATTGTAATATTGCTGTCCTTTACAGCTCAGGGAGGAAAATCATCTGCAGAAAGAGTCCATGGATAGGATATATGAGTTATAGAATATTCTCTATTTAACAAAGAAAATTCCATTTCTAGGAATATATCCACTGGTGTGTACCAGAGATAATTCAGCAGAGCAAGACAAAGCAATTTGGTGTTGCACATGGAAAATGGAGGCACTGCCAAACAGCAGCATTCTCCCATCAATGGTGTGATTGAAAAGGAGCCAGCAACTCCTCTTGCAGTAAGCCAGAGCAGAGGAAGATGCAACACAAGCGCTGTTCTGTTCAGCAGCTGTTTTTTCCCCATGTTTGCTCATGCTACTGCTGCAATGAGGAGTAACATGGTCTGGTTGAGTGAAAAAGTTCTTTAAGAAGGGTGAGTTTAAACCCAAGACAAAACTTAGCAAGGGCCTGCAATACATGCCATAAATATTGGCCCCTTTGTTGTCTCTTCTCTTTCCTGGTACTGGTCCTACCAGGACCATGAGCTGGACATCTCTGTTCCTCCAAGAAAGTCAGACAGTAAGGCCATTGAGGTGAGGGGTGCATCAGGAATAAGGAAAAGACTGTAGCTAAAATTTGAGGGCCCCAGATTTCCAAATATGTAAGTGAAGATCCAGGCATTGGTCTCACACATGAAGTGTGACTTCTTCTCTGGGTTATCTTTCATATGTTTGTGGCTGCTGCTTGCTCGTGAGTTTTGACTTTTATTGTATTACATCCCAGTGTTCTTGTTTAAATCCAAGTTACTTAAATCAAGAAACAAGAGATTTGTGCTAGATTTTCTGTACCTACCCAAAACACAGGGAAGTGAGACAACATTTTTGCATCTTTTACTGAAAAGCAGTAAGTGCACTTGACTTGTATTGCTGGCTTCCATTTATTTGTACATGCTATTTCAGAGGAAGGAATTGTGTGTAAGATGGTGAAGAGACAAAATCTGTGCCTAAGTTTAAGTGTTTTTATAATATAGTTTTGTACTGAGATTCTTAAATTTTGGGTAGTGAAAGATTTGTGGGCAAGTATGTAAAGTACTTGCTGTTCATAATTCTGCTAACTATATAAAACACGTGATATACATTATCATTCTGCTCCAAGGTTTGGGTTTTGGTTTTTTTTTTTTCCTTCTGGAAACATTCTATGACTTAAATTTCCATTGAATGCTCTAAATAGCAAGGGATTGGCAGCAGTTACTAAGATACATATACACTGAGATGTGTACTCACTTCAGCTAAGATTTAAAACCCCTTCTCACAGTTTAATCACTGTGGTTTTGACTTTCAGACTTGTCAGAAAAAATGTTTGTGGGACAACTGACTTTTGTAGGTAGCTTATTATAATACTTTGCTAACAGTTTCAGGGAAAATCTTTTTTAAATATTTTTTAAATTTTAGCATTACCTGGTTCCAAAATTCTGCTTGCTCTCATACTCCAAACAAGCCTCAGCCTTGTTTACTTATCATCCATCTACAATTTTAGGCAAAAGGTAAAACATTATGTTAGAACAGTTAGAAAAATATCCCTCTCATTTGAAGCATTAGAATTTTTCCAGTTTTGATGCTGATTGTAATGAAAACCAGATGACATCTGTTTTGTACAGCAGTTTAGAGTTTTGTGCATCTTACAGAGGTTGTTTAATCTAGTCTTTTATGCCAAAACAATTGTAAAAATTGTTTCAATTGTAAAAATTCTTCACTCTCATACTGCAATAGTCATACATGAGAAAAAATGCATACTTCTGCTTTTCTAGTTTTAATCAGCTTTTCAAGGGTTTTTTGCCTTATATTTCATTCCTACAGGCATAAATCCTGTCCTAAAAGACAATGTTGCTGTATGCTATCAATTTTCTGGACAGAATAGATTCTTTCAAACTAGGAGTGTTTCATCAAGCTGTTTACTCTTAGTACCCAAAATATCAGTTTAAATTCTGGAAACTCTTAGAGGAGTGTATTTAATGTTATGCACAAAACCTACACTATGCTTATGCATAAATGCTTGTGTGCTCTGGCTGTGCTTTGCCACACAACTTTATTCCAGGCTGTCTGTCAGGTGTATTATATAACTGCTCTATATTAATTATTAAATCCTTTATTATTTAGAGTAATTATAATTTAATGGCTGTAGCTTTCCATGGAAGGCTTTTTCTCTTAATGCTAGTCTGTTTCCTGTAGCTATTCAAACTCCAGATGAAGAAATAAAAGGAAAAATAAATCAGAATTTAAAATGAAACACAATAATAATGATGTATATCATATTTTAGGATAATTTTTGAAGCAATCATTAAAGATAAAGTCAATGAGTTTCATTTAATACTGTTCTTTATATCTTAGTCAGTCTTCCACACCAATTTCTTTTCTCTTAGTAAAACACATTATTCCTAATTAGTGCTTAAAGGAAATCACTGTTGGACCTTTTTCCACTTTTTTTTTGTGTTTTCCAGTGGATTAGTATGAAGAGATTACTCAAAAAAGGTTAAAGTAAGTGGAGGTTTGCTGAAGCATAAAAAACAAAAACAAAAAAAACCAAAAAAAACCCCAAAACAAACAAACAAACAAAAAAAAAAACACCAACCTGCCCAAACCAAAATAGTTTTTTCTGAATGAGTTTTCTTTTGCAAAGATTTTTTTTTATTTTTTTGGGGGGGGCAGTTTCACCTGTAAGTTTTAAAATCAGTAGATTTTAAAATGAAAAATAAATAATAGTAGTGATAAATTTTTAAAGTCAAGACTAGATTTCATCATACTAAAATGTACTGGTAGTACCTGGAGGAAGCCAAACAACTTTATCAACATGAAAAGTGTGCATCAGGGTGAGCTAAATTCTGAATTGACTGTTACTATCATCTTATGTTTCAAACTGCTTTGGTCTCATCCTGATGTACAACTCATATGTATTAAAAAAAAAAAAAGTATCAAATGGAAATTCATAAAGTGAGAAATATTGTAGGGATCTGCTGGGCTGAGCTGGTACACAAAACATTTCAAATGCTGGTATTTGAAACCCCATCATTTCTTTTGTAGACAACAGCCTCTCCTGAGGGGTTCCATCTCCTGGATCTGTCTCTTAAAGCCTGTGAGAACAGAGTAGGCTGAGTAGGGCATGGTCATTTTTTCACCTCTTCCAGTGCTTGGGTTCCTGGGGCTGCACAGCCTCATCACTTTTGACCTTCAGCCAGTGCCCCAGTCTTTCGGTTCTCACACATGTGCCTACAGTCTCACAGCATCCCTCTCCTGGAGGGTAACCCAAACTCCAAACTTCTCAGGTAGCCTCATGAGGGTCAAAAAGATAGGCAAGAAACACAGATTTTGAAGAGGAACTTCCCAGCAGCCACTGCTGCTTGTAAAATGCATCTCTGCCCATGACAGGGGGTCAGAACTAGATGATCTTTAAGGTCCCTTCCTATGCAGTCATGCACACAATTTTCTCAGTCTATCAGTCGTGCAGTTCATGAGTTAGATGGCCATCCTGGCATTGTGTAACATTTCTAGTTCTCTCACTCCCTAACGTGCAGTCCCTAATTGTAGCAGTGATAACCCTGTCCCTGATGGGAGCAGAGCGTGCCTCCCTTAGGACAGGGAAATCTAATCTGTGATCCCATATGGCTTTTGTATGGGGAGCTGATTGTCAGGGGAAGGCTGGGACTGGAAAATCTCTGTGGCTTTGGATGGCTCTTTGAGTGACAACTCTCTTGTTCATCTCAGCAGTAGAAACTGGAAAAGTGATCTATGGGGGTATCACTACTTGGGGGTCTTTGTAGTCTCCCCTACATCTCAGTAAGGATTCACTTGCAGATGCAGGTTACTAAACAAGTGGGATTTTTGTTGGACTAGATTTTTTCCTCTACACTTCTTGAATAAAGTATTTGGAATAAACCAGCCTGGATGACTCAAACCTGCATTTCTTGTACAGGAAAAACTTTGGCAGCTACTGTACAAATCATAACAGGAAAGAGCATAGAGTTTGCAGCTTTGAATTAATGTGTTCAATGCTGCTCAACTCCCTTATTTTGTATTTTAGGATAAGGACAGTGGGAATTCTGCCTTTGGGTTTGACCCTGAATCATGAAGAAGATATTCAATGCTCTTCATGTGCTATAGTGTTTTCATAGGCCACCTGGTGTAATGGCAAGAGTGGTTATTCAAGGACATAATGAGTAGTTCAGATCTAACACACATAATATGCACAGCAGCTGCTGCTCTCCTCCCATGTCAGGCTTGGTAACTGTGAAACTCCAACCTTTAAATAACACCCTTTTAACTCTGTAGAAGTTTAAGGATGCAGGAAGAAGCCAGAGCATCCTGTTTTAGGACCTCTCAGCTGGAACAGAGCAGGCACAGCTTGCTGGGAAGCTGCTCAACATGTGTTGAGCCTTCCCCTGCCAGGGGAGAGGAAACACAGCCCTGACAGAAGGTGAGGGAAGACCCTAATGATATCATCATAGGTATCCCTCCACATGTGCCATAATGGAGTCTATGTTTTTTCCCTGCACGGTGTGAGATCACCAGAAAGCAGGAATGCCTTACTAAGTGGAGGGAAAACAACCTTGCTGGGAGGCATGATTGCTGGCATGATCCTCTGGTCAAGCACACATCTTCCATGCTGGGAGACATTTTCATTTCTGCCACAGTACGCACTGAAGTTTGGTTATCATATAAATCAGGAAGGGCTAACCAACCCTCAAAAGGAGAACTGCATCATGCAGCTCGTCCTTCACATCTGAGCAGCCACTGCAAACACAGTGGCAGAGACTTGGCAGCTGCATGCAGGTCCACAGACCAGGGCTACTGTTGTGCTGTGCATCACCACACTGACAAGAAAAGCACTCTGGGAAAAGGTTGCCATGCAAGGTTTTCCAAGTAACTGATTTGGGTTTTTAAATTTGTTTTGTCTACTGCAAAAAGTAATTGATATTCCACATTGAACTGAATTTAGAATTTCAGTTACATAAGTAATGTGTTTAGGTAAATGTAGTAAAACAGTTTTTTGGGGCATGCACAAGCAAATAAAATTAAATACTAGAAAATTAAACATACCAGAGGAGGAAGGGTCACCTTGATCTTCTCTCTCATTCAATCAGAGTGTGTAGCTGGGCATGAGTCAGGGTCATCCAGGTCCCTAGGGACCCTGCCTTTCCTGTCAGGATATCATCTATCACATCATCTGTCATGTTTGCATGGAAAGCTTTAAACGCTGAGCTAGCACATGGAAACTGGGATTAGACCACTGTCTTCAGTGTCTTGCATTTTTCAACTGCATATATACTTTACTCTGGTGAGTCAGAAAAGAGTGACAGCAGTGCTGTTCCCAGTGTTTTCTTTCCCAAATGACACTGCTTGGTGAATTTTGACATAAATTCATGAGTAATTTTTGGGTTAATTAAAAAAAAATTGGTAATTTGATAATGTTTCAAGTCTATCTTTTGCCATACTCTCCTGATAGTGCACACTGTGCCTACTCAGACTGAGTTTCCAGGACACTGGGGAGAAAATAATTGCATTTACTCCCCTGGGATAAAAGATGTGCATACACTAACGCTCTGTCATCATGGGTTTCTTTGGAAACATGACAGATTGTCTAAATGGGTATGCTGCAGTCCTGTGGTTCACTGTCCCTTACCTTTGAATGAGTGCAGTATCAGGGTGTATCTTGAGTTGTGCCTCACAGTCTCTGACATTTCGTCATTCTGAAATCAAGCTCAAGAGACAACAGAATGTGGCCACAGCCTGTCTCACCAGCGCCTCCACCCCCTGCACCGTCCTGTCTTTAATCGTCCCTCTCTCGGAGAGACTCTGACAGATGGAGCTGCTGCTGGGCCCTGGGCTGCTGCCAGGGGGGCTTCTCTGCAGATCGGTGCCATCCATGTCCAAACCTGTCACTGCCTGGATGGCTTTTCCAACCCGGGAAGCTCCTGGGAGTTATCCCGGGAAGTCAGCCCAAGCCTGCAAAGGCTGATTCCCTCACACACCCGCTGTAGAAAATGAACTAGTGTATGAGAGTAGAGTATACAAGTTACTTACAGGCACACATCAAGTAATGAAGTTATCATTTAATAATTGAGAAAATGCCTTCTCGTGATGGCAGCCTGTAATTTGACCCATGCAGCGTTATTTCCCCCTGTAAATTCTGAGTCAAGAAAGGCACATGGGGTTTGGATTCTGCCAGGAAGAGGTGATTCCAAGTGATAAATGCTATAAATATAAATTTTTTAGACCATGCTACATTTAGATAAATATTAATATTAAAGAATACATGTATTATTACATTGTATGACTTTAAATAATAATTTATTTTGGCACATAAACTCTCAGAATGATGAGGATTTACATTCCCTGAAAAGTTAATCAAATCATAAAAGACAATTAACAATAGAATAGGAGAACCCTTAGCTGAACTAAGATGTCACAGTTATTGCACATGCATGTATACTAAAATATAATCATACCATACCGACTTGAATATATATTTTTTATCTGTTAACCTGAATTAGAGTTAATCCAAATTACTGACATATGTTTAAGGTTATACAGTTTGTTATTACTCAAGATTTTATGCTATAATTTTTCAAACCAAAAAAACTCCAGTGATCTCATGTACAACCACATTTCAAACTATCAAAAATTTTATTAAGCATCCTAAGAAACAGGAGTTGTCTTCAAAAGAATTAAAGTAGGCTCTGTTCACTTGCTTCATCACAACAGTTGTTATGCTTCACAGATGATCTGCCTTCGTTGTTGATTTTTTTTTATACCTTCAGTTTCCTGAATGAAAGCTATGTGTTAACAGTTCACATTTTAAGAAATAATAGTTTAAAGCTAATTCTGTATTTTTTATTTCATCATATAGCTCTTTGATACCTAATATATAAATGCCTAATATATTTAGGTATTAAGTTCATATGAACGATGTTACTAAATTTCTGTGCAGAGCTAGAAGTCAGTCTAACAAACTGAATAAGAGACAGATGTGTAATAAGGAAGGTGAAAACAAAGCTTAAAAGAATTAGCAAAAATAATTTTTATAAACTTGTAAAATGGCAGATTTTTGAATTTTTAATAGAAAAATCTTGGGCTACAAAATTACTAGATTATTTTATTACATCAGATTACTTAACAATATTTTATGTGCTACTCGCTTACTTGCTTGCTGTGTCCTTTTGGCTAAATACCATTACTAATAT
Organism: Climacteris rufus; assembly: GCA_013398175.1. Classification (NCBI taxonomy): domain Eukaryota; kingdom Metazoa; phylum Chordata; class Aves; order Passeriformes; family Climacteridae; genus Climacteris; species Climacteris rufus. The sequence continues at coordinate 353,211 of VZRZ01008693.1, forward strand.
AGTGAAATATGCCCAGGGTTAAGGTTCCTTAGCTTTTATCCTGACTCCAAGGATACCCTGTTTGGCTTTTGTCTGGTTTGACCTTTCTGTCTGTTGTGCTTTATGGATGACTTAAAGATTTATAGCCAGAGAACTGGCTATGAGGAGTAACTATCACTTGCTATATATACTGCTTTCATAACTTAAGATTTCTTATGTGCTGCATATACATGTTTTTAAAGCAGTGAAGTCCAGGATTCCGTAAGCAAAACACAAGAGAATAACTTCAAATGAAAGAAATCGTTATGCAGGAGTTAAAGATGAAGGTAATATTTCTTTGGGTAAAACATTTTAAAATTCTAATTACAAGGGTAAAAGCTGTGGTAATTCAAATCCTTGCAAAGGTAACATATTTTTCTTCCTTGATTCTTTCTTTTCTGGCAGCTTCTGCTGAAGAATTATCTTCTATCTGACCTGACATTTTCTTCCTTATTTGAACTGCGATTCTTAATCTCAGTATTTTTGTCTTTAAACAAAGAAATGGTTGCCTGCAAGTGGATGAAATTCATGGAAAAGGTTTTGCTCATTCATTATTTATAAGCTTCTATTGTGATTTTCTTTTTTTTTTTAATTGGAAATTTCAACTTGTGTTGGTTATTGCTGATATGTGATAAGGATAACTGAAAAGCTTCTCAGTCCTGTCTGACAAGGATATATTATGAAAGTTAAGATTGCATTAATTTGCTAAGACTTTCTACATGATCCACAACATGAAATGTTTCTGTATTTATTCTGAAGGAAATTAGCTTTCATGATGCTTAGTTTCATTCATTATTGTAAAGGCATTTGAGACAGCGTTTTCGGTTTTTGTGGTAGATTGTTATTTTGTGAAACAGCTTTCAAAAGGATTGAGACAGGTAGGGCAGGTTAGCAGAGACTTTGCAGGCAATCTGCACAGGATTTATTGAAATAGAGGAAGTGTTTTCAGACTTGTCATCAGTTTGCAGTCTCCAGCTTAGGTTTTTTACTGCTTGTGTTTGGCCCATCTTCTTTCCTGTGATTTGCTTTCTGAACACTCTTGGTCGCAGAATTGCTGTTGCTCAGTGCAGCACACGATCTCTCCAGGAGCCTTCCCAGGAGGCAATAGAGGGAATGAGAAAGAAGGCCTAAGACCCATCAGTGATAAATGATTGTTAGGTGACTGGCAGTGTAAAGTGTCAAAGAAAAGCATTCACTCTTTAAAAGGGAGTGTGAGCAGAAGCTAATTTGGAGAAAGACAAGCCTCAGGACACCACACAATGTGATGTGTCCGACCACCCTTCACCCTTTCACTGCATTGAACCTATCAACAGGTTGCCAATAGATTGCTAAGGGTGCGCTTTCAGAGAGGCCAGGTTTGGAAGTGTGTCTTTGAAAGTGTGAGTACTTGTGCAGTGGCATGATTTTTGATTCACCCTTGGGAGATCGATTTGAAATTTGAGATTAAAATCTGTCGTGGTTTAACCCCAGTCAGCAGCCAAGCCCCACGCAGCCACTCGCTCACTCCCCCACCAGCAGGATCAGGAGAGAATCAGAACGGTGAGAGCTGGAAAACTCATGGGTTGAGATAAAGACAGTTTAATAGGGAAAGCAAAATCGTGCACACAAGCAAAGCAAAACAAGGAATTCATTCACTTCTCCCCAGGGGCAGGCAGGTGATCAGCCATCTCCAGGAGTGCAGGGCCCCCTCATATTTTACTTGAGAAGACAAACACCATTGCTCCAAATATACCTCCTCTTCTTCCTTCTTCCCCCCACTTTATACACTGAGCAGGATGTCATACGGTCTGGAAAATCCCTTTGGTCAGTTGGGATCACCTGTCCTGGCTGCGTCCCCTCCCCACCATGCACCCCCAGTCCCTTCCCAGTATGGCAGTATGAAAAGCAGAAAAGGGCTTGGCTCTGTGTAAGCCCTGCTCAGCAGTAACAAAAGCATCTTTATATTATCAACCTTGTGTTCAGCACAAATCCAAACCACAGCACTGTAGTAGCCACTGTGAAGGAAATAAACTCTACACCAACTGAAGCCCCCAGAAAATCTTTCCAAATTTCAGTGTCATTTTCTTCATAAGGATCTTCCAGCATTTCAGGTGCGTATAGAACATGCTTAATTTCACCTGTTGGCAAACACTTTTCCAAAACTCTTCTGAAATCTGATGACTAAATATTCCTTATAGCTGCCAGCAGTCCTATTGAGCTGTGATGCATGAATGAGGAATAATGTGCAGGAACTAAATGGTTCTGTTGTAGAACTGCATCGCCATGAGGGTTATTTGTACGATTGCAAATTTGAGGGTGCTATTATCTTGAGATACAGTGTCATTGAATGTTACCCAGCATTGTTTACACAGAGGAAAACGAAGGAAATCCATCTGTCTTGTCTCTTATGCATTGCAAGTGCTTTTTCTCATAACTAAACATCTCTCAGTAGAAACTATCTTTATGAGGTGTTAATAAGTACACTTACAAAAACGTGGTGGAAACGGAAGTTATGTCATATTGTAAAAGGAACTGAAACTAAGCGAAGTCTCATCTGGAAATTCTCAGTGTAAGTAGATAACAGTCAGTCTGGAAATCATAGCCTGTGCATTTTGGAAAGTTTCTTTTACTTAGCTGATATCAGTTGCAGGTTTTTTGCTTTTATTCAACAAGAACATGTAACTACTTGATATGCTATTGAAAATCTTCCATACTGACTTTGTGAAATATGAGCTAATTAATTAAGTGGTAGTGTGTCAATTTGTTTGGAGTTGCTTAAAGTGGACTATAAAATTCTGTAATCAAATATGTAGAAAAAAGCCCTTTTAGTATACCTTAAAGAGTAGCTCAGTTCTTTCTTGACAGAAGACTTTCATCTTGGCCATATAAGTAATCTATTCTGTGATGATTGATTAAAAACAAGGATTAATTATTTATAATTCTGTGAGATTGGCATAATCTATAGTCACATATTTTGGGGGCAGTTTTCTCTGGGTTGGTTAGTTTTCATACTTTTTTTTGTTCCTGTATGAAAGAACAGCTGCGGATTCACATTCTGAGATTTCTTCCCTTCTGTCATGGTATTGACAAACATTATCTCACAAACCCCGTATATTTTGCCTCATATTTTTCTTCTGCATTTTAACATGAGCCGGGGGATTTCAATACAATCATGAGTATGAGGAAAGATCTACTTAAAAATAGTGGAAACACTACAGAAAGAAGCCAGCATCATATTCTGAACATTCTGCAAAGCACTTTGTTGGTGTGTTTCTTTGAAGGAGTTCTACTCCCTCCCGTCCTTTTGTTGTTGAACACTCAGGGGTTTTGACAGATATGAGTTACGTTATATAAATACTATACTAACTTTAATAATTCAGATTTCCAAAGGAAACTGGGGGAATGGCGTGTAGAAAAGTAGAGCCTGCAGTCCCATTCTTAGCTGTGTTGACCTGTGAAAGAGAGCAGAGAGCCATAGTGCTGCCTCCTTGCTTCCTTTAATTAATGCTTGGAAGTGACTTTGTCACCGATCAGCACTTGTGCTTAGGGATCTGAAAAACTAGCAGGTCTTTGCTGGGAGAACAAAAGAGTACAAAAAACCTTTTCTGTCTCCCCTTCAGCACCCCTGTAATCACACTATAAAATGGATAGTAGATCCTTCCTCTCAGTAAAAATATGGTTTATTTCCCTCACAAACTAATTTCCACGGTTGTACTACTGTAAGATATTAAATATCTTTATGCTTTTCTTGACTTATATAAAGCATGGCATGTGCTCTATGAACTGTCCTTTCCCACTGGTAAGGCACAAAGCATTGATCATATGATTCCCTGGTAGTAAATGTGGGGCCTTCTCCCCCACAATCTCGGGTTTCTAAGTCCAAAAAGTCTTTCTCTTCAGGCTGCCATGGAAGTTTGTTTCTCTGAATGCTGAGCTTCGTTCCTACAAGGGCTAGCTCCTGGTACCCAGGCTAGCTAATTGTGGGCTATTTTGTCAGGCATATTCTCAGTGTTACTTCATCTGTGAAGGAAGCCATGTAAGGATTTATAAATGTTGAAAAGAAATGGCATCGTCAGTCACATGACAAAATCACAGAAAAACTTTCTTAATTGCAGCACCGTAATCAGGCCACAGACTTACACAGGGTTTTGTGTATGCATCTCCACCTGTTAGGTGCTTCCCACATGTAATCTAGTCGCAGTAAACTCTCCATACAGAAATGGTGGCGGAGCAATCACTCTTTTTTCTTCTATGTTCATCAGAACTATCAGGTTTTAGTCTGTTGCTGTGAATTTGGTGCTAGACCAACACCGAGATGCATGCCCTTCTCATTTTGTATCAGCAGATGCTGTGGACTATCTGGTGTCTGATGTGCACACCATGTATCAATATGCATCCTGATGTTTGTTCTCTCTAGGCTGTGTTTTGATGTTTTAGATCTACAGGTAATAGCTGCCATTCTACAAATACAAATGGAAATAAATTTGTTCTGGTTTAGCATTAACCATTTTAGCTTTTAGGTGACTACTGGGAATATTTTATTGTTTAAGACTGTCAAGAATGTACTCACGTATCTATTTCACAGTGAATTTTCAGTCTGTGACAGACGTTATAAACTTATATTCATTCCTAGGTGTATGTGATGCCATGTGGATGGGCTTTGTGAAACTGCTGCTGGACACCAGGGGATTTTGCTTATTATCCAAGCCAGGCTTGGGTCCCTCCAAGTGGATCATGCTCATGTGAAAGGCAAATTAGTCTTCAGAACTGCAAACTCCAGCTTTTGATGGGAGTGTAACAAATGCCTAGTTCTCTCTGCCAGATTTGCAGCCCAGTCTACAATTCTTTATAGATAATTTTAACAATATGACAATATATAAAAAGATAGTAAAAATAGTGGTTTATGTAAAGGAAGCTTTTGCCTCCTGTGAGCTCTCACATTAGTATTAGTCAGCCTGTAGGTCTTACTAAAATGGAGGTAGCTGTTCTATTCAGCAGAGCAGAACAGGCAAAATCACTTTGAGTGAGAAAGGAGAAGAGGTTAATGTGGAGCTGTTGGGTGAAATACAATCTTTTTAAAATTGCAATATAGCTCAAGATCATCAGCTCCCAAAATCAGTGTCACAAATAGGGTCGTGAGCTCAGAATTTAAATGTAAATTGGATTGTGAGTGCCCAGACAGAGAGGCCTGAAAAGAAATTTTTGTCTCTGCTGAGCCAGCTTGTCAAAGAAAACTTTAGCCTGTGTGCTTGTGGTTTATAAATCTGATTAAAATGTGAAAGTTTTAGTGTAAAAGTTATCATTTAATAAGCTCCTGTACTTCTAAGCCATACCAAAAACCTGACAAAAATAGTAGAAATTACTTGATGTCAGATGTTATCAGAAGCGTGGGATAAATGTGTGTCAGAGGTCCAGGTACAGTGGCAGTGGCCAAGGCAACAAACAAATTCCTCTAGCTGCACATTCTCTTCTGTTAGGTACAAGAAGGCCATATATGTGATGATAGTCCCAAAATAGCAGATGAGACTAACTGTAAAATTTTAGCTCAAGTGCACATTGGTTTTAATTATATAACATAGTATGTTTTGCAGTCAGAGTACTAATGAGTTGCTAATTCCCAGTCAGAGTAAGATATTTGATTTCCAGCATATCTGCTAACCATTCAGTCTACTCCATACTGGCTGGAACCTGCCACCATTACTTTCCTGGGGAATACTTCACTAAGCAAGATGTCTTAGTTGTTTAAATGGGAGGAGAATGCGTGATTTAGTGTGTTTGTTCTCCCAGTAAAAATATCCTGCATAGTGTGAACCAGTAAGAAACTGTGTGATCTTTAAGCTGCAGATGACTGTGTCCAATAACAACAGTTTCCTGATTATGTTAATGAGTTCTTAAAAATACTTGGCATTTCTTTCAAGAACCAGAAATATTTCTTTTAATGATGTTAGCTGTCTGGCATTCTGATTTAATAATTCATGTCCTATCCTTTCATATTTCTTTGCCTTTTGACATGCTGTCAAAAAAGAAGACAAAATCAGTTAAATAATTGAGAACATGTGAACTGCCATAAACCATCACTCTCATTTGTTTCTCTGCAGAACAAAAGGAAGTAAAGGTGGGAGAATACAATGCTGTGGATGACAAATTGGAAATAATCAACAACAGCATCAGGTTCCAAGGTAGGACAGAAAACCAGAAAGAGTTACAGGAGTGACATGGATAGCTGTATGTAGTTTGTAAGACCATGTGCTCTTAAGGAACTGTTTTAGGATTTTTAATATCAAAAAGCTGTGACACTGTAGAAAGAAAAAGGGTACTGAGCTGTACTTAAAAAAATAGAATTCTGAACAGAAAATTGCCATATTTTGATATTGTATACTTGTTTTTTATTCCAATGATAGGGCAAATACAAGTTTATATGTGTACACAAATGTTCTTTGGTCTTTCAAGAAGGAGGTTCTTCACCAATGAATAACGTTCTATTTCATCCTCATTTCCCACTCCCCCAGTTCATCTCACCTGAGGGATGTTCTCATGTTCTGTATTTGAAGACACCAGAAGGAGGTGGTTGTTTTCCTTGGGGAGGTGTCTGCTAAGTAGTTAGAAAATAGGTTTTCAAAATACCAAGGCTGGCTTTAACATGGCCCATGGGAAACAGGGCCAGAGAGGGTATTCAGTCCAGTAGAATTCCCAAGGTAATCAGCAGGCATATAGCCTTTGTTGCTGTATCTACTTGTCATTTTTTATCTCATGGTGCTCTGAAGATAACACAGGGACTTCATCTGCCCTCAAGCAGTTGGAGTGTGGGCATAGCTGTGGTTTTCAGAGCCCATGGTCATGGCAGCCAGGTGTGAACTGAAATGAGTTTTAAGGGTGTCTCCTGTTGAAGATAGGCATATACATTATTTTCAAAGCTAATATTTAAGATTTAATCTTAAGCTCTGCTATGGTGCAGCTCAGTAAGAGAAGATGAAGTCGGCTTTGTGAATTCTGTGTGGTTTTCCCCTGGGTGTGGTGAGGTGGATGAGTATCAAGCTCCTACACCTTCCTTCAGTGTCCCAACACCCAAGGTTTGCATGAGCTGGGTTTCACTGCAGTGATCTTATTCATGACTACTTGTCCATCTGCTGGAGCTTTCCACTTTTGATATTCTTTGCTGAACTTAAAAGAGCATAGCTACACAAATTTCTCACATCTTTTTGGATTATGAGGCTTTGGAAATTCAGAGTGCAGAATCTGTTCCAGTTGCCAAAGTCTGGGACCCAGCAGATTACTTCTGCTGCAAGGAGGAACAAGTCATGTTGTTGAATGCTGATTCAACACCATTAATTTCCAGAGAATACATGCAGGATGAATCAAGTCACACGAGACAGATTTTGTTCATAACTCTTTGCCTTTATGGACTGTACGATGAAGAAAGGTCTCTGTACAGTCTTTTTTCAGGATAAGACTGCTAAATCTTGTTCTGACTACATCTGAAGGTGGTCTTTCAACCCATAACCTGTCTTATGGCTGACTTCAGATCTATTGTGTGACTTGCAGTGAATCTTCTTCTTTTACTCAGCTTTTCTTTGAGATAGTTATATATTCAGTTTGGAGGACAGAGTTGTTAAATCTGCCAGGCAGTATAAAAAAACCTAATAACTCTAAGTTTTTGAAATAGGGAGTAGTAACTATGTCCCTGTTTAAACCATTGCATAAAATTCCACAGCAACAGGAAGTAAGTTTGAACGGCCAACGCACAGACAAAAAAATACATTTTGTAGACTCACTGTTTATATTTATTAAATGCAAACCATCAATATACTCTGAAGGGTGGGGTTTTATTCTTTAGTGTTAGTTCTTTTAATTCAGGTATGTGCTTAATTTTATTTCTTGCTATTTGTCTAATTATGTGAACTGCCATGGACTATAGATGTACGCTATCTGGAGGGAAAGTGAAAAGAGAAAAATCTCAAGTATTTTTCTTCAATATCAAATCAGCAAATGGTCCCTTCACTGCCACTTTTTTGTGATCACCTGGAAGAAGTTTTTTTTCTGAAATGCTGGGCATAAAGACCAAGATAGCAAGTTTGCATGATCTGTGTTGTTTCAACTTAGCTCATATGGGTAAAGCTATCTTATTAAAATCCTTGAATATTCTTTTAGGTTCAAGGCAGGAGAGTGAATGTAAATTTAGCCATGGCAGCTGCTAGTCAGGTACTTACAGCTCTGCTTTTGCAGCTGTTCTGTGAATGGAGCTGCTCAGCCCCATCGCCCTCGCAGCCCTACAGAGAGCTGATGGTAAAGGACAGGCTCAGGCACTGTGGGGCACACAAACCTGTGTCTGAAAGAAGACAGTGATGCAAAAGACCTTTTGCCAATCCCCTGCACCAAGGAAAAATTTAGTAAGCAGGTGAAATGGAATGTGGGAAGTAGGAAATGCAGAGCTTTATTGCAGTTGTTGGAAAGTGATTCTCCTAATTAAACTGAGAAGCTGTTAATTAGTGGCAGCTGACTGTCAATCAAGCAGATGGTTTTAAACATAGTTTTTAAGTTCAGACATTCAAGTCCACATCTACAGGATTTAGCAAAGTGGATCTGTCCATATAAATCTTTTGCTATCTATTTTTCCATATTGTTCCATTCTGTAGAATCCTGAGGGCACCAACAGCCCTCCCTCCACTCCTCCCAAGGCTTCTGCCACCTTTCTCAGAATCCCTATTTCAGCCCCAGGGCCATCAGTCCCCGTCCCAGTAATGCCATATCAAGCCTGGTCTCCAGACAGCCCATTTGAATTTGCTCTGGCAATGACATTAGGCACAGAAACAATGATTTCTGCTTTCAACTCGTTGCTCTGTCTCTTGTTTTAGAAAAGCATAACCTCCTGGTAAAATTTACACTCATAGTAAATTTAGTGTTTATTTACACTTTAAAATGAAGCTAGTTATCCTGTATGGGGTTCTGCACCGGGGGTTTTTTGTGTTATTTCTTCCAAAGAGGATACTTACCTGCTCCAGAAATGCAAATCTTCATGTCAATCAATATGACTAACATATGTCTGTCAAAGTCAATGATTTGATGAACTACTGATGTGGTTCATGGTTGCTAAGCGTGCTAATTCAAGGTATAGTACTTACGTGGGGCAAAGTTTCTTGCAGAAATTCTACATCTGGTTGAGCTTTAGCCTTTTTTTCTTCCTGTAATTCTAGGGCTTGAGCCTCCAAAGGACAAAACAATTATACAAGAGGAGCTGCGCAAAATCTCCCTGCCTCTCTACAGCATCCTCTCTGCCCTCACAATCCTAGGAATGATAATGGCCAGTGCTTTCTTGTTCTTTAACATCAAAAACAGAAATCAGAAGTAAGAAACTCATGTTACTTCTATCACAAGTTTTTTTGTATTTAAATGCCATCTTTTTAGAACCAGTCACATATATATCTATCTATCTACATGTATATGTAAGGCAAATGTTAAAACTGTGGAAAGATGGTATTTTAGTACTATTTGATTGAAATAACTGGGTAATGTATTCACATTGAAACAGACTGTATTTAAGTTCTTTTACACTGTCTGAAAAGTGTAATTTTTTAACTTATGTTTGACTGTCTGCTAATAACATCAACCCTAGCTAATTAATCCATCAGTAAAACAGGAGTTCTTTTTACTAAATATTCAAAAACCTGAAACAATGCTACACTTTATAAAATTGCAAATACTGTGCATGCCTATAGATTTCATGGAGTTCTAGAAGAAGGATTATCTGTTTGCCTGGTTACAATAAGCTCTTCTTTATTGCTTTAGTAGGCTAGCAGTAATCTTTTTCTCTTTAATGCACTATCACCTTTTGTCCATAGACTAATAAAGATGTCCAGTCCCTACATGAACAACCTTATTATCCTTGGAGGGATGCTTTCTTATGCATCTATTTTTCTTTTTGGCCTTGATGGATCCTTTGTCTCCGAAAAGACATTTGAGACACTTTGCACCGTAAGTAATTCCATATATTCTAGTTGAATTCAGTCTTACAGGAAGCTCTGTGAGAAATGCAGACAGAAAAGTTCGGTAGTTTGATGTCTCATTCCATTAAATCACTGATTCTCGAAGTTCTGTCCTGGGATATTTTCTGTGACTAAATTCTAAAACATGCACAATTATTATTGTTGTTGTTGTTGCTATTATTAAATCTTAAGTGCAGGAATTATCTTCGCTATGGTTTTGATTCTTCTTCACATTTCTAGAAAGTTGCAGTTCGCGGCGTCTTTTGTTTTTAGGGATCTGAATTTCTGGTGTCATCACTGGAGAGAGAGAAATTTTACTTCAAGAGGATAAATCAAAGCATGCAAGTTGGATGCCTAAAGGCAGTTGATGCAGATACATTCCAATATGTCAACTGAAGTCCCCCCACTGACTAGAACCATTGTAGAAGTGAAATACTGTGTGGCTTGTTCGGTTATACCATTTCACAACACTGGAGATTCTGTAGTACGTGCCAAGATGGACAAGAAGGTATACTGTAGGTGAACACACAGGATTGTCTGTGGAAAGTCTAACCTTCCTTAGTGGGGCCTGGACACAGTTTTTTTTAGACACTTAAACAAAAGAAAGGAGAAGGAAAGAATGTCCAGTCTTCCAACAGCTAGAATTCTAATTCTCTATACAGCTAGTAGAAAGAGGTGCCTTAAAGACTTCAAAAGGATGATCCTGTTCACGTCTCCCAAACTAGTCTATAACTCTGTGAATACAATGGGGTCAATAGGAAGTGGAAAATGACATCATCCACTTTTTATCTGGAAATTATACCCTGTTTTGTGAAACAGTTTCTGATGGAGCAGAAGTATCCTTAGGAAGCCAGTTGTTGATGTCAATCCCCATTTTTTTCTCACCCTCCATTGCAGAAGAATCTAGAGGTAGGGGATGCAATTTTTAAGTCCCGATGGCTGCTCAACCTTGAGGGAGCCAGAGCCAGGCTGCAGGCTGGACTATAACCCTCCTCTGGAAGCAGCCATGCACTGCTGAACAGAAGGAAAGTAGGAATCAGAGGTACTTATCAGCATGTAGTTGTTCTAGGAAACAGATTTCCAACCAAATGTAGCTATATAAAACTAAATTTGAGTCCTCCTTTACATGTGAAACAGCTCAGACTTAACTCTAAAAAATGAACCATCATCCAAAATCCTGTGCCTCTGAGCTAAAACATTTCTTCCATCTGATTTTCTCTAATTTGCCTCTCAAAATGTAATCACTGCTCTCATATTCGAAATGTAACAAAATTTAACTGTGGGCTGCTTTGTTTTGTGTAATCTTACTCTTCCTTTTTTTCTAATTTGTATCTGTCACATTATGTTAAGTCTGTTTACCATAGAGGGATAGATCTGCACTTGAGTAAAACACCTACTTTACTTAGGTGACCAATAAAAGAAAAGGTTGGGGAAGGCTGCTGTGTCTTAAAGCCAAATTTGATTAAGAAATATCACCACATGCCTTAAGCAGAGATTTTTTTTTTTTTTACATAGTTAAATGCTGTATAGAGAGAACAGTCTGAGATTTATTCCCAATCTAGGCTTTCCAGGTTGCCAGTCCAGTACAGAAACATTTCTGATTGTGTTTGCCTGTGCATGGCTACTGATATCTTATGAATCACTGTCAGCAATTAGTACTACACTCATAGATGCAACAAATCCTTCAGTAGCAACTGATAGGGAAGGTTTTTCTAACTTCCTGCTCATTGAAACAAATAAAATTTCTACCTCTATCTATATTTTTTTTAAATGGGATAGCTTATGCTTCTCTTAGATATCATCCCTACATGGCTACCATTGACTGTGGCAATGCATTTTTATCGTATCTGGAAAACTCTGAATTAATGCTTGGTAATTCATAAGTATGGGGGGCAAACCCACGTTCCTCTTCAGTAACTCTTCTCTCTCTCCTCCCCTCCTCAAAACATCCACCAAGTGCTGGGTACAGTGTATACATTTGGCTCCATGTCATGAACATCCCGATTCCCATGTGGGCAATATGCTTAGTGGTTTCATAAGGACTGCTTACAGATACCAGTGCTTATAGGATCAGGCCAGGACAAATCCCTCTTCATCATTCATCTCCCTGGAAATGCATGATTTTGATTACTCATTCTAGCCATGAGAGATTAGTTTAAAATTCCCATTTTATGTCAGGCTGGGGCTTATTAAAAAAAAACAGCTACAATGGAGAATGATCATAAAAAGCCATTGAGGCAAATCACTGAGGTGTAACAACTGTACCTCAGGCACAGAGAAGAGCTATGTCAATGAGGGGAGATATTTTTTTGGAAGGGAAATAAGAATTTTGATTCAACTTTCATAAGCACATCCAAAGCTATAAAGCTGTCATTAGTGTTATCCCCTCTCTAAGCCAAGTAATCACCCTCTTTGTCTTCTGTATTTCAAAAGTGATTAGATCTCACCGGAGTAGCAGTACATACACAATAGCAAGTGTCCTTAATTAAGTATGTTTTACATGGTCTCTGTTTAAGTTTCTGACAATTTTTGACAACACTTATAGCAGTTCCTTAAAACTTTGGTGTTTGCTAAGGTGCCACAGAAAGGGAATTTGGTCTTTAAGGTACCTTACAATCCAGGCCATTCTATGATTCTGCACTCACAAAATTGTTCTCCAAATTGTAGGTATTATGTTCCACTGTATTGCATTTATTTTCACTAGAGCATGTTCGTAGTACTGTTTGGAGAGTGAAATGCTTTGCAACCTCAGCTGTTTTTTTACTTTTCCGCAACTTATATATATATGACCTATGCCTAATGCTGTAATATTCCAAGGACATTGAAACATGATCCAAAATTAGACCAGTAACACCCGAAAGTTTCAAAAGATTTATTTGATAACTTGTGCTACCATTTTCCACTCTGTAAGGCACTGCTTGTAGGAAGATATGGTATATAAGTCATTATGCTGAAACACAGAAACAAGTATTAAATGTATTTAAGAGTCAACAAGCACTTTAAACATATAGTCAAATAATTTGTTGAATAAGGACATTATATTAGTCTGCAATTATATAATGTTGTCTGTGGGTTAACGTGATAAAGTGGATAATCAGTTCCCAAATACCCTTGTTTTTATCTTAGTATGTCCATGTTCTATGGAAAAGTAATCAAGTATATTTAAATATATAATAATCGTGTTTTTACAGTAAGAACTCATAACAGCAAACGTGGCATAATTTACTTCCTTGTCAGAATTAGAGATTAGGTGTCATATTTTAAAACTCCAATTATATGGAATTAAAATGATCCAGAGCAGTGAGTTCTGAAAAAGTGATCCGTGTATTATTGAACTATTAGATCATGTCTTACTTAATAGCAACTTTATTGGTTGTACAGAACAAGAAAAGGCAATACAATATTTCATTAAATGCATGTGTATGCCAAAGTACAAGGTGTTTCAGATATGACAGAGAGAATGAGAATGATTTATCTTTGTTTTTAATCTCAGAATTACCATGGGATCATAGCAAAAGAAAAAAAAAATGGAAGAAGAAGTTAGAAATAAGGAGGTAAAATGAGGTGTGATGCCAACTGGAAAAATGCAAGCAAGTGGAAACATGTTTGAAAGCATTCATTGTATGGAAGAGAGAGACTCAAAATTAGCAATGCAAGTGACATATCCTATGAATAGGGTTTAAGGTGACATACTAAGTAGAGATACTTAAAATAGAATATTAGATAAGATCATAATGTTTAGACTTCTGTGATAGATTCCACTGAGAATTTCATGATTTACATTTAAGATGAGTAATGTCTTCGCAAGTTGGAACTGCTGTGGGATGAAAGACTACAAAGGTCCTGAGGACAACCATGGTCTTCTCTGTTATGTGTCTTCCTCAAATAAGTAAATCTAATTATTAAATTGGGACAGAAAATGTTTTAAGTACTCCAAATTGCACTCAAACACCTACAGTTCCACAAAGAGAGGTCTGGTTCATTAGGTACTCGTGGACTGAACAGCTCTTCTCAGTCTTGGTAGTTCTGATGCGTAGCAGGACTTTCTGCTAGACAGTGTGCTGCACTGGGTCATTGCAGTGATTGGAAAGGGGCAAATGATCTGTTTTGAGTAATTTAATACAGGGTTCATGTTGTTCTAGGAAATATCTATTCTGGAGACAGAAATTGCCTTCTAATATCCTTTACATGCCAGAGTTCTGCAAAAGTGTTGCATAAAATATAAGAGGATCTAAGCCTTGCAATTACACAGGCACTAAAATGAAGCTTGCTTTACCTTGTTTCTCTCATTAGTTAGTGTAGTTTGTATGCCAAAGCCAGGCAGTTGTTCTGTGATTCCTCGCAATCTCACTGAGCCTGGTCAGTGTTTAGACTTGGGTAAAGTAAAAAAAGGCTTGAAGGTTTTTGCACACCTTTGGTGTTCAGTGGTGTCCTCATCAATCCCAGGATATGCTCAGGCTCTCAGATTTCAGTTGGTTGCTCTCAGCTATGATGCAGTCATTTGGAAACAGTCTCTATACAGAAAGAAGAAACCCAACATTGAGGTGGGATGGAGAGACAGAAGGAGAGAAGAAGAGAGTAGAAATATCACTTTGTCAGACCGCTGACAAAATCCAGCTCCCTTCTGCAATGCGTTTGTGTGACTATTCAGAATTTTTGTTTTTCTCAGTTAAACACCTTGAGAACATGTACATTCTCTCTGTGGACAAGAGCCACTTGCACTAGATCCTGGGCTACCAAATAGCATCTGGCCTTGACATTTGGATAGTAATTGATGATGTGCTCCTTATTCCTGTCCTTTATGCTCTTCAGGTATTGCCCAAAACTCAGGGGTTTGGTTTGGTTTGGGGTTTTTTGAGGGGGGAAGGGGATGTTTGCTGTCTTTAGACTTTATATTTGCCTAATTATTTGCTCAAATTGTTTAGTTTTGGCCAGGAATTTAAAAAATAATCCAACAGGCAGACACTCAACTTCTGCTGAACTGCAAAAGGATTTAGACCTTTAATCTATTTCTTTGTCTCTGGAAACCAGAGCATTTGTTTGTGTTTTTTTATCTAGTCTTTTTAATTTTGTGTGTATTCTTCAGTTTATTTCCTACTTAATTGTTTAGCTGTTAATTTTAATCTCCCTTTTCTGTATAATCACTTCCATAATTGTTCTCACTGTCATTCAGTCTGAGACTGATCTCACTTCTATTTAATTCAGTAGCAATTCTGTTACTGAGTTCAACATGAGCCTGATCAGCTTCTATTTCAGTAAATGACATTTTCTTGAGGGTAAAGAAAAGAGTACAGACAAAAGTTATGAGGTTGAATAGATCGTAGAAACGAAATTATGTCATATGCTGAGCCAAATGCACCACAACCTTGCCAGAGATTTATTAAGGTAGTATTTTTAGAATATTTTGCCTCTCCTTCAGTAGGACAGCAGACAGTTTTTAAAGCCCCTTATAGAAACAGGAGAAGTGATAACATCTTTTCCACTACCCATAGATTAACTCTGAAAAATGATCTAAAGTATATTAAGAAATCGCTACAGGAGATCTCACAGCATGCAATGAACCTCTGTATTTAATTTATGTGAAAACAGCAGGATTCAATTCTCTAACATTATTGCCGCTTACATTTTACAGGAATCTGTGCTGGTGCCACACAAATTCTGAAAAATGCGTTAAAAGTTATAAAAATTTGTCAAAAATGTTTGATATAAATGAGAAGAATATAATTTACAAAGGATGAACTCATTCTTTGGGGTCTGCTTGTGCTCACACTGGCAATTTTGCCATGGTTAATAGTAGCAGGATCATAAAGCAGTGGAAACTTGTTGAGATGACACATTTTTGTTCATCATAATTATCCATTATGTCCCCAGTTTTCTGAGAAAAATAGAAGGTGCTTAATTTTCAACTCTCAAGTAGTCCACAGAAATCAATTGAATTGTCCATTTACAGACAATTGTGCTCTCCAGGGCTAAACCTACAGCATGATTTATTGTCATGTTGGTTCTTTTTAAGTGTCTACATCTAGTACTGAGATGCCACCAAGCTGCTCAGCAGTCATGTTCGGCTGCAGCCTAACCCTGTGGGCACTGCAGCTGCCACCCAGGGTGTGTGTAGGACTAGCTCATTATTGATATGCCTTAAATTAATCAGTCTGAGTCTCCTAAACTAAGCTGGAGAGGGGGCTGTCAAGTCCTACAAAAAAAGAGATTTGCAAGTTTTTATTAAAAAAAAAAAATCCTGAGATGGTAAAAGGTCTGTTTTCACGAATCTTAAATCTGAGTGATTTCTCTGCAGGAACATAATTTAAATGTTTTACTAACTGAAGAAGGAGTTCTTAAAGAGTCAAGCAATTTTTCTATCCCTTTCAAATAACTCTTATTGAAAAAAAAAAACAACCTAGAAAAGTGATAAAAAAATCGTAGCTTTTGACACAACACATGAAGGTTCTTTGTGCTGATATTTGGGTTTCTTTATTCTTCATTCTGAGTCTTTAATCCCAGCTTCTTTTTTTGCTTGATATTGCAAACTGCACTAACATAGCATTAACAAAGCTACATCATGAGAAAAGAGAGTGTTAATATTCAGTTTAGGTGGTTATAATTTTTTTCTTTCAATTTAACAAATCAATAAATGCATCACTTCCTTGATCAACTATATTTGAAATTGCTATTACAGCTTTCATCAACTCAATACCTTCCCAGGCATTCCTAGCCAGATTGTAACTGTGTGGTCTTCTGAATGCATAAGCAGTGGTGATCAAATATAGGAAAATAACAGAACTTCTTGTAAAATGAATGTTTTCACTTTTCATTAAGTAAGTTCATTTTCCGAGATAACCTTATTTCATAATTTTATATAGAATTGTAATTATATTAAAATAAATTCTTTAAAATAAATTCAAATAATATTGTTGTTTATCTGAAAGTTAGCAGCACCTAAAATAGTGGTTTTATTCATAAACTTCATTCTTAGAATATATAAACAAATAGTTTTATTTCTTTATTCAGTGTTTCTAGCACTTTCACCAAAATTTTCCTAAATTCCCCTTACTAACTCATTGTTAACAATTAGATGGCTTCTTTTATTAATAATGAGTGGTAATATCCAGTAACTTCTCTGTCTGTTACACACATATATAAATAGTAACCACCTCACCATTCACATAAGGAGATGATGGGAAAGGTGCAGAGAAATTTGAGTGAAGATATCAAATAGCAGCAAACGTAGACTCGCCAGATAAAGCTCAAGGTTGAGAGGAAGTAGGATTGAAATGGAAGTAATTTTATATAAGACTGTTAAAATATCAGTGCTTATTATGTGGTGGAAGAATTTTCTTCCTTGAAAAAATAAAAGATGTTTAGAATCTTATGGATAGGTTAAAAACAGGGAGTTTTTACTGCCAAAGGAAAATAAAAAATAATGCTTCTACATGATGTACATCTTGTTCATAAATGCATTGACTCTTTAGCTGAGCCTTACAATATTTGTTTAAACATTAATATTTCATGGAGGTGTTGTTTGTTTTAACTAAAAGTAATATTTGTTTCAAGTCTGAAACACTGTCAGAAAGATGTGTCTCTTTATGGAGACACTTTCAGTGTTTAGTGTTTGTCTGCTGTGTTATCCACTAGATAAATGAGTTCTAGTATTTTTAGTTATCAGAAATAATGCAGCTTTTATCAAGTAATTTATAAAAAAGCATAAATTCCAATGTGATATTGTAAAAAATAGACCCTAAACCAAAATAGTGTAGTACCTGTAAAGAAAAGAAACCTAGGAAGCTGCATTTTACTATCTATATAGGAACACATGATTGTTGTATACCAAATAGTATCATTTCCTTTTACACTTGTGTGTTGCCTTTGAACTATAGAAAATAAAATCTTTGTAGGAGATATTAAATTAATCAACACATTTTATTAAAAAAATAAAATAACCAAGAAGTATAAGCAGAAAATTTAAAGTATACCCTAAAATAAGTGAAGGAAGGCATCAGGAATTTTGTGATGAATTAGCCATCAAAAAAAAACAAAAAAAGAGGTTTTCAGGCTTTGTGTCTAGTTTGGAATAGGTATTTGAATGCAAGTTCTTGTCTACTAAGGAGACATTTTCCTGCCTGTTTGGTGGGTACTGGGGGAAGGGTGGTCTTCTTCAGCTTCCTCTGTCGAAACACATCACTATAAACTTCCTACATGAGACAATTTCTGATCAATTGCATAACATCATGGTCATGCTCTTAAATTACTGATATTTTTATCACATTTTTCAAATTAGTGGGATTTGGAGGTATAATACATTTAAGAATATAAATGAGCAGATATATGAATTTCAGAGACTTTTGCTGTTTTCTAAAATTGCATTTTGCCAGCTGCATTAATGAATTATAGCAGACAAATTCGAGGTCATTTTCCTCAAAATTAAAAATTTATTTTCATCTGAAACTTACCATCTTCTTCTTAGCAACAGTGATCTCATTTTAACAAAATCCGAGTATATTTAAGCTGGAATTTTTCCAATACAGACAGTAGCTATGTTATTCTAATATGCACAATCCCGATCAGGAATATATAAATTTTTTTCATCAATTTTACAGTGCTAGATGTAACATTTTTCTGAATATTGAGTCATAAACATATTATGAAAAAAATTGAATT
This sequence comes from Climacteris rufus, assembly GCA_013398175.1. Classification (NCBI taxonomy): domain Eukaryota; kingdom Metazoa; phylum Chordata; class Aves; order Passeriformes; family Climacteridae; genus Climacteris; species Climacteris rufus. The sequence continues at coordinate 371,843 of VZRZ01008693.1, forward strand.
TATTACTATTCCCAAGAGAATTACTGTTTCAGTGAACACAAAACAGTCTTATTAGAGACATGAAAATACCATGTATCTGTTTGCCAAATATATCACTAAACTGTACACAAAAAAAACTGAATAGTTATTAAGAGCAGCAAAAAGATTGAATGCTAAGTATGGTTATTGATGTGAAGTCAAAAAAATATATAACTGGCTAGCATGAACATGTTGATATGAAGTGTATTTTTTAAATCCCTCTGAGTTAATCTAAGTGTGGTTTTACTGCAGCATAAGGTATGATAGTGGTTAATGAGCAAAGACTTGAAAAATATTGAAGTTAAAAATAATACTTTGCTGGCCTAAATATCTATTATTTTTTTTCTTTCTTTTTCTTTTTCTTTTTTTTTTTCTTTGCGATTAGTTGTTTCATTTTCAATACTACGTTCAAGAATGCCACAAAGTGGCAGAACTCATGTAGTTTGAATCTAATCACAGTTGTTTTACTAGCTTCATTAATAGTAAGACTAACCAGCAATCAGTGAACTCTATATTCAGGGTCAGTATCAGCAACACAAGTAAACCACAACATTAGATGCCACTAAGATGTTAATATATGCATACAAATATCTAAACAGTCTTCTCTACAACATCCCAACATTTCCTAGTGTTAAGACTCAGCGTACTGGTTCTGTGTGTGCTTTTCAAAGAATCCTAGGATGGTTTGGGTCAGAAGGGACCTTAAATATCAACTAGTTCCAATTCCATAGCCATGAGCAAAGATTCCACCCATCAGACCAGGCTGCTCAAAACCAAATCCAACATGGCCTTGAACACTTCCAGAGATGGGATGTCCACAACTTTGGGCAACCTGTTCCAGTGTCCCACTACTCTCATAGAGAAGAACCACTTTTCTCTCACTAATTCACCATTATGGACCACATGTATCTTATTTATTTATTTTAAGTAATTTATGTCTCTTATGCTTTATCAATAGTTTCTGAACGACTTATGTCTTTTTTTTTCCTTTTCCCTACCGTGATACCTTGTCACTAATTCTTACTAAAAATCAGAATTTTTTTCCCACAGAAAATTCTGGGTGAAAAAATAGCTCTACTGGCCAAGCATGTATGGCCAACATGGCCAATCCAAGTCTGGCTTTCCCTTTATCTAGCATTCCCTTCCCTTCCCTGTATTTAGACATTGTGTCTCCCCCAGGTTTTTTGTCTGCAAGGTACAGTACTTTGTTTTTTTTAACTCAATTTTGTGCAGTCTCGCTTTTTGTGAGCTGGTTCCTGTGGAATCTCTAGAAGGAGGATGAGATTTTTCCTCCTCCTTGTGATTTCTCAGGGTCTCAGATTCAACTATTGGCTTCCAGCTCCACGCTGTGCCTCTAGCATGGTCTCCTACCTGCCATGTTCGGTAGTTTCTGATCCGTCTTTGGGAAGATAATGGCCTGTTCAGGGCAAAAAAACTTTCAAACAGCCAAACCTGCAGGGTAATGAGAAGAGAAACTTCCAAGGAATTAGAAAGGGCTGTGAACAGCCTACTGCAACTCTGAAGGTCACTCTCCTAGCTCAAACCAAGTCTGAAAGAGAGGGCCTATGTACAAGATGCTCTGGGCAGGTAGGAAATTGCAGAAAAAGGTTTTTTAATCTGTCTTCTGTCCTTCTTGGTCAATTTGAAGCTTTTTTATTAAAAAAAACCAAACAACTTACTCTCATTTTAATACTAAAGGCATAAATTCTATTTTAGTTTTAAAATCTTCCTATTTTCTCTGGGAAGCTCACTATCAGGAAAATATGTAGGTAGGTCTACGTCAAGACTGTGGCCTGCTTGGGGTGCTATACCAATTACTCCATTGCTCTGTGCAAGCTTGCCATCTCCTTTTTCTTGGGTTCAATTTGCAGACATTATCATTGATTCAGATCTTGTCCCTGAGGCTTGCCCACCAAGACTATGTTCCTGTTTTGCCATTTCCCCCTATATGATAATTTAACATCTGTTTTTCTTATCTTGCCAGAGTGCTAAGGTTTTTCATTGAGTGATGCATACCTCACTTAGTACAATTCTTTCTTATTTAGTCTGAATAACATCGCTATTTCTCTCTTCATTTCTGTTCAAAATTTTGCTGTTAGTATTAGCTCCCTAGGTGCTTTTTATAGTCTTTTTCTTGAGTACCACCACTAGTTCTTTCCTCTATCTTCAAAGAACACAATAAAAGTGGAAAAAAAATGCAGAATGTTGTGAGACATGTATGGGTTTATATATGAAAGAGATTGTTAATTCAGCATCCAGATTTGTTTCAGTTGGAGAGGGAATGGATGGAGGAGTAAAAAAACAAGTAAGCAATGAATGAGAAATTCTGAAATATCAATGTTTTTGTGAAGTTCTTCAGATACGTTTTTTCTCAGAATCTTGAGAAACAAGTTGGCTGAAATTATGATATCAAAATAACATTGTCTTTTTTCATGTATGTATATTTTTAGGTCCGAACATGGATTCTTACAGTGGGATACACAACTGCATTTGGAGCAATGTTTGCAAAAACATGGAGAGTTCATGCAATTTTCAAAAATGTAAAAATGAAGAAAAAGGTGAGGGGAAAGAAACACTTTTCTTGTTGTCATGTTAATATAATTTTCTAATTGTTTTGCTACCTTTCCTGGATGGCCATGACTGTACTGACTGTTCATGTGTCACATTCAAAGAGCCTGAATGGTTTAATATTAGGGCTTTTTGGTTTCCTGTTTAGTCTCTGAGAGTTGGAGTCAAGCATCAGTCCTTCAGCCTTTATAATAAGAGGTGGACAGTGGAAATGGCTGTAAATTGTCAAGGTAAATTTGAATCCCCGCTCTCAGTATGTTGCTTCAGCATCCAGAGGTCTCCTTCTGGTGGATTCACAGCTTTTATGAAATTTTTTCTGATTATGTCTGTCTGAAACACAGGTATTACATGCAGATTTCTCATGGATTGCTGGGAGGAGTCAAGAGAAAGTTGCTGTTTATACAACTATTTCTAATTTCAATTGAAATTGCGTAAGTTTACTCTAAGACTGATCAGAATTGAACAACAATAGTTGTCTGTCATTTTTTGTACAGCAGATTTTCTGTAAAGAATTAGGCACATTTTAGGAGTAGTGCAGCACTTCATGTATGTATTGTTCATTTGATATTTTTCCTGTGAAGCTTCTTTTCATACATTAAGTACTTTTAATCAGATGGTTTTGGAAAAATGGTTAATAGAAATCATTTTGATAGAAAAAACAGTCAGAGAAATGTGCATGAGTCAGAAAAACAAAACTAAACAAACAAACAAAAATTAAAAATAAATTAAAATGTCTCTGAAATTCGTATATCTGCTTATTTATTTTCTTAAATGTATTATACCTCCAAATCCCACTAATTTGAAAGAACATTATAAAAAGAACATTATAAAAATATCAGTCATTAAATTATTATTATTAATTATTATTGAGTGAGCAGAAGTGCCAAATGCAGTGCCTATATGAATCTGAATAGTTTTATTCTAATCACTAATAAAGAGCCATATATAGCCAAAATAAGTAGAACAATATTCCAAAACCTCACCAGATTCCTCTGTTTCCCTCTATGTGTCATCATGGAAGAATTATTTTAGTAATTTTTTTTTGTTAGCATTCCGTTATTTTTACTACAATTGCAGTATGCAGGGAGTCTGTCACAATAAGATGCATCATTCCCTTAAGAGGAATGGACTTTAGATAGACAGGGACAGAGTTAACTCAGTTTCTAAGAGGATTTGTGTCTGAGGTTATTAAGGAATTATGTGCCATGTTTGGAACTGGATCTAGCACAGACACCCTAACAACACAACCACCTAGTACTTCCTGCTACCATTTCTTCATGTCAGGTTTGCTCAGATATTTAATTAAATCCCAAATATCATTCGTTGTAACAAATAATGAAGAGTAATTACAAAATATCTTAAAATTAACTCAAATTATTAAAAATTTCTTACCAAAACCAGGATACTCTGGATGCAATGTACTGGAAACCGCCCTTTCTGCACCTGTGCAAAGAGCCCACCACAATAGATCAGTTTATACTACCAGAGTTTTATATATATATATTTGTCAAGGATTTTACACCTCCTATGTTAAAGTTTCTTTAACCAAAAATGAACCAATATTTTACCTTCCTGAAAAATGTGATTTTACATTGCAAATATGTTTTCAGCTACATTGGTACAAATATTTGTAAATTAGTGAAGTTACACAAGATCCTGACAGTTTAACATATAAAAGCATTTACTTAATAACCTTTATTATCCTCAGAATTTTATAATTCTCCAATACATACTATTTCTAATAGGAATGAACAGGTACTGCAATGAACTGTCACTAAGCTTTTGCTTCATTTTTTTTTTGAAAGATCACATTTTAGATCTTCAAATTGCTACCCAATATTAAATTTCACTGTCTGTTAATGTAATGTAATACTCAAATTTTGTATTGCCCCTGTTCCTCAAGGGGCCCACCAACAACTGCAAATTGCAATTGTTTATGCATAGCTGGATGTTAAAAATTATTTTAAATCCTTTTAAAAGACGCTGACCAGTATAATGGACATAAACTTTCAGACATCTGGATGCTGACTAAGGAGCTGCTTTACTCTGAGTGATAGTGGAAACATAAAGGCTATAGGAGTACCTTCTTCATATTTGAGAGTGAAGCAAATAACACATTTTGTCCTATAAACTTTAAAGAATGCTTTATTTGGATATCCCACTACAAATCACAAGCATGAATTATAAAATATAACAGTTATCTTAATGTAAAACAAATCAGATATCCATGATAACTGTTTACCAGGCAGATATGTTCTGTCTTTGATTTGCCAGGATAGATAAAACTGTTCTCAGGAGCTGACTGAAAAACATGGCATTCTTTACTTATGTCTTGCATTTCCAGTTTCTGCAGACGTAATTTACAGCCAAAGTATTTTCTATCTATGGATGCACAGAAAATAAAAATTTTCACAAACAATTTCTAAACTGACAAAGGTAGTGCTGCCTGAAAAAGCACATTAGTGTTTTTTAATTAGTTCTGCCATGACAGAGCAGACTGGCATTACAATCAGAGGAGTACAAAGTTCCACAGTTATTTAAGTACTGTGAATCCCATTCATTTGTGACTGCTTCAGTTACTACCTGTATATGAGTGTGACAGTAAAAACTGTATGACCTTTAGGGATACCACTTTTTCCTGTCATCCTCAATATTTTAATCAGGAAAATGTTTCCCAACAGTGAAATTTCTTCACAGAGTGAGTCTCTGTGTGGCTTTTGAAAATATTGGTTAATTCATTTCTTGAAAGGGAGTATTCAGTAAGGGAGAGAAGAATATGATCAGTGAACCTATTTACCTTCATCAGATAGGGCAAGCTTCCTTCCATACATTTATTGTACACTTAAGTGTACAACATAACTTTTTGAAGAAATGACTGAATATCTGTCTCATTGTGAGAAGATATACAGAATTTTAAATATTATAATAATAATAATAATACACTCCATTTTTGTGCAGTGGAGAGTGGAACTGAGTGTCTTGAACTAGTTGAAGATTTTTGTTGACTGCTGTTTATAAAGTTTTCAAAAGTCCATTTTATTTTCACCCATTTATAAATCCACTCCTGTTATTGGAAAATAATAAACAATAAAATTCAGAATATACTCCTTCTGCTGTCAGAGTACTAAGGACAAATGTTGCAAAATTCCCAAAGCTCTGTTACCATCTTTGATCTTGCTAGGGCTCAAAGGAAGCAAATTAAAAATGCATTAATTTTAGCTGGATCTGAAGCAGAGGGGTGCAAGGGAATCAATTTTTGTCAAATGGAAATTACAAAATCAGTAGGGGGAAAGAAATTGTTTTAGAGTTTTGAAGAGCTTAGTGGAGATAATGGAAAGTAGAATGGAATTAGTATTTAAAATAACTGCAACAGTTATAATTGAGATACAATTCTGTTCTTGCTATGTCTCCTTTCTGTGGGTTAGGCAGCAGAATATCTTCTGCCCAGAGAGAGGTGAGGACTGGTTTTTTTATTTCCCTTGGCAGCAGATAGAGGGGAGAGAGGAGAATATCCATGGCAGAAGAGCATGTAGTGTCCTGAGGAAGCTTTAGCTAACTGAACCGTTCAGAGAAGCCAGCCCTTCTGGTAAATTTAGAAGGATGAGAAGCTGTCTGTTTTGATGGGATCTGCACTATCTTTGGTTTACGGGGGTGTTGAAGCAATCCTGCACAGTGACTGCTCCTGCACAACTCCTGCATGCCAAATAAAGCCTATCCACTTTTGATAAATACCAGGATAGTAAGACATTTGAACCAGTAGTATTTAAAGCCTCCATAAGTTTTATATAGTTTATATATTTACAGGAACATATTTTATATGCTCCTGTAAAGGCAATCATCTGGCCATTTGTAGATGGCTACAATACAGCAGGAAGATGATCCGGGTCACAATGTTGCTTTCTTGCATTTGTGTATTTGAAAGTACAACACATCTGTGTTGACGGTGCCATGATATGCTTGTCTTACCCTTAGCAGAGTACATTCTGGCTTTGTCTATTTGGACTTAATTCTTCAACTGTGGCATCAGAGAAGGGATGTTCTATCTTCAATTTTCACTGAAAATATTATCATTTTACTCAGTTATTACTACCACTGCAGAGTTCTGGTGGCATATGTCTTTATGTTGACAAAATTGTTACAAGTTAATTACAGAATATAGTGACACAAGGGATGTATAACAGCCTCTTTTCTTGAGGCTTGTGCTGCTATAGTTTTGCCACCATTATTCTACTCCTTCATGATAACTCATAAGCTTTTCTCTGTATTGGTACTGTCAGAGGGTAAGAAAGCTAAAACAAGCCACAACAGAGAAAAATGACTTCTAAAACTAACCTGACTTAGCTATCCCTGTCAGGCTGCCATCTGGCAAACTTATTTTCATACATTTGACCTAGCAGGTCCTTAAAAAACTGCTGAAGAGAGCTGTGGTCTTCATGCCTTGCAGCGATGGGTAGGAGATTGTACAGGCTATGTGATTGACAGTAAAATGGGGAAGGCAGGTTGGCAGTGCAAGGGAATTGCAGGGCCAAGAGGTTGGGAGCAGAAAAGAAACTGAAGAGGAGAAATCAAGTTTGCTGCCAAGGACTTCAACAGCGAAGCCTGTCCAGATAAAAAAAAAAAATAAGGAAAAGCTTGGGATTATACACTGGGAAAAGATGTTGAAGAGGGAGTTTGAATTTGGGTTAAAATTCCCGTGGAAACTAAATTTGAAAGACAGCAATGACAGGAAGGTCTGTAAGAAGTGATCAAGAAAGCTGGGTGTGATGGAATTTAGAGCCTGAGTATGGTGTTTAAGTGACAAAAGATAACTGAGGGACTAGATTTGGTTTGAAACTAGATTAAGATTGAAATTTAGAGACAGAATGGGAGGTCTGAAAAATAGGGACATCGTCTGGGAAAGGAACATAGGAATGAGAAAGGAGTAAGAGGCAAGAAAAAGGTTGAAATTAGGACTGGCTGAAGTGGTTACACAAGAAGCGTGGGCAGACCATGAAATCTGAACACAGGATTTTGGAATTTCACTGTTCTTTTTTCTATTACTAGGTAGCTATAAAACCTACAGGCAAAATATGTGCCTTGTCTTCCCTTATGCAGTTTTAGAGATCCTGCTAGCTAATAGTGACTCTTTTAGCTCAAGCTGATGAGGTGTGCAAAGATGTAAAGGCTCCTCTTGCTGATGCATGCAGCTCCCTTTAGAATTGAATTCTCTTTCCATTTTCTTTATGAATAATGAGCTCATGAAAACTTTGAAAGTTTTATGTTGAGGCTAAAAAGTCAATAATTGAAAAACTACAGCTTGCTAGGATCTCTACAATGTACATTTCTTCTCCTATGTGAGTTTTAGGACACCAGTGAAGCCGTAGTTTTCCAGAGGATGCCATGGAGCAAACACAGTGAGTCTGCTCTGGGCATGCTATGGACTGTGCCAAAAAAGTGACAGTTTTACAGTACAGTCTTTTTCATTTAAACCAGAAAAAATGCATAATGAAGAAGGCAGTAGGAGTTTGAGAAAGGTGGTCTCATGTGTAAGACAGTTAGGTGCCAAATGAAGAAAAATACCTACTATCCAGAATTATTTGTTATGCTTTAGAAATCTCTCAAGCATATTTTTCAGAAATTATTCTTTTGTTTTATTGTTTCTGAGAAGCAAATTTATTACCTGAGTGAAGCAGAGCAGGAATTCTCAAATGTTTTAGCTCATTGCCTTCACACTCCTTTTTTTAACACAAATTGGCCACCCCACCTTGAGAATTTGTATATTTAATGGTTCATAAACAGGTGCATAGGAAACTGGAAGGGGTAAGAGGCCATCCAGGCTCTTTCTGGGGATCAGGGCACATGGGCTACTCTGAGCAGACCCTGGTCCTCATTCCCCTGGTTGGGACAGGCAGCAGCTGGCTGTTTGCTCCCACCCTGCATGGTGCCAGCTGCCAGTTCCTGTGATTGCACAATGTCCCAGGGGTGGGGGGGGGCGGGGGGGGAGAATGGAGAGAAGAAAGCAGCTGGAGACTACACAGTTATGAGTTTATGTGCTGCTATCTTCTCTTTTCAACTTGTCTCTGTTGATTGCTATCCCCATCCCTCATTTGAAAACCTCTGTGAGAAAGTTTATAGAATGAGTGTAATCTCTAGTTATAAACTTCTTCTGTAAGTTTTTCAAACCACCTATGGAATTTAGAATTTATTACAATTTATAATTTCTCTCACAAAAGTCCTGAAGAGGTTTTAAAAAAGTTACCCATTATCTTACTTATTAAAATATAGATGAAGCAAAGCTCTCCAGATTACATTGACAGACGGTTTAGATCAGAAGCTCACAGGCCACATCTCATTTATTCACTTAAAGCCTATGTAGACATAGTTCTGAATTAGCATAAATGTAGTTTGTATTATCTAATCTGTTGTTTCTGTAACTACACTTATAAAATATTTTTCCAGGTCAGTTCTCAGACTGTAAATATTTATACTTTCCCAGGACATTTTTTTTTTAATCTAGCTAGAGATTTTTCTGTGTATAACAAAAAGTTATGTGATGGATTTCCCCTAAGAATACAAGAGTATTCTGCTAAATATATATGAGAGATCGTAAGTCTGGAAAAGAGATGTGTCAGGATCCAAAAATTTGCTTTGGGTAACCATACCAACAGTAAAACAATCTATTAGGGACCATCTGCTGAAAATGAACCAACATATGGATACCTAAATAAATGTTCACTGTTATTGTTCAGTCTTTGAGAGTAAGAGAGAAGACAGCGGTTTGAAATTTGCTTATGTTTAGGATTTTTTTTTTGTTATGAATATTTACCACTCAACCAAGTAATCTCTGATACTTAGAGTGCAGTGTAAATTATTCAGGTATGGCTTCATGGTTTAATATACAGATACCATACTTCACAAAGTGATATAAGTGGAAACTAAATTATCTTGATTTTTTCCCCAAAATAGCTACAACAATAAATTTTAAGTCCAAAGCTTCAAAAATAGTCAGTGTAATCTTAGAATACACTTAGATGTAAAATAAGCGTCCTGATTTTCATAAGAGCTGATCAGCCAAAATGCCAACCAAGGAACAATAGGAATCACATTTCTAAAATTTACATTCATATAAATATGGAATGCGGAGCTAAATCTCAAGCTCCTGTCACAGAAAGAAGCTGAGCTAATGAACTGTACATCTAGGAGAAAAATCTGCTTTTGAAGTAATTTATGTATGGAAATTTCTGCATGGTACAGTTTGATAAGGCTAAACCTCAGTAGTGACAAAAACAACAAAAACTCTATGTGAAATTTAAGTGCTTATAAATGCTGCTACAACCGTAATTTCTATGTATTATGAGACTATTGGATAACAGAGAAATAAAGAACATGTTGCTATACAGTGTGAGGCAATTTATTCCTGAATAGTTTGAAATTGGGTTGTAAATGTAATCAAGTGCATTGATGTTCCCAGCTATTTGGTAATGATGATTTGGTAATGATGCTTTCCCACAGAATTTTTCATTAAGGAAAATGTTAAAGTCTAGGTATTTTAATGTTATCACAAACAAAATGAGAATATTTCCTCCAGAACGTTCAAATCCTTTGTGCACCTTTTTCCAGAAGATTTGGTTTCCTTTTAGCACTAAAGATGAGAATTCACAGCTCTCAAAGTTCCTTTACCCTTATGGCCCATGTGATCTTGAGCTCAACAAGTGCATTTCTCTCAAAAGTGAATTTGAATATTTGGGATATGTGGTCCTCTCAAGGCAGCATGTCTTGCTTTACTTATGGTGGTGAGCAGAACTTAGCACAATGTTGAAGTTTGTTTCTAAGACTGTTCTCCAGAACACCAGCAAGAATGATTGGTTCTAATGCTGTCAAGTTGGATTTCTAAGTGTCAGTTTTAGACTGAAATGTTTTTCATTTTTGTCCTTTCGAAAGAGTTTGGTGACAAATAGTCATTTTATATCACTCTGTGTGCTCATTATGTTTGGATTAGCAATGTTAGTAAAAAAATCACCTCTCCAATTCTCTAGTGCATGGTAGTCATAAGTGAGGCTCAGTCTTTCAGAAATGAGGATTTTTATAGTTTTTTTTTTTTAGCCCATCACTTAATCTCTCTCCTTCTTTAACCTCTGCAAAGTTTCTATCTTCTGCTTCCCCCTGGGAACATCACCACTAGGATGTTCCCACTTTCTTTTATGTGAGTTGGAAAGGGGGAAAGGTGTCTTCTAATGGGATAGCTTCTTCTGGCAGCAGGGCAGAGGTTCAACACATCCACATTTGCAATACCATTATTGGCGGGGTGAGTCTGCCCAATGATGCAATTATCCTAAACAGGGATCAGCAAAGAAGACACATTTTAGAAATATGTGCTTTAGCAGGCTAGTGACTGTAGCTATTCAATTCTCAAAAACAAGCTTTTTGATCATATCCGATTGCCCATTATTGTCAGGAGTGCCACACACTCCACTATCCTGGAAAGCAGTAAAAACCATCAAGTTCTCAGACTACAGGTGTCAGAGTAGACCCTTACAGGAAACAGAAATTAATTTTTTTTATTTATAAGTATATATACAAAACTTTCGCCAAATCAGTCAAAATTCCTCTAAGAGAGTAAAACTTAGCTTTTTACTCCCAGTGACTTACTGGTCAAAAACCCTTACTGCTAAGACAGATGTTTTTTAAAACATTAGCATTCCCTCATTAAAACTAATTTAATTGCAGCCTGAAGTGTTGCCAATACTAATCATAGAATCTATTATAGGAAGTACTCATAATAGCTGTTGAAAAAAACATTGTGGAATTATTGGGAACAATGCATAATGTGTTTTCAACAGTCCTTTTTTCTCATTCCATTACACAATAGAAATTAAGAATGTATTACAGTATAGTTCTCTAAAATATTAATGGCTTTAATAACTCTAAGATAGAATCTCCCTCAGCCCACATATGGTAAAGTTCACCCACCTACCACTGACTTGGCATCACCAACCTCCTGGCACCATCCCACTCGTGCCAACTCCCTTAATGTAGGGTAGCAACCCAAAGGTGTCTTTTAACCACACTGAGAGAAATGAAAGGGAAGTATGCAATGGAGAGAGTACCCTGAAGGCAAGTTCAAAACTGGTTTTATGGTCCCTTTTCCAGCCTTGCAGACTTTATTATTTTTTTCCCCCACAAGCTCTATTTTCTCTCTTTCCCCTTCAGTTCAGAGGGAGGGCTCCGATCAGCATGATTTCTATATGTGCTGGGGAGAGGAATATTTGGTTTCAGATTTCTGAGGGCTTTTATAATTGATGTCAGTGATATTCTTTTAATTGAATAAGGTCTAGGAAGCTTCACAGAGGGATCCTTTAAAGAGAGTTTCTCTCTACAGATTCCATCCCAGGAGCCTGGGGAAGAGACAACTGAAAAAAAGTTAATTAATAACATTAAGTGTTTATCCAGCTAGTGCCAGAAGGCAAGGGACAGATCTGTCAGCTAGACTAGAAAGGGTTGATCTACATAAGAGAAACTGGAATTGCCTTCTTAAACAGAAAAAAAACCTAAATTTTAAATGAAAAAGAAAAAAAATATATATTTATATCAAAACCTATTAATAAATGCAAAAGCACTCCCAGCCTTGCTATGCTTCTGTGAATTCAATTAAAAACCCAATAAACAAACAAACAAACAAACCACAAAGATTTAGCTAATATAGCTCTAAATTTAAAGATATATCATTCTGACAAAGGGAGGTGACCTGATAACAAAGAACCTAACTCTGAAAAAAAGACAGGATTAACTCTTCAGTCATGCTGCAAATCTATTTGTGGAACAAAACTAATGTTGCATTCTGGAGAAAACGATAAGTCTTCATATGCAAGACTCTTTCTTCCTGGTTTAAAATGGAGTTCACCTTTAAGGTCTGTGTCATAAACGTTTGCAGAGTTGGTTTCTAGGAAGGTAGAAGATTTCCCTAGCTGTAACTATAAAAAACAAACCTAATGTCTAATTACTGTTGACTGCCAAATTGCCAGGTGATCCCACAATCTGGTAGACAATAGGGTCTTTCAGGGCACAGTGGATGTCGTTTAGAAAGCAAATGAAAAACAGCCCAACAAAAGGTCTGTGAAATAATAACCAAAAGGACAGTTGAAGTTACCCTGGCAGGTGGTACACCTGTGATAATCCTAGGAAATCCTCAAGAGTTTCCATGAGCAGAAACATTATCCCAGAGCTTTAGACGGATTTTGTATCTCCTGTGACCAGACTCAAGTTCTGTGGAGAGTAAGGACTTTAATCTCTCTTCCTGGTCACAAGTTTTCAGAATAATTTTGATTTGCTCATACAACAATGTTGCTGAGAAGAAAATGGCCTACCAGCTTTTTTTTTTGAGTGAATTTGTTTTGAGGACAGATAGCTTCATATCCAGATACCTAGTCCAGACTGGTAGCAATGGCATTTATAAAAGTGTGTAGATCAGCCAGGATGAGACAGATTCACCTATCCAATCACAGATGGTAGAAAATATGACTCACAGATGCTGCTGTGTGAGAGCTTGGCTTCAGCAAGGATTCAGGAGCACTTGCAAAAATGCATTTGATTAGCTACCATGCATTTCTCCACAGGTTGCTTTACTGTATGCTAGAAGGAAAATGAAAAGCGGAAAAATATGAACCTTCCTCTTTAAGAGGAAATATATATTTGATCGTGAGGAGCCTCAGTTGCTCGTGACGCTCTTTTGTCAGACAGAGAATTTGTTGGATTCCCAAAATCTGAGTCAAGACTCCTTCAGTGCATCTGGTGTTTCCCAAGGAGTGAACGTACTGAACTTAAGGAGTTCTGGTGGGTGGGAGTTATGGCTGGGGAGAGAGAAAGTTTGGCTTCCTGTGTGGAAGGGGGAGAGCAGCAAGTTTTTTAGAAATGCTGCTACTGATAGTGGCATTTCTCAGAGCAAATCTCTGTTAATAGGCTAATCACTGGCAGAAGTGAAAAATAATTGAACCTCAATGTCTCATTCTGAAAGCTAGCATTTTGGTGGAGAGTTCTGCTTCAGAGCTGTATTCCGGCAGTGGTTTTGCCAACGACCAGCGCTGTGATGGGTGTGGGAGGCAGCCCCAGGTGCCCTGCATTCAGCCTTCTCACATAGCAGCAGCACCAGTACTGCTGTGTTTTACACAGCTCATCACAGTGGTGCAGGTCACTTTCTTAGGTTATCTTATGGGCTTTCTTTTGCTTGCCTTCCTCCTGGCTGTCTGGCAGAAATAAGGGATGAATAATACCCGCTGCCAGTGACAGCTGCTGTTATACAACTCCCCTTCTGTCCAGCAAAGGGCAGAGTAATGAAGGAAAAATTACTCCAAGAGGTATCCAAGGAAGAACTCCACTGTTTTCTGTATCTTTACTTATTTTTTTTCCTAATAAATACCTGTCAAAACAAAGTTACCAAATTTACATGTGAACTAAACTATTGACCTGCATAGTACAAGGTCAGGTACAAGTGAAAGATGTACAATGACAAGGAGGAGTGGTTAGCAATGTGATCATGAACAGGAAGTGATTTCTTTTGATCCTGTGAGTGGATTATTAGTATAACTGCTTTTAATAATGTCCTTTCATTCTTTTGCTTCTGGCATTGCTGCACCACTTTGATTAATATTGCCGGGGGTTGGTAAACCTGCATCTCATGCAATCTTACTTTCAGTATTAATATAGTCCATATAAATTTGGAAGACAGTGGGCAAATTACCTATCCTGGGTAAAAGGTTTAGTGTATGCTTTCATTAGAAAGATAAGATATTTGGGGTTTTTTTTATCAAGGAATCTTTTTAGCTTAGGAGAGCAGAGGGAGACATTTCTGGCAAGATGCTTTTCACATAGCTTTAAGTTTGTCAAATGCATATTTTCAGCTGAACTTAATGATCTTTACATCCTCTTGGGGAGTGAGGAAGGGAATGACATATTTCAGAACACTAATTTTTCCGACCCTAAATTGTACCCTAAAGATAGATGGGATGAATTGTCCTTTAAAGGCTTCTGTCCCTGCCCACTGGCTGCTGAGAAGGACTAGACATGTAATAGTTCGACAGCCAAATTTGGTAAAACAAACTCCATCAGTTAAAAAGAAACACCAACTAAAATATGCCAAAACACTAAATTCCGTAGCCATTTAAGAGGGAGGCAAAAAAAAATTGAGTTGAGGTGTCTACATTCCATCTAAATCCAAGCTCTCTTTGGACTTGACCCCCAATGGCTTTCTCTTCCATGTCTCCACTCATAGTAGGAGCAGTACTAGGTATGTTTCACCCAAGGCCTGTTTAGAGGTATTAGAAAAGAGATTTAAAAATCCATGGGCTGTTTTTAGACAGGCTAACCTGTTACTTTTCAGCTTTGATTGCCACTTGATAAACAGCTAAAAGGTCAGGCATAGTTCTGTTTTCTCAAACAAGACAAGGAACCAAACTGTGTCTGAGAATCTTTGCTGAATACCTGCTTTCATTTTAGCTTAATGAAGAAACACATTTCAACAGTCTTCCTCCCCCTGCACATCCCATCAAGGCACCTTTTCCTTGCAAAGTTCTCCTTGCCAAATCATCCAGCAGCAAGATGTATCACCATGAAAGCTGCACCATACCCCTTCACCTGCCCTCTCCAGGCACGCGTGTGCTATCTCTGATGAGATGGATGTACTGCTTCATTACTGCTGCACACATGTGGAAAGCATAATTTTCCCGTCCTTTATGGCAATGGATGGATTTAAATAACTGGTCTTAGGAAATTAAAATAATGTATGAAGTCCATTAGTTCACTCTGATCGCTAGCTTTTTACACTTACTTTACTCCAAATTATCTATAAAAGAAACTCTCAGAATAACAAAAAGTGGTGCACAATGTTGTAGAAACACCTTTCAAAAAAAAGAATGTATTACACCAAACAATATGGAAACCAAACTTTCTAAAGTTCTTCTTACATTATTTCAAATTTTATTCATTTTTATCATTTCCTTAAGCTTGATAAGAATTTAATGCAAATACAATTTATTCTAGGCAGGAATACTAACCTTGCCTATATTAAGATTAGCTGACACTTCTGGCTTTGTAATGCATTTTCAAAATCCTAATTATTTCATCAAATTGAACTGAAATCATCACGATTTTATTAAGTTTCTCAGGCTTAATATTTTCGAATATTTCATTTGGATTAAGCCAACTATTTCTAAGAATGACAACTTGGAAAAAAATATGTGGGTTTGTTCATGTTAAAGCAATTTGGCAACACCTTTTGACTATTGGATGAGTGTTCATTAGTAATACAGGTATACATTAATTAAATAAACATAAACAGGCTCAAGAGCACTGATATAAAGTTAATTTAAACCCCATATTTCAACATGTTTATAACTTTGCAACTGAAGTAATGTACTTGCAGTATTTTCTCTGTGTTGCTATGTGATCAACAGTACAAATGACCTAGGGATTGCATGCAGCTATATAAGACTGTAATGTATAGTTTGGCTTGTTATTCTTATCAGCAACTCTTGGTTTTCTTTTTTGGACCTAAAATCCAAGCAA
This sequence comes from Climacteris rufus, assembly GCA_013398175.1. NCBI lineage: Eukaryota > Metazoa > Chordata > Aves > Passeriformes > Climacteridae > Climacteris > Climacteris rufus. The sequence continues at coordinate 387,965 of VZRZ01008693.1, forward strand.
AATTAAAGGCATGTTTTATATTGGATGTGTATTAAAGACTCTGACCTTTGTAATAGAAAAAAATGCATCATTCCTTTCTGCTCCCCGTGTAGCAGAGGCAAATGTTAAACACATAGACACACAAAACCTCCAAAATAAACTTATGATAGCTTGTGAGTGTCTTTTTCACATCCGAGAGGGTTTTGAAGAGGTGAGCACTAAATCTTAGTGAAAACTACCTCAGCTCCTGCTACTGTGAGAGGTTGATGAACTCTTTCCACATTTGCATGCATAAACACGGTAGTGGCTCCCTAGAATATATTTTTCTCATTTTCCAGGAGTTAATATTAAACCTGGACTTCAATATTAATGTTTAAGAGTCCTCCCAAAGTCTTTTTAGAAATTGGAAAGCACTTTAGATACTTCTGATAACTATGAAATGAAATAAAATAAAATAATTTATCTTGCTTTCATCTTTCTATATTTCTTTTCTTGGTTCATTGTTAAAAACTTTTATTATTAGCAACCTGTGTTTTTCTCCCCATATAGGAATAAAGCTGTACAGGGTCTATCTATGGCTCATGGGAATCTCCCTGCTTCTTTTTTCTTTTTTTTTTTTTTTTGTCTCTCCAGATCATTAAAGACCAGAAGCTACTGGTGATAGTTGGAGGGATGCTACTGATTGATCTTTGCATCCTGATTTGCTGGCAGGTTGTGGATCCTTTGAGGAGGACAGTGGAAAAGTATAACATGGAGGTATGTCCTCAAGCCCAAGTGATACTTGTGGTTGCATATCAGTATCTACAGCTTTCTGTAAGACCAAACTAAAGATGTACTAGGTAATATAAAAGCAAAACAAGTTTTGTGTTTTGGAGGACAAAGGGTTCTTGTTTTTAAAACCAAATAGAAAGAAACAACTGCAACCAAAATAAATTGTGTATATACTTGCAGGTGCCACATTTCTGTCACTTGTGAGAGATTTTATTTGGAAGGGTTGTAAACAAAGGAGAGTCCTCTGCTAAGACTCTCTATTAGAGTCTGTTGCAATAAATAATAGATTATCAAAACCCATTAGTGGATTTCAGTAAGAGCTCATTCACGATAAGTGCAGGAGAGGTCACTGTTTAGACTGCATTCTTTGTGGAGATGGTCAGGAATTATGTTACCTACCACTATATTTATTTTCAGTAATTTTATGTGCATACACCCATAATGATTGTTCCTATTTTAATGTTATTCCCAGAAAGGTTGCACTAGCAACTTTGATAGGTGGGAGGTAATAGCTTAGTGCCAACTGTACAACTTTCCAGCATTCTGGTTGGTTTCCTCAGGGTAGTTGAAGTAGAGCTTTCTGCACAAACTGACAGCAACAAACATGGCAGCAACAACACAGAACTAGGAAAAAAAAAAAGAATCTTTACGTAGATTTGGAGTGTTTGAGAGTTTATGGCCTTCAACACGGAAACTGGTGATATTTGAAAACTAGATTGTCTGAGGACGACCTAGAAGTATTAGTCTCTTCTCCACTACTTGGCAATCAGTAAGAAAAAGAACAGTAGTTTTCTCTTCTGATGCAAACATTTGCAAGAAAAAATATGCTATTTTACTGCACTGCTTTTACTTTGTTCTTACTTGCAATGTAGCTCTGGAATTTTATTAGGACGAGATTTTACTTTTCATTTGATTATAATTTGTAGAAGATCTCCTAGAACAAGACCTCTTAAACTACAAGAGATGCCTTTCAAGAAATAATTTTAGAGTCTGAAAAGATTCGTCTCGGTCATTCTCTAGAGTTTGAAAGACTTCCCAGCTAATACAATTGTCAATAAATAATGGAAAATGTAACTGAAATTTTTCTTGTGGAGACACTTCTGCTCTATGTGTGTACAGCTTGAATCCATAGCAGCTTGTTGAGAGCCTTGTTTACTGCATTTTGCTCCAACTGTATTGTAACTGATATTTCAATTGTCAGTATTGTCAACAGTTTCTCTGCTCATCTAAACCCAAACATATTAAGACAAGTAGTCACAAAATCCAACTGAAATAATGCTCAGATAGGAGTTTTGCTTTTTACTTTAGTTATAACTAAAGATCCTGATATCTAGTCTTACTAGACGCACTTGAGTGAAATGCCCATAGATAGCAGCAGTAACTGTGAAGTTATCAAACCATAAGTACCATATATTTGAAAAATAATGTTTACTACAATTTTACATGATTGCACTTTCCATCTGAACTTTTTAGTGTATATTCTTTAGTCATGTGATGTATAACATTAAAAACTTGGTGTGTTTGTTCCACTTTTGTTCCGTGTCCAGACCAAAGGTCTGCACACCAGTTGCCTGAATTTTGTATAAGAGCTGAAATTCTCTGGAAACTATACAAGTCACATTCACTGAATGCACACATGAGAATGTTTCATATTTTGAGCACTCAGCATAAAATTGACTTGAACTTACTGTTAGACCTCTTAGCTGTTACTATAAGTTACGCAGAATATTTTTTAAGCTAATGGATTTCGGGTAGTAAGGAAATAAAAGTATTATGCTAGCAAATATGGTCATTAAAATATTGTATGTGCATAAAACATGTTATTATAAAAGCAGTATGGTGAACTGCAATTTGCTTTCCTGAAGCACACCTCTTCAGGTCTCAGAAACTCCTGATTAGATGTAAATGACAATTCTCTTTGCTGCTATTATTATTGTTGTTGTTGTTATATTTTTCTTTAATTTTTAGGGGGTTTAAGTGCTATGGTGAATTCTTTAGTTGCATTTGACTGAACAGGTATTATTTTTTCTGTGTTTGAAAAGTACTTACCACATAGTAAACACTACTAGATGCAGGCTTCTGTTTTATTTCAGGAATACTGTGTAGTGTATATTTCTTGTCCCACTTGCTTCTGTGAAATAATTTTAAAGGGATTATTTTTCTCAGTTAAAGCTAATCCAAGTGATACTCAACTTAATGTAGGCTCCAAGGTCATGAACACAATCAGTCATTCTACTTAATGATCCAATTGAGTTCTGTTTATGAATATGCATTGACTTCCTACGTGATAGTTCTGAATTTGGCTTCTATCAGGTGGCTCTCTGTTACTTGTGTCTTCACAAACATGTCAATCAGAGTAACCAAGTCAAGAAGCCTAAAGCCTGTCCCTTGCTGTTTGCCATTAATCACAAAATAGTTCATTTCAATGAATAGCAGTAACCTATCAAGAACTTTTCAAGAGTTCTTAAATCCAGAGCTTAAAAATCCAGGCTCCTTTTCTGGAGTTGTTTGCAAAGTCGAAGCAATCCATACCTTAAAAGCTGAGGATAGGCAGTCTAAATCTAAAAGTACAAAGGGAAGTGAAGGCATTTGTGGAGACTCTCTGGCCCTTACAGCAGGCAGAAATCCTACAGGGTGTTGGGTCTGTCAGTTTTCAGACTAGTCTCTGGCATCCTGACCCCATGTATGGTTTGTTTATGAAGTATACATCGATGGCTGCCGTAAAACACCATGTTGAAAGTTTTAATGACCAAACCAGAAAGCATCCAGATCCTCCAGTCATCAGTAAGGCAAGTAGTTTATGCTATATAAACACTAAAATTACTGGATGAAAGCAAACAGGTTAAAGATCAAGGCAGGAACAACTTTTAAATCTCCATAACTGTATGCTGAGCTCCTGAAGAAGAACTGTGGGGGTGTCCCTGAGTATATTTCATTGAGAGTACTGTAGGCAAAAGCATTTGCTGACATAAAATGCTTCTCAACTTCAAGCAGTAGTTTAAAAAAAAAGGAATTAATTCATAATGTTACCTCTCTTTATCTGTTTTCCTAGTTGCACTGGCTGTAACATTTCTCCTTTTGCTAATTTTTCAGACCAGTGGAGAGACCAATCACGTTTTTTCTCACTAGGTTCTTCCTAGGCTGAACTAGGAGTTTTCTTTCTTCATCATAATTCACCTTTTTTGTCATAATCAAAGTGCTCTGCTATTATGCTCAAATCTCATGTAGGTTCCTGCCGGACTAAGTTTCTCCCAGTCATGTAAACTGAAGTGCATCCGTACTCACTGTCTCACTGGCTGGGTTCTTGGGCTCTACTGGCCATGACGAATTATGGTGCTTCTGTGGATGCAGCTGTGAAAGAGCTTTGCCCTGACAGCAAGGCTCTACCATTTTTTTTTTTTTTCCGAGCATCTGCATTTTGATCTGGTTTCTTAAGAAGGCAGTGTTTATGTGCTAAGGTGCTCTGTGGGTTTTTTCCTACTGCCTAACAAATTTTGCCTCTTTCAGTTAAATCTGACAGATTTGAGCAGATACAGCTCTTAAGGACATAGCACTGCAACAGATTTGATGGAAACAGCCAGGAGGAGAGGTTCTGGTAATGTCTTCTCTAAGAGAAGGGTCATAGAGTGAGTTTATCCCTTTGTCTAAAGACAGATATTTGAAATGACCCACTACAGGGCAGCTTCACTCTTAGACGAGCAGAATCCAGCCACAAGACAAAAAATACTTAGGAAACCAGCTTGCTCTAATTTAAATTGCTCAGCTGCATTGGAATGAAACCACAGTCTGAAACAGCAAAATCCTGTACAAAGTGGAGTCTGTGAAATAGCCATGTCATAATTCAATTAAGTGCTTAGTACAGTTGACAGGCTCTGTGTGTACACATGCACTCACACTCACCTCTTGCTCGCAATTAGCTCAGTTGGTCAGAGCATGATACTAATAGCACCAAGATCCTGTGTTCAGTTCCTATGTAGGCCATTCACTTAGGAGCTGGATTCCATGATCCTTGTGGGTCCCTTCCAACTCAGAATATTCTGTGATTCCATGGTGTAGTAACTCTTTTACTCCAGATCTTAGCTTGAAAGCCTCTGCCTGGCTTATCTTCTCCATGAAACAGATTGAATCTCTGTGGCCTTGGAAGGTAGACAGTGATAATGTTTAATAAATAATAACGTGCAGGGGAAATGGGCTACGTTTTATAATTCCCAAGGTAAAAAAAATCTTCCATTAGTGTTAGATTCAATAAAAGTACCTTGCATACTGGATGCCAATATTTAATGTAGAATTTTGAAACAGGTTTATCCAGCACAGTGTCCTTTCCATTCCTTGATGTTTTAGTAGCAGTTAAGTAGTTATCTCTGTAATGTTTCTTCTTACACTTTCTTATGATAGCTTTATCAATATTTAAAAACAAACTTCATTCTGGTATCTGGAATACCAGTATTTAAGGTTTCACACTGAATTGTCCTGGGAAGGTAATAAACATGAAATAGAGAGAAAAATCTGAACAAAGTGTCAATTTAGAAGACACAGAAGACAAAAAGAGATCAGGGAGACACATCCAATTTGGGCTTCTAGCATTGATATAGAAGCAAAATGAAGAAACTAATATGAGGGAACTTTGCAATATGAGAAACTAATATGAGGACATTGCAAGGACAAAAATACCAATATACAGGAAAGATTGAGTAGGCCATGCCGGTGTCAGAGTAGTGCAGTATGTTAAAGAAAAGTCAATTTGGATTGTCAAATTAATCATTTCAGTGAGTAAGACACCATTCGTATGCATTCCAGGTGTATAACTATGCTGCCAGGTACATAATACTAACCAACAAGCCAGAAGGTCAGCTTTGAATGATCGGTTGAGGGAATCACAAATTTTGCAAAAGCAAAAAAATGGGTATTCTAACTTGGACAAATGTGCTTAGACAAATCATTTGTACTTCAACAGATTAGAGAACCCACAGACAAAGAATTAACTTTTGAGTCATTCTGAAGAGTGTACAGAATCTATTCCAAAGTTTTTGCATCAGAAGTAGTTTTCTGTAGCTGCACATACATTGTTCTTAGTTTTGAAAGCTTTGAAGAAGCAACAACCAAAAAAGATCTGTAGAGTGGTACTCAACTTCAGAAAGCAGAACAACAGTAAATTGAGGAAGCCTCTTAAAGAGAGACTAAAGAAAACACTGTAGAGAGTTAGATCTTTGCAGGTGGTCTATAGAGTATTAAGAATATAGTATTTGAGACACAGAGTAAATGCGTGCCACACATCAAGTAAGACTTGAAAAAGATGAGACTCAGCATGACAAAACAGCAGGAAGACATCCTTCAAAAAAATAAAATTGTATCCAAATGGGGGAAATACACAGGATCATAAAGTCTGGTAAGTTAAATGTAGAAGACAATAAAGCAGTCTAAAAACAATCTTGCAATGAATGAAAAAATGAATAATAAATCATTCTGTAAATACCAGTAGCAGGAAGTTTGCCAGGGAATCTTGGGAATAATATTTGAGCAGAATAGAAGATCATTACTTGCAGAAAATAAGGCTGTGTAGAATGATTAAATGATTGCTTTGCTGCTTTGTTCGGCAAAATTCTTAGTGGAAGGATTTGTGGAGATTGTTGTGCTAGAACCCTTCTGATGAACTCACTGAGGAGTGACTTGAGTTGCTGGTAGGAATACAGGAAACTGATCAGAAATAAATCACTGGAAAAAAAAGATTCTGTTCTCTCTGGCTTTCTAAAGCAGTTCAAAAGAATAACAGTCAAGCTACTGACAACACTATGTAATCATTAGCTCAGAACTGCTTGGATACAGGAGCAAAATGGTGCAAATATCTTGCCATGTTTTCAAGACAGAGTAGAAACCTTAAACTTGTAAGTTAGTTTCATAGACCAACTTATAAAAATTATACTCAGGAGTAGAATTAGAAATTGATATGCTACATTGAGGAGGAGTTGACATCACACTTATGAAGGAATAAGTCATTAAAACTTAGTGAAGCCCTTTGAAGAAGCCAGCAGACATGAATAGAAGCTGACACAACCAGTTAGGTCTCCAAAAAAAGAATTAACAATTTGTTTCATCAAAGGCTCTGACAGAAATTAAATAGCCATGGAATAAGAGAAAAGCCCTCAAATGGGTATGAAGTTCTTTAGAATAAGGAAACAGAATTAAGAAATAAATAAAAGTTCATTTTCTAATAAGGAGGGATGTAGATGGTAGAGTCCTTCAGGACAAGTCCCAGTATTTGTGCTGATACCTGTATTGTTCAGTGGAAGAGGTTATATCAAGTTATTTCAGAAAATAAGAATGAACGCTGCTTGCAAAAAGTTCTGTAAAGCTCAACATAACATGAGCAAACTCAAATGCTGTTGTCTTGTTTGTGATGTAAAGGCTTTCTGATGCAGAGGAAGATGGAATTACAGATTTGATTTTAAGTTTGGTCAGAGGAAACCCATAAATAAATTAGGTAGATGGAGGATATCTTACATATTTTTAATAAGACAGAAAAGTCTGACAAAACAAATACAACTGCCTATGGTTTTCATTTAAATAACGAACCCAGAACAAAAGCACAATGTTAGCTAGCTTGACACAGCTCTCTGAGCACCCAAATATATTGAGTATATCCTCAGTAGATGGATGCAAGTGCAACAGGACTGGAGGAATAAATATTGTTCATGGGTATCTGGTTGTCTTTTCTGTAGGACTGCTCCTAGTACCTGAAGAAATTAATACTGCTGAGCTGTTATTTGGACTGTACATGAATTCAGCTATATATAGATATAAAATTCTAAAAGTTACAATAGTAATGCAAGGTCACTGGTAAATGAGAGTTGTGTGAAAATAACTGAGATATGATGTAAAGAATACTCAAGAAGGAGTGCATGTATTATGTGTGAAAGTCCAAGGTGAGCGTGGTGCTATACCCTGATGGATTAGTTAACTAAAAGCTGAGGCCATCAAATACAAAACTTTTCCTTAGGACAGACTTTTGTCTTGCAAAATTGCTTTGTCTCTACATTTTTTAAATGAAAGTTATGTGAAAATTTGGATTGAACTACACAGATGTATATTTTTTCTTTAATATTCATCTTCACTAATAAACTGCTGTTGTAGGATCTGAAAAATACTTTGATCCAAAATGATACACAGAGGAGTGTATGTGTCTGTGTGTGTGTAGGGTGTGTTTGTATTCACATGACACTATGGGAGTAACATAGACATGGAATTGGTGAAGATATATGGTTCAAATTCATGTGCTCGAGTAGATTTATATAAATTCTTTGCCACTTTGAAACAATTGAATAATGTTCTTTTCTCTTTTTGCGTATGTATATATGCATAAAGAGATATGTTTATTGGGTGTTGTTTACATTGTGCTGTTGGTCTGTTCAGTCAGTTAACAGCTGGATTAGGGAAAACTTGTCAAATGTGCAGTATGAAATGAAGAATTTAATTGGCTGAAGTAGTTTCTGGGGGTGTATAGCCTAATGCAGGTCAGAGCTTGTTAGTCAATTTGTTCTCTATATATCATTACGCCCATCTGTTTCCCCTACTATTTTTCAAATAAATTTAATTTCCTTCCTTCCAATTTGAAATATTACAGACTGTGGGAGCCAAATGTCTCCTGAAATCTGTAGCCTGCATTCAAACCCTGCCATTGTAGCTCTCAGCAGGCGGCCCGCCAGCAGTAGCTGAAACTGAGAACTCTTCTTTGCATCTGCTGGAACCCACCGGTGGCAGGCAGAGGCTCCAGAGAGAAGGAAAATGAATGGCCATTAAAGTAATCTGTAAACCTTCCACTGGCCCAGAGGATCTAGCGCAGGTTCAAAGAAAGAGTAAATACTAAAGAGTAAAAGCTGGTTTACTTCTCTTTCTCATTTGACATCAGTTTCCAAGGAAACAGAACAAAACGTGAGAACTGGGAGCCAACAGCTGAGACTGACTCAGCTGGTGGCTAGTCCTGCTTTTGTTCCCATGGAAACATGTATCAAATTGGCAAAAATAAAGAAATAGGGCAGGGTCAGTTCCAAAATGGCAGGATGAATGGTTGCTGCTTCAGCTACTTAACAAGATGAGGCTTGCTGGTACTTATTCCTCTTCAGTAAATGATTGTAATTTTAGTTCTGCCTCCCAAAAAACAGTACTTCCCAACCTCAGGAATATAGGAACCCAATGACACTTGCCATTCTTCTTGTCCAGAAGCTTGTTTAAAACAATGACTGGCCCAAATACTTTCAGAGGTGAATGCTAGAAATGTATAGCACATGTCTGAAAGTTCATCGGTCACACTTGAAATTTCAGCCATGATCCATGACAGGTAGTGACTTGAAATGTACAGTTGTGTATAGCTCAAACTCTTTTATACTCTCACTAGTTAAACACTTTTGTTATTCCCATAGAAGTTATGGGGTATTGATTCTTACAAACTTTTCACAGTTCAGTGTAATTGCTAACTAGGCACTGTGTGAAGAAATTCCTTTTTCAGTTTTGAAAATGTTGCTTTTCAGTCTATTGAACATAAATTTTTTATCTCTTAGGGGAAAAGAAAGAGAATTGAATCTTCCACATCTCCTTTTGCAGTACCAATCATTACTATGCATCTGTATGTTTACGTCCTCATTTTCCTCTTTTCTCTTTGGTAGACAGTCCCAATCTTATTAAGATCTCTTTCATATGACATAGAAACTCCGAAGCATCCTTTTTAGTTAGGATGACTAATATTGCATATTTTAGAAGATCCACGTAATGTGTTTTATCTATTATTCATCCTCTTCCTTATATTTAGTGTATTATTTTCCAGTGTTGCACACCATTGAACAAAATTTTGGACTTCACTGTCAAAGCGATTCCCATATAATTTCCATGAACTAATTATGACTTGGAGAACATATGTAAGTAGTTCCACTGTTTTTACAGTGGCATTACAGTTATTGAAATCAAATTCCACTTGTCATCATATGGCCACTCGGTTAGTCTCCTCACATATTTTTAGGCTCAGTTAACCTCAGTATTTTTGTGTGCATATTTTCCTGCTTCTGTTGTTGGGAAACATTGATTTTTAGTATGGAATTATGGTTCTTAGAGTGGAAGTATTATTCTGGAATATGGAAGCGTGATAGTGGAGGGTTTTTAATATGTAATTATTGTTGCTTGTTGTACGCTTATGTAGTCACATTTCAGGCATGTCACTGCTACTTTGCTGTAGTGCCTCTGGTTCTGAGGGCTTTGCTGCCAGAGGTACCAAACATGACCCATCCTTTCGACTACATTTAGAAATCCAGACTATTATTGCCCCTTTGGCATTTCAAGGTATAATCCCTAGTCCTAAGTGAATTAGCCTGTTGGAGGAAAGGAAATCAGATGTCAGATATCTAACTCCAGTAAGTCAATACATACACAGGGATTGAAGCAGCCATTTACTGCTTATGATGGAAACACTGCTGAGACTACCAGTAAATGATTCCCCACCTAATCACCAGTAAAAGCAACAGACACATCATCTATCAGGGATACCTGGCTGCTTCACACAGAAGGCACTGTGAGAGTTTTGTTTCTTCACTGAGGAGACCCAGTATATGATAGACCCAGTGGCACTACCTCACTTTAAACTTCCAATCCATAGGATCAATCATTTGGATTTATTTCTCTGAAACCTGAAACCAGAGCCAAAGATAAAACTGATTTTATGTTTCCTTATAAGGCTGCAAACACCTAAAGAATTGGTATAGGGCAACACTGATACTTTTTGGCAGTTAGGAACTGACTACCAAATAGCAACACACCTGGCTTTAGAATGTTTCAGCATTTGTTGAGCAATGCCACATTATTAAGGACATAGAAGCTCATCTCCTCACATGCTTACCTTCTTCTTTCAGAGATAAATCTCTCTACAATCTCTGGACACATTTTTACTTGAACTGCATATTTAATGTCAAGATTTACAGGCTTTATAATCCAGACAGCAACATTTTTTGCAGTTTTCAATGATTTGAGTTGTTCTTCCTAGCAGAAGGAAAAAAAAAGACAAGACAACTCTCTCTCCATCGAACACCGAAACCTGATGAGGGTAAACTTCCAGAAAACACAGTCTGGGAACTGATTATCTTCCCTGCTGCATTCTATCCTCAATATTCAATATTCAACCATTTCTAGTGTTGTAACATCTCTCTTGTTTTCCGGAAGCAACCACCACTGCATAAAGAAAGATATGCTTTAATGCTTATATCCAAAACCAGATGCTGCTGTGGATGAAATGAACCATAATGAATTATTCCACGAATATGATAAGGCTGCAATAGAGACCAATAAAATCCTTCTACCAGACATCTCTGAAGGTAGCAAATTCTGTGTTAAAATAGCTATTTAGGACAGCAAATTGTCTAATGTAATTAATACTTCTTTGGGGAAGAATATTCCCTTGTTCCTTCAAGTGTTTAAATAAGCTGATACTGAAAAGATACAATCTGGGTATCCTGGTGCTTCTTTAAAACCATTTTTTCAGTCATAAGCAATGTCATGGAGAAGGCAAGCCTCAGCTTTTATTATAAGTAATTACAGATAGTATCACTCACCTAGAATGTCCTGAGTTCAGGCCAAGAAATTGTACAGATTCATGTCAGTGATTACAGTGTCACTGTTGTCAATTGGGAGAAGGCTGCCATCAAGTCACCTGCCACAAGATCTTTATGCAGAGCTTGACTGTGAAATAATGCTCTCTCATTCAAAAAGTGCACCTTGGCTTTGCACTAAAACCACTTCAGTGCTGCTCAAACTTAATAGGAACTGATGTGCTTTCCCTTCAAGGTGCAGTGCCAGGTGAAGCACTTCTGTTTCTAAGCATACCCAGGGAAACAGGGAACCCAGGGAGACAGGGAGAACTGGACAGCATGGGCACACCCACAGGCAATAAGCAGATGACAGAGTGCTGGAAACTTTACCCAGACTTTGTGCTGGTGGAGAGAGAGCCTGGAAAAGAGCTTCCATGAACAAGGCCACCTTCTTTATGTCTGTGCACTACAAGTCATTTCACTTCTGTATTTAGGTCTCCTGGATTCTTCATCATTACTATGCTCTCTTACAGAGCAGCATCCACAGGCAATGTACCGTATTTGTGCCCGAACCTTGAAGACTCTGTCCTTCCCTACCAAAGCAATGCAGTCCTATTTTGAAAGCTATTTTAAAAAACAGTGCTAGTACCAACACAGGATATTTACTGCAAGTGCCTTGTGCCATTCTCTGCTTGAGTTTCCCATATGGTAGTAAATCAAAGCCTTTATATGACTATATTTTATGTATGTAAAGATTTCTTTGCTTTAGAGGATTTTTTTTTCTACTCTGATAAGCATACTCTAAAATTTAAATGTATATTTCATATGCAAGTGAGAAAAAACTATTTTTTTGGATCTGCCAAACAGTAGAATTAACTTTTCTACAAAAATTGCAGATTATCAAAAATCTCCTCAGTCATGCAAAAGCAAGGATAGTTTCTCAATTAGCTTTCTCCAGCATCAATATCCAGAAGAATGTGTTTATGCATATGCATTTTTACTTTAAAATACGTTCCTCTCTAGACTTCTTTCCCTGGATAAAAGAGAAGAAACACATAATAGCTGTTAACCACATTATTAATGGGGCCAATATGCCTTAGCAATACTGAAGTTGCATATGTATTTTTTAAAGCTATGAAACAGAGGGTATCTTGCTTTTTAAAGACCTGAATCACCCTGAAGTCTACTGTCCAAACTGTCTTTGTTCTTATACCTCCAGCAGCCGTACTCTGGGAAGTGCATTCCTTCCTTCCATGCTTCTCTACCCTCCTGTAATGCTTTCTCCTGCCTGTGTCCATGAACTTTCATGCTTAACAAATCTTGCCTCATGCTCACTGTCACTACCATAATGGAGAGGTCATTCATAAAATTGTGTGAAAAATGTGTCATTCAAATTTGTCATTCAAAAAATGTGTGAAAGGACAGCCAAACCTGTGCCTTAGGTCAGCTCTGCTTTAGATCACTACCCACACTTGAGCAGCTATTAAAGACTGGTAGTGACCTGACTGCAGATAACTATCAGTCAGGAGCAAGCAGAAAAAGTGAAGAATGGATGCAGATTGGACAATTTCCCAAAAGAGGTACTAATTTCTGGTTTTGTTACAAATGCTGAGACTGCTCAAATCCAATCATTCATTTTTTCTTTAAATAAAGAGTTATGAATCCACCGTGAGCTACACAGGTTGGTATGGACATACTTCTGGACAGTCAATCTAAGACTTCCCAGTAAGACCTGACTCAAACATAAATGCTTACTGACTTAGTTATGTGGAAGCGGTGGAGCGAGTTCCTAGTGCATGAGGGTGCCTCATAAATGGAAAGACCCACTCCTCACAGCTGTAGCTGCCTAGCAGCCCTCTTTGTTCTTTTCCTTGGTGGTAGTCAATAGTCTTTTCACCAGAAAATGCTGAATCTTCATTCTGTTGTTGTTATTACTTCTTACCTTAACAGCAATGTCATGGGTCAATGTTTTTGGTTTTTATATAAATTTTAAAAAATGTAGCTACTTGTTCTTGAAAATTTCATCATATAATAGTCATCCTAATTTTTCTGCTTTAATATATAACTTCCTTATTATGACTATGTTACAAAGGACTCGTGGTTATCTCAAATAACATTTTGGATTTAAGAGATTGGTGTACTTATTTCTTTAGAATTCCCGTTTCATTCAACATTTTCCATTCATTCTGAGGTATTCTCATGAAGCATCTGTAACCCAAGTAAGAACTTTAGAGATCCAAGAATCTTTCTAAGCAGTCAATAGTTCCTTTATCACTATTATTATACCAGGTTAGACTTTCCAAGGCTAGAATCCTCATTTTATGGAAATGCCCTCGTTACATTTTTAAATTATGTCTGTTTTCTTCATTAACAAATGAGATATTGTGTAATTCTTACCAGTGTGGAAGTCTCTTTTAATCCATTCAGAATTAGATATTCCAAAAGGCATGAATTTGTGAAAAAGTGGTTCTCTAAATATTTAATTTCATTATGTTGCATTTAGATGTATATGTATGAAGGTGTGTTAATATGTACATATATGTATATATTTAATATCTTGACTGTTGATATTTCTGTTCTGGTATCTGCCGTGGGGTAACTCAGGTGACCAAACATCCAGTTAAAGAATTTTTTTTTAATTATTATTATTATTTCTGAACCTTGATGTATATTTATTTTTCCAAGAGGCACAGAGCAGGGAGTCTCTCTTGTTTTACGGCAGCCTTGAATGTGTGAGCTCCTAGCTTATGTGAATTTTCAAGAATCTCTTATGTTATGGTAGAGGACCTAAACATAATTGAAACAACCCATGGTTTGGATTCTGGTAGGCAGAAGCTGGATATTCTCTCTCTTATTTATTTCTGTGTGCTGGTTACTTCTCTGCAGAAAAGGAATTTTTGATCCAACAGCTCTGGTTGGTTCTCTTGTATTTTGCGGGGCTGTTGCAAGTAAAAGTGGAACGGTATACCTACATCCTAAATTTATAGAGGTAATGATAGAAAGTTACATTTACTATGGAATTTTCTGTTTGCAATAATACCACTGAGCCATCACATAACTTTGTGCAGCAGATGAAAGCAAAATTAAAATTTCTTGCTTCCGAAGTGGAGGTGTTCTTCAGCTTTGCTATATAGGTTGAAGGCACACATCTTTAATGCTTTCATTGGGATCTAATCTTACAATAATGCTGTGAGCAGTTTAAAGCAAAGGGGTTTTTTTTTTTCATATTCCTCATTTACATACATTAACATAGAAGAAAGAACAGCCAGTTAAAGCACTCTGGAGGCACATTCAGGATGGAGATGTATGTGTGATGGCAAATCATCAAACAACATTATAAGAACTGGCATTGCAAAGGAATTAGGCTGAAATAAGATGGAAAAGATCACTGTGGGGGCAAGAATGTGATAATTTGGATATTTTCCCCTATTTTCCGGTGTTAAGTTTTTAAAATAAATTAATAACATTTCCATTAAAATGAAATCATATCAGAAATTATCAAAGTAATTATTTAAGCTGTTAAAATGATGAACTTTGACAAGTCATTTCCACAAGTCACTATGACACTGATTTCATAAACTGAAATACCAAGCAAGTTTTCTGGTTTAAGTGAAAATGAAATGATAGGTGAAGCTGAATGTAAATAAATGTCAGGTGATGGTTAGCTCTTGATACAATAGCATTTAGTTATAAGAAAACCTCATCTTAACACACAGTAGGAATCAAAAGGCAAACCAAGTGTTAGGAATTATAGGAAAATAAGTAGGGAACAAAATACAAAGCAGTATTATGCCAGTGTTTAAATCCAGAGTGGAGTTGTACCTATAGTGTGTACAGTCCTTCCTTACACTTAGGAGATTGAAAACCTTCAGAGCTACACAGAGCCTTGAGAAGTGTGGAGTAGCCCCCATCCAAAGAACAGGTTGGGATCACTTCTGTCTGGAAGAGAGATGAATGAGGACAGGGAAAAATAAAATCTTCAGTAGCTTAGAAAATGTGATTAGAAGTGATCACACATGATCTATTCCTATACAAGAGCTAAGGAGCATGAAGTGGAATTCACAGGTTCAAAGAACGGACAACATATAGTGCAGATGGAGAACATTTCTGCAAAATGTTGTCCATCCTAAAATCTTGCATGGGATTAATAGAGCAACTGGGCACACTGATGAAAGAAAAAGCTATCAAGAGGTGTTAAATAAGAAGGCATAACCTCACTGAAGAAATCATTGTGTGACAGAGAATAGAATATTCTAGAGTTGTTTGTATATGCTTGGGCTTTTTCAGATTCTTCCCCAAGGAAGGCATGGTTTGGTATGAGAGATGAGACATGTATTGGGCTAGATAGATTTTTGTAAGTACATCTGTTGTTAGATGCATCAGCTATGGTGAGAGGGAATACCTCTGTAATTTTTAAATTCTCTTTGCGTTTGATTTTATTTCTGTTATTTATAAAGTTTTCATAGAATGAAGAGAGTGGTTCTGACAAACTACAGGTAGCACTTCTGAACATTGATGGAAGAATGTTTAAAATGTAATTCTCGACACTAGGTGTCCTACATTCCTTTACAAGTGTGTCACAATACCATATTTTTAGACCACTTGATAGTTGTGCTATGATGGGAAAACATACTCTTCTAATATGTAATCAAGAGGAAGAGTTTATCCAGTGTTTATCCAATTTTTATTTAATTCATACAAACTGACTCCTGAAAAAGAAACTGAAGTTAAGAACTGAAATATAGAATCTTTAAGACTGGAGCAGATCTCTGGATATTTTCTAGTCCAGTGCTCCTGGTCAAAGCAGGGTCACTTATGTGACACACATTGTTCAAGACCATGTCCAATCATGTTTTGAGTATATTCAAGTGTGGACTCTCTACAGCTTCTCTGGGCAACATGCTACACTCTTCAACCACCTTCTTCATAAAAAAAAAAAAAAGTTTTTTTTTCTGATGTTTAAATGTTACTTCCTGCATTTCAATTTGTGCCTTTTATTCTTTCATTGAATACTGCTGACAAAAGTCTGGCTTCATCTTCTTTGCTCCTCCCATTCTATTTTTATGCACATGTATAAAACGCTGTTTTTCTTGAGCCTTCTTGTCTAAGGCAAAACTCCAGCTCTCAACCTCTTCTCATGTCAGATGCTCCAATATCTTGAGCATTTTAATGCTCTGTTCCTGAACTCAATCCAGTATGTCCCTCTTGCTCTTGCACTAGGAGATTGGACACAATACTCCACATATGAACTCACCACGGCTGAGCAGAAGAGAAGAATCACTTCCCTCAACCTGCTGGTGACACTCTTCCTAATGCAGGGGCACAATGATAGCTCACATGCCACTTGGTTGCTTCCAGGACCCCCAGGACCTTGACTGCAAAGCTGCTTTGCAGTCGAACATCACCCACCCTGTATGGGTGCCTGTCTGCTGTTCTTCTCTCCAGGGGCAGGACTTGGTATTTCCCTTTCCACTGGTCAGGAGATTCCTGTCAGCCCAGCTCTCCAGCCTGTCATCAACCCATTGAATAGCAGTACAACCATCTGGTTTGTCAGTGCCTCCTACTTCTGTATCATCTGCACACTTGCTAAGGAAGCACTCTGTCCTACTGTGTACACACTAACATATTCATCAGCACTGGCTGATGTTGATCCCTAGGAAATACCACTCGTGACTGGACTCCCATTGAATGTCATGCTGCTGGATATCACAATCCCTTGAGTCTAGTGGTTTAGTCAGTTTTCAGTCTCTGTTCTGGTCCACTTGTCCAGTCCTTATTGTTTGCCTATGGAGAAGTTTTGGCAGTGTTGAAAGCTTTGCTGAAGTGAAGATAAAGAGTACCAACTGCTCTTCCCTCATCCACCAAGCTAGGCACTTTGTCACAGAAGGCTATCACATTGGTCAGGAAGGATTTCCCCTTTATAAATCCTTGCTGACTACTTCCAATTATGTTATTGTCCTTAATGTGTTTGAAAATGGTTCCTAGTGGGATTTGCTCCATCACTACCACAGGGGTTAAGGTGTGGTTGACTGGCCTGTAGTTCCCTAAATCCCTGTACTTGTCCATATCAATGGTAACAGAGACCTCTGGATTTTCCAGTTCTCTGGAACCTCCCTCAGTCACCACAGTCTTCCAAAAGAGTGGCCTCACAAGAACATCAACTATCTCCCTTAATCCTCATGGATGCTTTCAGTTGGGCTTCACAGATTAGTGTACGTCCACTTGTTTTAATGTTCCCTAATGTGATCCTCCTAACTGAGCATAAACCTTCTTTTCTCCAGACCTTCTCACTCCTTTCAGGGACTGCAGCTCCTCAGGATGTTATCAGTAAAGTCTGAGGTGAAGAAGGCATTGAGTACCTCTTCCATGTCTTTCTTCACCAGGTCCTCTGCCCTATTCTTATTCATCTAATGAGGGAAGGCTCTCATTTTCCATAATGCCCCTTTTGCTAAGGAAAAATTTGTAGAAGTCCTTCATGCTGGCCTTTCTTTCTCTCACAAGACTGAACTGCAAATGGACTTTGACTTCTCTAGTCCCATTCCTGCACATTCAGTTATCATAGAATCATAAAATATGCTGACTTGGAAGGGACGCATCAGGATCCTCAAGTCCAACACCTGGCCATGCGCAGGCCACCCTAAGAGTCACACCGTGTGCCTGAGCGTGTTGTCCAAACACTTCTTGAACTCTGTCAGGCTGGTGCTGTGAGCTTTTCCTTGGGGAGCCTGTTCTGGTGCCCAGCCACCCTCTGGGCGAAAATGTATTTCCTAATATTCAACCTAAACCTCCCCTGGCAAAATTTCAGGCCATTTCCTCAAGTCCTGTCACTGATCACAAGAATTAAGAGATCGGTGCCTGCCCCTCAGCTTCCTCTCACAAGGAAGTATTAACTGCAATGAGGTCTCCCCTCAGTCTCCTCTCCTCCAGGCTGAACAGGCCAAGTGACCTCAGCTGCTCCTCATACAGCTTCCCCTCAAGTGCCTTCACCATGCCTGTGGCTCTTGTTTGGATGCTCTCTAATTGCTTAATGTCTTTTTTATTTTGTGGCACCCAAAACTGCCCCCAGCACTCGAGGTGAGGCTGTCCCAGTGCAGAGCAGAGCAGGACAATCCCCTCCCTTGCCCAGCTGGCGATGCTGTGCCTTATGTCCCTCAGGACAGGTTTGGCCCTCCTGGCTGCCAAGGCACTGCTGACTCAGATTCAACTTGCCATCAACCAGGGCCCCCAGGTCCCTTTCCATAGGGCTGCTCTCCACCCTCTCATTCCCAAGTCTATACACACAACCAGGGTTGCCCCGTCCCAGATGCAGAATCCAGCGCTTGCCCTTGTTAAACTTCATACATTTGGTGATTGTCCATCTCTCTAATTTGTCAAGTCTCTCTGCACGGCCTCTCTGCCCTTGAGAGAGCCCTACCCAATTGAGTGTCATCGGCAAACTTAGTATTCCTTCGAGTCCTGTGTCCAAGTTGTTAATGAAGACGTTGAAGAGTTCTCTGATTTCATCTGTCCTAACTTTCCCCTCTTGTTCAATTACTTTTTAAGTCTGTGTTGAGTCAGGAAACCCTTGCTCATTCATGCAGCCTCTTGCAGTTGTTACTTAATTTCCTCCATGTTAGGGATGGTCAATGCTTACTCCTGGAGGTTCATGGTTGGTTGGTTCATGGTTGAAAATGAGCCAATGCTCCTGGTCTGTTCCTCTCTCCATGGTCACCTCCTGTGGCATCCTTTCAAGTAAATCCTTCAACACTCCAAAGTCTGCTGTCCTGTAATCCAGTGCTGTTTTCATGCTATTTGCCTTGTTTCCTCCTTTCAGGATCACAAACTCTACAATCTTGTGGTCACAGCAGACAAGACTGCCACCAGCCTTCTCCTCCATTACTTCTGACTTTTTTCCAGGTCCAGAAGAGTGCTTTCTGTCATCAGATTATCCATCATCTGTATCAGGAAGTTCTCATCAATACAATCTACAGATCCCCAGGATTTGTGGTTTCTTATGTTGTATGTCCAGGATATATCAGGGGTCTAAGTTCCCCATAAGAACCAGGATCTGCAAACATGAAGCTTTTTCCCAGTATCCAAATACGGCCTCATCAACTTCTTCCTGAACAGGTATGTGTTCAGTAGTAAACGCTGACCGCAATATACACCACTTTGTTCTGCTCTCTAATTTTAACCCCTAAGATCTAGACTTATCATCCATCCCAAGGCAGAGCCTAATGTATTCCTACTGCTGTCTCATGTAACAGGTACCTTTCCTTTTTTGCTCTCCAGCCTGTTTCTTCCTATTTATCTGTTGCAGCACTCAAGTCATGGGTGCCTTCCCACCATGCCTCTGTGACTCCAATGGGGATGCAGCCTGCAACTCTAATTCCACTTGAGTTTCCTCCATGTTGCAAGCATACATTTCTATACAGGCATGCTTCCACTAGTTTCACCCCATCCACCTGACAAATGCATCCACTTCATGTGGGCTTCCTTCCATCCTGCTTTGCTGTTTTAAAGCTCTTTCTTGTCTATCTCACCCTGCTTAGTCTTTCACTGTTCAGAAAAAATCAGTGACCTATTGCCTGTATCTGGTGAAATTATCAAATATCTCTATTTCTGATAATTGTTCAGTGCTTCACTGAACTTCACTGTGCTTCGTTGACTTATAGAAACAGAAGTGCCGTGTGAAAGAGGCTTCCAAGGTTAAGTGCAAATATGTACCAAGTCCTGTCACTCTCTGCAACTGCCTGAAAGAAGTTGTAGCAAGGCAGGGGTCGGCCTCCTCTCCCAAGCAACAATCAATAGGACAAGAGAAATGACCTCAAGCTGAGCCAGGGAAAGTTTAGATTGGAATTAGGAGGAGTTTCTTCACTGAAAGGATTGTCAAATACTGGGACAGGCTTCCCAGGGAAGTTGTTGAGTCATTATCCCTGGAAATGTTCAAAAAGTGTGTGGATATGGCACTGAGGGACATGGTGGTGGACTTGGCAGTGCTGGGTTAATGGTTGGACTGGATGATCTTAGAGGTCTTTTCCAACCTAAACAATTCTATGATTCTAATTATTGCACAGTAAATCTAATTTCCACAAATTTGGAATAATGGTATTCTCTTTAAATCTGGTCACCTGTGATCAAAAAAAAAAAAAAAAGCACACATAAAGGAATAGGTACATGCAAGAATAGCTGGATTAATTAAAGAAAACCTGAAAATCAATCTGTTATTAGAGAAGTCCAAAATATTATGGCTTGCTTAATTTTGCAGGAAAGATGCCAGGAGGACATATGATTACTATGTCTAAATTTCATGGATATTAAAGACCAGGAGGGGAGATGAACTATCCAAACTGTGTCAATGCTGACACATGAGAAAAATAGTTAAAAATTGAACATGAGTAGACAGACAGTGGAGTGAGACTATGTTTCTAAGGCACTACATTAGTTGAAGATCTAGAATTGTCTTATTTTAGGTGAGTAATAATTCAACATTTGAAATTCAGAGTTTAATAATGATACAAAAGAGATTATATGACATGTAGACTGGACCCATGTTTCTGTGTTTAGGAATTGATCCTCAGATTTTTACAAAGACCTTGTGAGAACTGCTTGCATTTCTGTTATTTTCCAGTTAAAGGTTGTCTAGCTTCATCTGGATTTTGAGATATGTTTTCAGCTGCAAATGGCTAACACCAGAGAGAGAATACCACAGCTATCACTGCATCTCCTTTAAAATGGTTCATTTGCCTCAGGCTTTAGGATTTAGCTGTAATGAAGATGAAAGATTGATGGCTGACTGCTGACCTACTTTGAGGAAATGAAAGAGCAGGTGGCATGCTGCTGACTAGGAAAGTAAAAGACTGTACTAAATACAGAGAAATAAAGCATGGGTGCATAAAGTCTCTTTTAGACCACAGCTTTTTTTCAGTAGCCCAGCACAGAATAATACACATCTGGAAACCTCAAAACCTCTTTTATATCTATGCATGTGTAAATATATTTAACCTATTTGAAACAGTAATTTTTGTTTTACATAAGAAAAAGTTAGAAAAGCCCTAGTTACTGCTAGGGCTTTGAATCTATCAAACTGTCACAGTGCATTGCAGAAACTAATAGGAAAAGCTAGACAAGGCAAATTACAAAAAAATGTAAGGCTTAAAGTGTGACAGATGTGTCAATCGTTGCAACAAACTGTTCTCCAAGTTTTGTTTAACCTTCAGCATAAGAGAGGCACATTCATCGAAACTCAGAATTAAGGTGTGCTCCCATATGTGTGACAGAAATGTTTAATAGCTGTTGTCAAGTAGTCCTTCAGTGAAGATCTGCCACATTTCAATTGGGAGCAGTGTACTCTAATTTGTGTCAGGAACTTCATGCATGAAACATGAGAAGGGACTAAAGGAAAACATTTTCAGTTTCTTGGTAGCAGTTGTGTTTGAAGCAAACTAGTAATACATTACCTAATGTTGACCACCAAATATGTCTGCAGCTTCTCATAACTGACAAGTTTATAGAGAATGGCATAATTTTTAAGCTAACTTCTTTCATTAAAAAGCAGTTATCTTCCATGTTCTGGAGCAAGTAGTGAATAAAAGACTTGTATTGCCTACCTAATGGGAAATAGACTGAGCTGCAAGCCCAGAGACTGAGTTCTAAGCGATCGTCCTCCCTTTACATCTTGCATTTCTGCATTTCCAACAGCCCTCAGTGATAACTACAGTATCGTGCTGACATCCTGAAGTGAAAGGAAATTTTACAAACTAAGCAGGTCCCTCTGCATTCAGCTTCAGATGACAGCAGGACCCCAGGATGTCATTTAGGACATCCAATTCTCATTCCTTTGGAGAAGAGTCAAAGATGTGTGCCATTTGGAGAATAGTCAAAGGTGTGTTGCTCTGAGTTTCCCTTTAGTAAATTATTGTAAAGGTCCAAGTATATGATAAAAGGCACCTTTGTGAATCTTTACACTCTTGTTCTTTTTTATGGAAAGCTGGTGATTTAGTCTTGGAGTGCAAGACATGAGAGATACCAAGCTACTAGGCTGCCCAACCTGTAACTATTCGCAAGAACTTTCTTTTATTTTAGGTCTGGGAATAAAACCTGATTTTATCATCTGACATTCAGCCCATATCCAAAAAAAGATTAATAACTCACAGTCCTTTTTGTACTGTCTTTCTTTTTTCTATATCTTTGAAAGAGGAGACAACTAGAGGAAGTGGCCACTTACTACATTGACATTATTCAAAGCCTGAGAGTGATTTAGTGGGATAAAGAGGGGAAAATATGTATGGGTGTATCAGGGAAAGTGCAAAGTTTAGGTGCTGAACCTTTGTTTTTTTTTCCTTCCCATCCTGTAAAACATTCTAGTTAGAAGAAAAACAGGAACATCTTTCACAAGACCAGGTTTCTCAGACCCTACTTGAAACAGATACAATTTTCCTTTTGTACAACATTAGAACCCAATGAAATTTACTGCCATTGCTATTAAAAGATTTAAGATATGTCTGTATCCCTAGCTGTGATTTGCATATGAAGCTGAGAGGGTTTAAATAAAGGTGAATTCTAAAGTGGACGTATTTTGTGACATTTCTAAATTGATTTTGACCTAACTTACAGCCATTTAATTCACATCAGAACTCTTGTCAGTGTACAGTTATTAATGTAAAACCTTTTTCTAATTCTGCAATTTTTTCACCAGTTTAACTGAAATATTTTTAACTTATATAAATTAAGCCAGTGATGTTTTTTATGCAGGGAAACTACCGATTTCCAAGCTATCAAATTACCTGCCACAAAAACATGTTCATTCTAGGTGGAACAGATTGAAGGATTGGAATCTTGTCTATTAGGCATTTGAATACATAGATTAGGGTCTATTAGCAGCTTGTGTACAAAGAGAAAAAAAGTATGACGTGTGAAAATTAAGTTTACTTTGGGATTCAGTTTTTACTTGATGTTGTCAATGAATTATTCATCATAAACAATTTGTGGAATTTATGATAGTAGTGGTCTGTAAAAAAATGTTTGGTAGTAATTTGATTCCTGTTTGCCCACATTTTCAGTTACGACACTCTGTTTTCTCTTCCTCCATGTTTGCCTAACTCTTTCAATGAACAGAACTGTAGCTTTTTCTCTTTGATGTATGTCCCTTTTGATTAGGAGATCATCAATTATTTAGATTGTTCCAAACCTTGCAGCCTAATACTTTGAACATAAGACTGTAAGTAGAGCATTTTGAAGATCAGTGTTTAAAAATAGGTCATGTTTTTCAAGATACCAGCCAGTTCAGTGCTTGAAAATCTGGAAAATCTCCTGATTAACACTCAGTCTTTGTTAACCTAATATGGACTTGTTTTTAAAACATTAGCTGTATCATTTTATGTATTTAGAAAAGTCACCTAGCTTATGCACAACATTTGATGCCAGTTGTATTAATAACAGTATCTATTAAAAAACAAGAGCTATGATATTCAAGTGGTTTTGCTGAAGGAAAAGAAGGTATTTTCTTAACTTCCTTTTAAAATCCATTTCATATTGTTTGGGAACCCTATAAAATTATGAGTGTTGTTTTGCTATGATAATTACTTGGTGCATGTGCTTTATTATTATTATTAATAGAAATAATAATATTTTGCATTTCTTAAGCACTTTTCATCTGCCAACCTCACTTCTTTTTGCAAACAGCTAATTAGACTTCAAAACACAGTAAGTGGTGTTATACCCACTTTTCTGCAGGGCAGTTCTAGAGGGCAAAGCATGCTGCCTCTCAGTAGGCAGTCCAAGATACTTAAGAGCATGAGTAGGAACCCCCATGAATATGCATTCTGAATTAATATGCCACGAGGCAACTTTTCATACTTATTCCAACTAATTAGCTCATGGCCTGATAATGAAAAGGACAGAAATTTCAGACTGTTCCCTACAACTGTATGCTTAAAAGTTTTCCCCTTATCTCTTTATGTGTCAGTGAAGTCATGGCAACCACAGAGCTTTGCACATTAGCTTCATACACCAGAAATTCAAACAAAACTAACTACTTACACATATTTGTTGATTAAATTATGTTTTCCATCCTAACCTGTTTAAGTGGTGACAGTTGTATTTCGTCCAGCTTTTCTTCTTTGGTTTTGTTGTTTTTTGGATGTATGCTGGCCAAGTGCTTTCAACAATGTAGCTACTGATACTTGTCTAGTTTTGGTGGCTCTCCAAGCACTGGCTGTCACACGTAAGTATATTTGAAATTTTCACTGCACATAAATCCTGAGAGAGAACTAGCTATATCATCAAACCACATATTTAGTTTAACATCCTCCTTTTAAATAAAGAGGATAAACTTCTATGATGAAATGACTGGCCTGGTAAATGAAGGGAGAGCAGTGGTTGCTGTCTCTTTACCTCTGCTTTAGTAAGGCTTTTGACACTGTCTATATCCTCATAGAGAAACTGTTGCTGATGATGAGCAATGAGGTGAATTGAAAGCTGAATGACTGAGGCCGAAGGGTGGTGACCAGCAGCAAAAAGTCCAGCTGGAGGCCAGTAGGTAGTGATATATCCTGGGGTCAATACTGGGTCCAGTCCTGTTCAATACCTTCACTGATGATCTGGGAAACGGTGCAGCGTGTACCCTCAGCAGAGTTGCTGATAATACCTAACTGGAAGGGATAGCCAATAAGTGAGAGGGTTGTGTTGCCATCCAGAGGGTCCTTGAAAGTCTGGAGAAATGGACTGACAGGAAGCTCAGGCAATTCAGCAAAGGGAAGTGCAAAGTCCTTCATCCATGGAGGAACAAGCCCGGGTATCCTGGGGGCTGACCAAATAGAAGTAGCTTAGCATAAAGTCATCAGAACTTCTGGTAGACACCACATCAAACATAAACCAGTAAGGTGTCCTTGCCACAAAGATGGCCAGCAGTGTGCTGGGCTGCTTTAGGTAAAGCACAGACAACAGATGAAAGGACATTATCCTTCCCCTTTACTCAGCACTGGTGAGGCCACACTTGGAATGCTGTGTCCCATTCCGGGCTCCCCAATACAGGAGAGACATGGACATGCAACAGAGTCCACTGAAGGGTCACAAAGATTAAGAGACTGGAGCATTTATCCTATGAGGAAAGGCTGAGAGAGCTGGGACTGCAAGTAAATAATATATATATGTGTGTGTGTGTGTGTATGTATATATGTATAGATGTGTATATATGTATATATATTATATATACACACATATATATAGATGTGTGTATATATATAGAAATAGATATATATTTCTATGTATATAAATACCTGAAGGGAGGGAGCAAAGAGGATGGAGCCAGGCACTTTTCAAAAGCACTCAGTGACAGGACCAGAGGCAAGAGGAATAACCTGAAACACAGGAGGTTTAATCTGAACATTCAGGAAACACCTTGTCACTCTGAGGGTGACTGAGCACTGGAACAGGGTGCCCAGAGACATGGAGCAGATATTCTGATCCTTGGAGATATTCAAAAGCCGCCTGGATATGGTCCTGGGAAACCTGCTCTAGATGGCCCTACTTGAGCAAATGGGTTGAACAAGGTGACTTCTGGAGATCCCTTCCTACCTCAGCCATCCTGTGATTCTTCAATTCTGTAAAATATAAAGGTGAATTTCCTAAGATTCTACCTCAGGGCTTCTTGGGATTTCCTCTCTGCTACTAATTTTACCTTGGTTTCCATGGAACCAAATGCAGAGACGCAGAAGAAATCAAGTAATGAAGCCTACAAGTAGTTTCTCAGGGGAATCAGGAGCTGAATAAGGTAAATTGATATTAAATAAAACAGAAACTATTGCTCACTTCATTGGATGCTTGAGAAAATAACAGAAGTATATCTCTGCACTGGTATTTTGCATCTTTTTTAATATTTGTAATTTTTCCCTATTATCTTAGATTTATTGCAAGTATAATTTTTACATGGTAACAACATTTATTGCTTTCTGCAATATGTTATGGACACCGAGGACATTAATAAGACCGGTGAAGCTATCTGTCACTTAGGTCTGGTTTTAAGAGCAAAATGAGACTTAGATGGCTGTCCTACACACAGATGAATTTCGGTGTAATATTTTACTTATGTTTTTAAAATAAAGTATTCATTGTTCACAAATATTTGTCCTAGAGACTGGGTGAAAGATCATTGTGAAACAAAATACATCATTAACATAGTCAGCACAGACTGTGAAGTTTATTATACCTAATGTTTAGTATTTGAAAAGGAGTAGGGCAAAAATACTGGTAGAATTTACTGTCCTTAACAATCAGAGTACAGAATGTCATTTTGTCATCTGTGTCTCATGAAACAGCTCATCATAACACGTCATCGATTTTTGGTCTCTTTTTTTCTTACCAGTTATACTGCTGATTCAGGCCCCAACTCTGCAAGCTATTCTACACAGCTACCAGCATGTGCTCACTGGCTGAACCATGGCTTTTCTGAATGCACACAGTATTCATTTTACCACCAGATTCTGCACTAAGATATTGAAGATTATTTAGGGACAGGTGGTGCCTTCTTTTTTTTTCTTTTCCTTTTTTTCGCTTTTCCTGCTCCTCTGTAATTTTTTGTTTGGTTGATTTTGGTTTTTGTATAGTCTATTGCTTCTCATAAAAAAAAAATATTCAGTGCAGACAGTCCAGGTGAGAGAGTGCTGCTTTAGGGCTCTAAGGGTGAATTACTGTTAAGAGAGCAAAAACATTAAGGTGGCATGTTGTAAAGACAGTAAGTACAGCAAAAACTTCAATGAGAGGCTGTTTATCAAAGGCTGTAATGTATTATAAGGAAAAGCATTAGGAAACTGGCAAGCAGACTAACTAGTTTATTAAAAAGATGTTAAGAACTCAAAACCCACTTAGAATCACTGTAATTGAAAATTACATGGATCCTCAAATATAGATCTGTGAAAACTCTCTTCTGCTGATTCTTTATGGACTTACATGAAATTTGGGTGAAAATAATTCACTTTTTAACACTAGAAAGAGTGACTTATCTCCAGAGAATGGCTCCAAGGTCTTCAAGCTACAGAATAACTGTATCCCCTTATGTGACCTATTTTCAGTGTTTTGACTGGTACAGCTGAACAGCTGCAGTGCCTCTGTTTGATCTCCTCTCTTAGTTTTGCAGAGGAAAACTCTTGGGTTTGTAGGGATCACCATTTATTAGGCTATCCCTAAGGTGCCCCAGGGGTAATTCTGGTGGAATAAGGGCTATAACAGTAAGTGATACCACTTGCTGAAAGAACAAGCTCTGAGTAATAAAAATGATCAGAAAGTTTTGTTTAGGAAAGCTACAAATCCATTTTTTCTTCTTTTGCTTGTTGTTCTCATGTCTATTATCAGGACGTCTTCCCAATATCCAGCAATATTGGAAATTGGAAACAAGATTACACTACTGTGTGTTTTGACTTTTTAAAATTTTGAAAAACATTTTGTGCATGCCCATGTTTTGGCAAGAAAAAGTATATATCTTTTTATTATTTTCATTTAGCATTATGGCAGTAACTGTGGCTCTACTGGCTGGGACACTATAATGATTAACATATAAACTTTTGCTAACTTTGCTAAGTAGTTGTATTACTTCACCATAAAATATACTGGGTATATACTGTCCTAATTTTTACATCAAAATTCCTCTGATTGCAGATGTATCTGCTGAACTGTAATGTAAAGCAAGTACAACGGCACTCACTGCAGGAGCTCAGCCTGGTCACTGCTCTTCCCAGAAATTCCCAGGCTGTGTGCTGTGGCTCTTCTAAGGCCAAAATAGATTGCTGTCCTGAGAAAGTGTTTTGAAATGACTTGTAGAAGACTTTTATCTTCTTATACATGATTTTAATATACTACAGGTTTTTTCATTTTCCACTCGGTGTTTTTACTGTAAGAAGTCTACCCTGTTTGTGCTCTTCCCACACTCTCTTTTGATTCACCAGGTCTGTGATTTATTATGCACCCTGGCAACTTTCAGATCAGATGCCTCCTATGAAGTCTGCTCTCTCTGTTTCCTGTTTCCCTCCTAAACACCTTCCCTTCAGGAATGTAGCACCAACAGGAAGAGGACAGGAGGGAGGAGGAGAGGTGTGCAACCCATTTTTCGGATAGGGCAGTGTGGGGAGAAAGAGTCCTGGTGCTAATTATCAAAGGTTTGACTCTTTCACTGTTGCTATAAGCTACATCTGCTCCTGAGTTAGATTGCCTGCAGTTGTGGACTTTAGTGAGCCAATGTAGTGAGTCTCTTTTAAAGTTCTTAGAAAAGGTAATTTGGCCCATTGTGTTCGTTGTTTGATTTGAACTTGAAGAAAGGTGGAATTTGCAACTTTCTTGCCTGAGACTAGGGGGTCTTGGATTTTGTTTGCTTCTTTGCATGGAGAAAAAGTATAAAAATACACTAAACTGAAGGAACTATGGATTTTGTGTACATAAGCCCTGAAGGGGTGGTGGTTTCCAAGCCTTTCTTCACTTCATAACATTTAAAGAGTACATTTCCTTCTCAACATACATCTACTCCATTTCTTATCTGTCTACTTCTTTTAGAAGTATCTGATTAAGTTGTACAAAAATCATCTGCTATTTCTTGCTTCCCTCCCCAGTGCAACTTGTCCTAGATGAACTTCTGTTCCTAAAAAATACACCCACTGAAGGAGCAATGAGGTGTGTGTTCATCACATCTGCACACTTTCCAACTGAGCCCATATGAAACACACATAAACCTAGAATATGCTCTAAGCCATTTTATTACTTATGTGAGCAGAATTGTTTTCACCCAGACTTGCCAGCCCAGCATTTCTGTTCATTTTGAAACAACCAGATTATGTATTTTTTTTTTCCTTTTGCTGCACACAGTTGCATGTCTGACAGAAATATGAATTCAAGTATAACCCTGAGTCAATTCCTGTTGAAACTGATGACAAAGTGTTGCAGAAATTAGTGTCTTTGGACTGATCCAGATACATATTTAAATGTTCTTCCTTCCTCCCCCTCATTCCTTGGTCACCTTTCTCTCTCTCTCTCTCGTTTTTTTCTTTTCATTCTTTCAGCTGCTTCCTTTCCAGAGTACTCCTTTTGTCTTTATTCATTTTTAACCTACCTCATCTCTTAACTCAGTTTTTGCCATTGAAAACTTCCTCTTTCAAGGAGAGATGTTTCTTTTTCTTTCCTTTGCTAACGATACACATTTTCTTGGTTAACTAGAGTACTTTCTTTTCTGCTACTGTACCTCTGTAACTAGCCAGGCATGCACTGACTTTGCCCTGCTGAATATTTCTTAATGTGATTCTGCAGCAAAAATATTAGGATCACTGCTACTGTTTCTTCTTAATCTTGGAATTTTGAAGTTGATTATATTGCTGCAAAACAAGCTCTAAAGCACACCCTCTGTTTTGTCCCTGAAACATCTGCATTCAATACAGATCTTTATCAATTTCTGAAATTATCTTTTTTTTTCCACTTGCTTTTAGTGTGTAACTAGGTATAGTTAACAATGAGACCTATAGATATGCGTCTACAGCTGGGGAATCACTGTCCTCACAACATTTTAAAATCTTAACAATAAAATAGAAATAAAAAGCTAAAAAAAGGAATTAACCTCTGGATAGTTAGCAATACACATTCTTAATGGAACTCCATCATAAATGTTCATACATACAAAAAATGTTTGTTGAGAGGTAATTGTAAAAGGGCACTCTTGCCATAATTGCAGCTTCAAAAGTGCACTTATTGGTGTTGGAGCAAACAAAGCACTTGTTTTTCCAGACTACTCTGCTCAGTACACTGGTTTGTTCAGATTCAAACCCTACTATTACCCTTCTCTAAGGCGCTTTGCCTGAAAGCTTTTCCAGCCATTGACAGTTGTCTGACCCAATCTTCACTTCAACTTATACTATTATGCAAGCTTAACACCTTCCCTGCGCCTTTGATTCATGTGTCAACCTTCAAATATGTCTTCTTGTGCTGAAAAAACAACATACAAAATATTTTATATCCTTCAAACTGAGAACTCCAAAATAAACAGCAGAAAGAAATGTTTCATACGACAGCCTATCTCCTACAGAAAACAGAGCTGTGAAGTGCATAGACAGATGGCTTCTGCAGGCAAAGCATATTCTCAATGTGCGATAAATCAGATTTTTTATAAATATTCTTGACTTTTTTAAAAATTGCTGTTATATAAAGATTATTATTAACCTTGAAGAATAGGCTATCAATTTCATCCTCAGTGCAGAATGGGAGAAGATCATAATTCACTTGAGATTTCTCACTGGCAAGGCTCTCCTGAGAGGCAGTCAAGAGTGGTTTGTTCTCAAAAAAATATTCTAGTTTTGGAAGTGACACACAGATTATACATTTTAGAGTCAACCACCTTTGACAGGTCTAGCTCCATTCCTTCCATTAACACATATATGATTACCGTTAGAATTCAAACATCTGACTCTTAAGGAAAAACCTATTTGTTCTTCCCTGAAATACAGAATTTCCACTGCTTGCTGTTATCAGCTCATCCCAACAAAGGTGAGACTTCTAAACCAATGACATTTTATAGTGTTTATCTTTTCCCCTTTACTCAAGTCTCCTCTCTTACTCACACGTATTTTCCATTTATCAAACTTAATTGTCACAGTTTCAAATTAAAATATACACTCTCTTTGGTGTGAAATTTTGCACAACTGTGTCTAATAATGTCATAGTTGAGTTGACAAACACAGAAAATGCATATCTTAAAAAGCTGAATTACCTGGACGACCGTGCTCTGTAATTATGAATGCAAGAGAACCTACATTTCTATTTTCCCATGGGGAGCTTGCTTTTCTGTTTGGTCTTCCAAACTTAGGACGTGAATTGCTTTGTCCCACACTGCATGCTCAGAAAGTAGAATCCAGTGGGCTGTTTTGCCTTCTTTTTCTGTTCTTAATAGTCACCTTGGCACTCTAATACATTTTGTAAGAGCCCTGTCTTCTTCTCTAGCTGGGGGGAAACTGTCAGACTTGACAGACTGCTGAGCTTCCCTTTAGCCAGCCAAGCCAGGTCATAGATTGGAAAAAAAATTGTGCAAAAAGCAAACCACATTTGGGAAAACTTGATACTGAGCCTTCACCCTGGTAAAGAGGAATCCTGAGCCAGGTCTGAGTGAGAAGCCAGAAAGAAATGGGCCAGAGAAAACAGCGTAAAACAGAAGTGCTGTTAAGTCTGTCATGGTGAATATAGTTAATGACCATGGTCAAGTAAGGTCAAGCAGCATGACCACGGTCAGTGTTTGTCAGCACTGTTCAGTAGGCTGAGTTGAAAAGCCTCTCACCAAAGACAGAAACAGTTACTGACCTATTAGTCTAGCCTGGAAGGGAAAGGGCCTGTCACCTACTGTTGCAAATGTGATTGGTTTAGTTAATAGTGCTCTCTGCTCTTCTGTTTTGTGTCCTTTTTTTGTCTTCTTCTTTTGTGTCTTCTGCCTTTGCATCATCTTTTGAATGAATTAGTTAATAATCAAGCATCCACCTGATTTTGGTGGTGAGGTTTTGAGCAGTGCTTGGATTTAGGCTTTAAATCATGACTTTTCAACAGAGAACAAGGTGTACCAGTCAAAGACAAGCTGACTGCAAGTCAAGCTGTTGTAGGAATCCAAATCCCACCTGTAATCTTTCACACAGATAAAAGTCCTATCTTTTAAATACTACTTTGCAACCTTATTGGTCTTTTACAGTGCAGGGGAGGTTGTACATAAGGTGTGTGTTGTAGCATTGTATGCATGCACTAAAATAGAATCTGCTAACCATCACCTTTGTCATTCTGTCATTAAGGTAAATTCCTTCCCTTATCTTTTGATTTCTATTTTATTGTTAAGATCCTGGAATATTATGAGGACAGTGCCTTTCTGTTTGTTGGTGCACAAGGAGAAAAGCAGTCAGGAGCACACAAATGAGAACGGAGAAAAATAAAGACAAAGAGCAGCAGTGGTGCTGGTTGGTTATGGTAGCTGACAAAGGTCAATGAATGAGATCTGCACCTTACAATTTCTTACCTTCAGTAAAACATATGTATTTCAGTGTATGAGGTAGGTTTTTTAATAGGCTTGTCTCTTAGAAAGCCAGAATAGTATTCTGTCTGTGCATGCAGGACTTTTCTCAGTGGCATGTAATCCTGTACCAGTTTTCTGAAGTGCTCTCATAACCAAAATGGTGAATTTTTGCAATACTTTATTTTATGGGTTTGCATTCACTCTGTGTTTTGTCATAGTCTTTTAATGTTATATTATTTGCTTTGCAGCCTTTGAGGGCAGGCTTTGGTGGCCTGTATGTACCCAGTGTAGCTAGTATATTTGTCTAATTCACACTTCACATATAAATGACACCACAGTTTTCACCTCTGATATTATGAAAAAAAAACCAAAATTATCTTTCAATTTTTTATTTGGTATTTCCTTCAGTTCTGTCCTTTCCTGTTTTTCACTTTCACCTTCTGAGAAGACAAAAGAGTTGTACTTTTTCTGGGGAACTTTACCAGTATTTATACTTAATTTAGAAATCCCTTCCCCTTGGTCTGCAGACACTTAGGTTTCACTGGTTAATTCCCTCACACCTGAAATTCTGCATCTGGGCATACTCTTGTAAGTGGATATTCACAATCCGTGCCATACCTCAGGCCTTTCTCTACATACATCTCCTTAGGCATTCAGTCTCGTACCTGTTGTCAGAGCAAGTCTAATACATACAAGTACAATAAGTTCAGCTGAAAGCATAGCAGTGTCAGAAGCTTTAGTCCAAAAGTAGACAAACTGTTCTTGGTTCAGCCACCCTAACTGTGCCCCAACAGCCTGCCTTTTGTACTGTGCTACCTTCTTCTTTCTCCTTGTAGCCCAGCATATCCAAGATGGTTTCTGTGGTGACCAACAGCAGTTTCTGTAGCTGGGACTGCAAGTGTAATGGTGGTTCAGCATCTCAATATCTAGTTCCCTGTGTCCTCAACAAGACATGTATTATACAACTGGGGGCTCCTACAGGTGCACTGTCTGGGTGTCCCAGTCCAAAAGATTGGAGTAAACTCTCCACAGATTTTGCTTGAAGCTAGGAGATGGTTTGCTGTGCTGGAGAGACTCTGGGGTGTGACCTCCTAGCATAGGTCATCCTCTTCTGGGAGTCCAAAATCGAAGGAGGGTGTGGTTTCAGACACACCTCTCTCATTAGATTTTTTCTTGAAGTAGTGTTTGTGGCTCACTGCTAAGTGTACTGCTGCTTTGAATCTCATTTAGAAGAGTGCTGTGGAGAGTGCAGTCAGCTGACACTGCGTGGTGGATTGCACTTCAGAAGAAGATGCCAACCACTTCAAAGTCAGACACCACAATGCCAGGTCTCATACTGTGTCTGCATCCTTTTGCACAACATACCTTTACAATTTTAATTTTAATCTTTTAATCTACCACCAACAGAAAGTACTTGAATCATCTTTCATCTATTGTGTGTTGCAGAAATGTGCTTTCATGGTAAAAACCTTCACTCAGTCCATTTCCGAATACAGTCTGTCCAGTCCTCGTCTTAGTAATCAGGCAGACTGGCAAAAGGTAGGGCAGGCCTGGCCTCCAGGCATGTGGAAGTCCCTGACTGGAATTTTATTTTCATGTTGAGCCATTTTGTCCTTGTTAATTCTCACTTCCCACCTCTGCTCCCTCATTGTGTTGGTCCTCAGAAATATCAGATGGCCACACTAACCCCACACAGTGTAAAATATCCTCCAAAGTCATTGTACTTCCCTGACCACTCCACAGCTGGAGAGACATCACTTTTCATAAACTGTCTGCTTTCAGTGATCTGAACCTTCCCTTGGTTTAGTTTACTTTTACACAGGTTTAGCTATAATATCACTATAAGGAAATACTTTCTTGAAGTTTCTTTCTTTTAAATTCTTGCAGGCAGGTATCTAGGACACATGCTTCATATAACTGTTCTAATTATGTTTATTTCTAAATGCATTTCTACAGTCCTATAAATCTTAGGATCCTTTCTCCTCTTGTTGCACTGCTTGTCCTATTTCATCAACTGTTCTGGCCCTGGAGAGGGAGAACAATATGCTGAAGATTCCATCACGACTCTTTTAGAAAGTCTGCTGTCCCCATTAAACCAAGCAGAGGGATGACGATTTTGTTAATATTTCACACAAAGTTTTATCTACTTGCTTTACTCTCTCCACAGTTCTTCTCTTAACATTATGAGTTTCTGACTGGCACAATTTTTATGGGCTTTGATATTACAGGTATCCCGAGGATAGTTTTCCTTTTCATCCCCCTGTATTTCATGCTCCTAATCATCCTCTGCAACTGCCTTGAGTCTTCTTTCTCTTTCCCTTTGTGGGTATACTAACACTTCACAATATTATATCACCTCCAGATTTGGTACAAATTTTTCTATAGAACCATTAAGGAGTACATTAGTAATTCAAACCATTTTACTTTTCTGTGACAGGCGATACCACACGCTTCAGAAGATGGTGTGAAACTTTCACTCACACACACATATCAAGATGTTGTGTACCCATGGAGAAAGTTTATTTCTTTGCTACAGCCATCTGTGGCTGACTTATGGCTGCATAGTGTCCTGTCACAGGTCCTCTGTCCATTCCTGCTGAACATGCAAAAGGGTCACCTGGAAGTATTTAGTTCCCAGGTCTTTTGGAAGACCAGTTACAGCTGAGTTCTTGCTTCCTTTAAAGTCTCAGGATTTTGTCCTTTCAGTAACCTCTTTTAGTAGATTTTGCTTGCTTCCCACCCCACCACCCCACACTCCTACTTGTGAAATTGCACGCATTTCTGTAGAGATTTTAATGTCATTTTGACAATGTAATTGCTGGGTTCTGAATGAAAATGCAAATATTTTCTGGGAAATTTACTGAACTTCCCTATTCTCTGCATAGAACCATACTTGACCACATGGTAACAAAAGTTAAAGGGCATTTTCTAACCGTTTCAGCCATATTTCACCACAAAAAAAAAAAAAAAAAAAAATTAAAAAAGTGTTATTTAAGAGGAGGCTAAGTACCAAAAGCTATTTTTTCCTAGGAATCAAAAAGCCGCAAAGATTAATAGTTCCTGGTCAAAAGAAGTACTGACTGAAGAAAAAGATTAAACATGAAACAGATTTTTGCTAGTAGTGTCTAAGGTATTTTTTCATCTAACCTACAAATCAAATACCGCCTGCACTAATAATAGCAAATTTACTCTTTCAAATGCAGCAATTAACTTTTTCAAACGGAATGATGAGTATGTGTTTCACTAAAAAACCCTGTCAGTTTTAGTATAGACCAGATAACCTTGTGGTATTCTGAATATTAACTGCCATAAAAATAAAATGCATGGGGTTTTCGTTTGTTTTACCTCAAACGATATTGTTTTTCAAAGACTAAGGCTTTCATTTTTGATTTTCAAAACCAGAAGATTTTAAATTCTCCTCAAAGCAGTGAAAAATGGGAGACAATTACAGACTTTAAAATCTTGATATTATTTATAAGCGTTTTCTTCATATGGGAAGTACACTTCATATCCGTGAACGTGTTTGTTTATGTTCTAAACAAAAAATAGTTACAATTATGATTCCAACTATTTTAATGCTGAAAATATATTCCCAATGTTTATATTGACTTAAAATTACTCATACTTCTTAAAAAGACTAAAATATATACAGCATCAAGCAGTAGACTGTGAACCAAACTCAGCCATTTAAATGCATGTGCTACGAAAATGTTATTTGATTTAACAGCTAAAGATGTTTCCTTACCAGAGAGATCTAATAAGACCTTAAAGGATGTGAAACTAAATTCAGATAATGTTTATGTGCTGAGGGTAAAATGTCTTTGTGAGCAGCAATCTCTGGCAATAACAACAATTTCTTTGGATGGAAAATGGCAATATGGAGGTCGCCTCATGCCGCAGGGAAGGGAAGGGGCTCCAGTGCCTGGTGTTTCACTCAGACACTGCTGAGCTCCCCCCTTACCACCCAGCTGATCTTCTGCCTTCTGAATGGGTCATACACCTTCTCACCAGCTAGAAACACTGTTGTTGTAGATGGGCTTAGGCAGGGGCAGCTTAGTCCTCACATAACTGTGACCAATGGAGCTGCAGAGTCAGAAGTTTTTTAGTAAGATGATAGTGCAGAAAATTAGTTCAATATGCAATTAATTGGATCCTTTCACTTCACAAACCCAGCTTTCTATGGTTTCATGTAGATAATGGTAGAGATGGTTTAATATATTTTCCAATAGTTTAAAAAAACCCCAACAAAACATAAAAAATCTTACATGTTTGCAACTCACTGCCGAAGTTACTGGCCACCATCACTGCAACACATCACTAGCAACTTAACCTACATGTTTTATAGTTTTCTCAACAATTGAAACCTAATGTTTCAGTAACTCTTTTCTAAAGTAACAAAGGTTAATTAACACCCAGTGTTCTTCACAGAAGCATTTTTTGAGTGTTATCAAGAGAGTTTTGACAAAACCAATAAAGGAAAATTTATTCTTTTCAAAAGGGTGTATTTATGGACAGAGAAGTTTAGTGATTTGTCTTGGGCCTTAAAGAATTGGGTACAACACCCTAGTTACATAACATAGGATGGGTTATTTTGCTTCAGAATCCGGCTGCCTGTTAGTTACACACAACACCTTTCACTATTATTGTGCCCAAGTTGTTGTTGTCATCCTGTTTGTTGCCTGGCTAAAAGTGTCCCTAGCTGGCTAAGGAGGGTATGACTTCAGTGTTTACCTGATATACTGTCTACCCGGAATTGTACAGATACAGCGCTTTTGCCCTGGGTTATCAAACTCTGAAAATGAAGGTCTAAAATAAAACTGATGATGTAGCCTTAGCTACAGGAGAACTCAAAGTAATTTCTCTTGCAGCACAAAGTGGGGACATTTTCTTTTCCTGTGCAGCACTGTGGCATGCTCGGACTGAGTCATTTCTTTGATGTGTAAATGTACCTTAAGAAGGACATTAAATATTTCAAGTAATTGGTATGAACATGAAATCTCTCATTAGTGTCTGCTAGACAGCTGCAAAGTGCAGATAAGAAAAGGCATGTGCTAGTACAAGAAAATATTCCAAAATTCTTGAGGGAAGCTTCCTGTCTAGAAATGCCCCACTTCTTTTTGCCCTTTCAGTCTATGTCTACAATCTGTGTCTACTGTAAAAATTCTGGTTGTATGGAAAAGTAAAGCACTGTGTATGTTAATCTCCTTGCCACAACGGCTTTTCCTTACAGTGACATGACATCCAGGATCCAGGTTGCAGACCAATATTATTTCCCTACCTACTTGCAGAATAGAATTTGAATGATGCTTCTTTAAAACAATTTACTTTGTCACATGTTTGGTTTTGAAGTGTGTTTTCAATAACATCCAGTGAAGTCCATTCTGAAACTGATGTGAGTGTCCAAAATGAAATGACAACAGTAATTAAAATTCCAATTCATGGTTAATTAAAATAGATTATATACTAAGAAAACACAAACTTCATATCATAAAGCTAGGTAATTAGTCTTCTTAAATTAGTCTTGCTTTTATGAGGTCTGCTGTTTTCACAAGCTTAAAATCTGTCTGTTATTGTGGTATGGATGTAAAGAAATCCTCTGGACTGGAAGGAGAATGTTTACTACCCCACATGTACTTCTGGCAGTTTCTGAGAAAGTCTGGTTATGTAAATTCATCCTTCCTGAGACTGAGCAAGATGTCATTGGGAATTAAAGAAGAACCTTGGAAGTGAAAGGAATTTCTTAACAGGCTGATTTTCAGCATTCATTGTGGTTCCTTACCGCACCGAGGAGAGAAGGTACCGCCAGTATAACCATGTTGAATAATCTAGTTTAGTGGGGAGACCAGAGATGAAGGCTGGAAACAGAACTTGAGTCCTTCAGAGAACTGGATGTTTTCCAGATACATGACAGGGTAGAGTTGCTCTAGTGAAAATGTAATCTTTTTTTAGTTCTGCTCTTAAAGCAGGGTAGGATGATGTCCTTGCTAGTGCAGAACCCCAAGGTACTGAGAGTAGCTCTCTCTATTATCTAATGTTGTGACCTGCATTATGCATTAACCATTAATTATTTTACAGATTTTTTTTTAATTTACAAAATTCTCTGAAGGTTGCCTTCTTTCATATAAATTTAATTACCATGAAAGAATACCAGTTGGTAATTTTGATGAATGAAACTTTGTGTTTACAGATTGGGATTAAGGCAATCTTTTCTCTGACAGTGGTCTGCAGACAAACTACAACCAGAAGAAAAGGAAGTTCTATAGGTAATAGACATTTCAATCATGATGATTTGTGCAGCTCTGGCTTTCCAGTAAGTATGCAGACCATGCTGGTGGGCAGGGAAGCTGAATCCAACAGCCAACAAGATCACCTCTTGAGTCTCTTAAGCAAGAACAGCTCCAGCATCCTAACGAAAAGGCTGCAGTGCAGTAGATGTTACACAGAGGAAATGTCCTGTTGCCAGTGAGGCCAAAAGAGAAAATTATAGTTTAGTTTTATTATAAACAAAGTAAATTTTAAAATACCACAATAGATAACATCAGACAATCAAATTCTAGAGCTTTGCTTGAGCTAAGGTCAATCTTCTTGCATTTATGTATCTTATATCCTGAGATAAAAAGAGTTTTTTCCCTTTTTCATCTCTCTAATATTCAGAACAAATTATTTCCTTTAGTTCTGTAAGAAGAACCATAGCACAGCACCTAGTAGGAAATACAACTACTAAAATGATGTTGAGATAGTACATTAGCTATTTGATGCTTGGGTTGCCTTCCTCAATCCAGGAACAAGCAAGTGATAAAAATACCTGTTTTAGCCATTAGTGCTAACTATCCATTCGTCTTAAGTCATCTGAAGTACATAATAAAATTAAATTTAACTCAGAACATTTTTTTTTATTCCTGCATTCGTTTGAAGGTTTTGCTTTTTTTTCAAACCTAATGATGAGCTCATAAATACATAGATTTATTTTACTCTTCTAGTCAATCTTACAAATCATCTTCTGCACGCCCTGTTTTTCCATGTCAGTAAAACACTGTAGCTGGAACCACACTAACATTACATATCTTTTAGGAATTTGTTATGTGGTGCAGCAAGGGAAAATGTTTGTAGCTGTTTCATTAAAAACCTATGGTTTATGTTAAGCTCTGCCTAAAATATCCTTATGTAACCTCATGAGTGAAATGCATGATACATACTCACTCCTGAACAATAGCACTAAGAGGCCTTGACTGATGCAAAGGGGTTTGAATGTTCAGAAATATTACCATATGTAAGTGGGAGAGCTGGGACTGCACAGCTCAGTGAATATTCCTTCAAGCTATAAATAGCTTTTGGAAACGGTATCAAATGCAATTTAAAAATGCTCAAGTACATACAATTCATAACCCTGTTATCTCACATTACTGAGTATTTTTGAGCTTTTTAGAGTCTGATCTAACTTTTGTGCCAGATACTACAATCTGGGTTGCTTATATTCCAATACAATATTAAGCAAAATTCAGAAATACCTATGCAGAGGAAAAAAAAGATACAAGTTACCTAGACTTTTGAGCTGGCAAACAAAAAAGCATTATTTACTAAATAAGAATCAAAATTATCAATGCCCACATTAAGAAACAAGATAGAATCTTTTAAACACACCTGTAATGAACTGTGAGGCCGTCCTAATTTTGTAGTAAATTCCTCTTTCTCTGCAACCCTCAATTCAGTAGTGTTCTGTATCATTCAAACTGCAAAACACATAGTGATCCAATTTTGTATTACTGTGAATTAATCTCCTTCTAGTCATCTCAGAATACAGAGGTTTTCTTGTCATTTTTGTAATGCTTTTCTCTTTGACCTTCCCAATTACATTAATAATTATCTCCTATTTTTTGTTATCCTGATACAATCTGTAAATCTTGCACATTGTGAAGCTCACACCACTTCAGGTCTCTAGAAGAAGGATCTCTCTTGTTTCTAGCTTTGGTTTCAAACCAGGATA
The DNA here is from genome assembly GCA_013398175.1 of Climacteris rufus. Classification (NCBI taxonomy): domain Eukaryota; kingdom Metazoa; phylum Chordata; class Aves; order Passeriformes; family Climacteridae; genus Climacteris; species Climacteris rufus. Next base: position 428,256 of record VZRZ01008693.1, read on the forward strand.
CTATCTCAATATGTTGTACACCTTCAGCATATGTGTACTCATACTGAAGTCAACAGGTGACTCATACTTAGAGAGAAGCATATGGCTAAGTAGTGAGTTTTTTGCTTTCTTTCCAGATTTGGATCTAAAATCATGCTGGGAAAGTTCAAATATAACAAAACTGATGTTCTTCCATCATATGGAAGAGCAGGACACCTGACATATTTCCACATTTCCTGTCTGTGTGCCATGAAGCTATATTTTGCAGGATTTCTTTCTATAAAAGTGTATGAGGTTAGAGGAAAAGCTGATGTAGCAAGATCCTGTACAACCACAAGCAAATTATATAGACTTCATTATGTAACTGGAAGGCTGGATGAGCATTTTTGCTAATGCCTTGCAGAGATAATCTATTTGAGTTCTATGAAGACTGACAGTGTAATATCAGGTTTTGGTACTGTAACCAAGGTTTTGTTGCATAGATACTAAACGAGATTGTGTCCTATCCTGTATTCCAGGTTTATTTCTTTGTGCAGCTCTGCACAGAGTTTCTATTCAGGTCATGAAATAGATGCTAGGTTTTCACTGTTCATCCTATTCATTAGCTTTGAAGGGGCTGGATTCGAATGCATGAGTTTGCTGCGTCTCTTTGATATGCATTGCTTATCTGTATTTGCAATAAATGAATTGTATTAGGGTTATCTAGTTAGCATAATCCATTCATTAAATCTTTTTTTTTATTATTTTATATTGCCCATTTATGTGATGGAAAGCAGAGAGACTTCTGGGGGCAGAGTCCAAACCCAGCTGTGCTCTCTCCATCCTGGATTTTGGCTAATTTTTTACTCACTTTGGCATTTGTGTGGAGACAGGCCCATGTCGACAAGAATACTAGGAATTCCTCTTTTCCAGTGAGTTTGCTGTTACTCAGCAAACCATTTTCCTCTAACCTCATAGACTTATATAGAAGGAAATATTGCTTACCATTTATGCAGTCTTCCTCCTGTTCAAAACAAAAGAAGGCAGCTGCAGAGGAGGATTCTCACCTCTGGATCTGAGCAGACTGCAGTCACAATGCAACCTCCAGTCACAGGCTGAAGCATCTGGGGGATGTTGGTGAACAGGCACAGCTTAGCACTCCTTCTAGGACAACTTCCACTATGCAAGAACATTGAAATGGCTTTTAAAAGCACTGCAGTTGCTGTCAGCTGTGCTGTAGCAGATGGTCTCTGGGCAATTTACTGTCACCAAACATCCAAGTCTGATATCTATTGGGGGTCTCCAGATTGCTACCAGAAGTGACAGAATGATATTTTGGCTGCCATAGAGTGCCACCTAAGTCATTAACCTAAAAGAAAGGCAGCAGTGATTTTAAGTTAATGTGTGAACACTGGATTGCAGCGAGTATATCATCCAATCTGCCATGTCGGGTACAGTGGCAATGGCCTGTGCCAGCTACAGCTACAATTGGTGACCTCTCGAATCTTCATAAATTCCCAGAGACTGCAAAGAGACTATAAACCTGTCATTGACTGCACTGGGAATTTAAATATCTAACTTGGATAGTTTGATACTTATGTACTTAAATCAATTCAATCTCTCTTTGAAAAAACAAAATAAAATAAACCAAAAAACCAAACAACCTCTGTGTTTTCCCACTCCACCCCCAGCCCCTATACTGAGCTTTTAAAGCAGATGTTTGGAATCAACCCCTTGTGCCAGGTGCTTATTGGTATTATCTTTTTGCATTTCATTGCTTTTGTATATATTTTGCCCATTACCTCACAGCTCTGTAGCAACCTCTTCTGTAGAAATGTGGATTTTAAAATGAAATGTATTTTTCTCCCATAGTCACTATTCCGTTTACAGTCAAAGAAGAGAAAGAATCCATGCCAATTAGATCATGTCAGTAAGCCTGGTCTCTCAGGTCTCTTTTCATTCTGCTTAATTTATCACTTCAGCCCATTTGCCATGTTTAGATGTGAGGTTTATTGCCAAGATCAAGCTCTGGAGTTTTTAAAAATACAGACATAAAACTATGGTTATGCTTCAATAAGCCTTCATTTTTGTAACTATTTTTTAAGTATATCTGTTTCCAAAACAGACTCTTTTCTCCCCAGACTGCAATATTTCAGGGATGTGGAGAAAATACACACTGAAGTCCCAGCTGGTAGCTGAGGGGACCAGGCACTGAAATTTATCAGATTCTATTGTAGTCTTAGCTACCCAGTGAAATTCCAGCAGGACAAAGGCTTCATTATTAAATTACAAGATTTTTAAATAATTACAAATTATTTTACTGAAGGTTACCATTACGTAAATGAAAACTGTGGACTTCCCTTCTAAAAGGTGTTTGCTGAAGAACAGTTGATTCTAGAGGATGAATCCTGAGCTGAACACCCACAATCCCTGCAGGAATACGCTGGTTTCACCTCCATGCTCTTCAACCTGACACATCCTGCCACTAGGTTTTCAACAGAGCCAAAAGTGCTGTCATAAGCTGAGAGTTCAGGTCTAAACAAGGATGTGTCAGCACTGCTGACTTGTGTATAGGTCTTGGCTATTACATTGAGAGTTTGCTTCATTCTGATGTTCTGCTGAACACAAGAGAACCAGTGAATACACTTCCAAGCCCAACGGATGTTTTAACACACAAAAAATGTATTATTAGAAATGAGAAATCACATCATCTCAGGTGCTGAAGTATCATATCACAATAACAGCCTTTCATGGTGGATTGTACTGCTGCATTAATACCATAAGGGATCCAGATCTGGCTATTTAAATGCTGTCACTATTGTAAAGGGATATGTGACTAATTATTGATGTACGTTGACTGACAAAATCTGATCACAGAACTTTTACTGCAAGACTTGGCCTGTTCAAGTTCATACAATGGCAGTTCTGAGCTGAGGCTCCTTTCTGGTCATAATTAAATAACTCTTACCACACTAATGAACAAATTTAAAATAAATTAATGATGAAGTGTTGCAATTTGGATGGTAGGTGTTGTTTCACTCATCTTTACATCATCTGGCTATTCAAACACAGCTGATTTTAAAAAAGCCCTCTCCCTAATATCAGGTGATGCATAAAGGGTCTCTTGGGGTTCCATGGGAAGGCTCTGATGGCCATGACATAAACCCATACAATATAATATTTGAAATAATTAAATTTAACACATGAAGTTAAGGGCTAAGAAAAACACAGCATTCACTTGCGTCTGTTGTTTCTGGTATAGACTTGTTTGATGAATTTAACCAGAACTGACACATTACTTTTGTGGCTTTTGAGTCTCTAATGTTGGCTCCCTAATATTTTAGCTCAGCTCATTCTGGGATGCCTGTAGCCATTCTTATTATTGGTATTGTTTCCTAATATGTGTCATTGTTAAATCAGTGAGGTAGATGAACAGCTTTGGCACAAAAAAATAAAAGGGAATCTTTTGCTTGGGTACTAAATGTTTCAGGTGTGCAAACCATGAATACTGCAAATTGCTGTCTACAATGTTCCTACCTATAATACTTAAATACCATGAAAATATTTTCTTTATATCCCTTAAATGTGTAATAAAAACTTGATCTCTATCACTGTTAGCAATAAGGCAGAATAGCAGCAAATTTAGGACTATTTATGTCAATTTATTATTACTAAAAAATATGAAAGAAAGAAATTATTATGGAGGAATGTCTTTTACTAGCCAATTTAGCACTCATCCCTCTGTCTGAGATTGCTTGTGGACCAATATACCTAGTCATATTGCTATTTACTTGGACAAATATCAGTCATATATTTCTCTTGACCTTCTAGTCTATTTAAAGCAAAAAGGAAATAGATATTTATTGTTTGCCAGCCCTTTTTTCTGTCTCATTTCACTGCATATGTTCTGCAATCCAGTATTCTAGGCAAGCTGACTGCATTCATTTCATTCACCATTCTGCCATCTGTGAAGTAATTAACTTTTGACTTATGGAAAAAAAATCAGGAAGAATTACAATAATTTTATTTGTTTCCCAGTAACCCTGGAAGATAAGCAGTAATATTATTTTTATTTAAGTCAGGGGTATGCATGAACGTTCAAAATCTGGAATTTGCTCACAGCTTCTTTTAGAGTAACCATTTTAATTTTACTATAGCTAAAATTTTACTGTCATGACTATTATGGTTGCTGATGTTAGCTGTATTTCTGCATCTGGGTTGAGTGTGGCCCTTAAACTTAATCTTAGGACTGGACTAAATATTTTGATACAGATTGTCATCCTCCTCTACCAAACCACAGCACCCCAAGAACCAAGATTTGCAAAACCATTTAGAGTTTTGTAATGTTTTGTAGGTAGGAGAGATATTTCTTTTTCTGTAATTTAGAGGCAGAGTTATATTACTATAAATGTTAAAGAAGATGCTGGTGACCATCCTTACATGATATTAGTTTTCAGTTTAAAAGGAAAACACTTTACAGGACTGTTACAGTGCTGATCACATTAGAAGATCACAAGTTGTTTTGTTGCGTGAAGGAGCAGAGAACTGGCAACATTTCTGTTTACTTCGATTATACCAATTCACAGTCTGATGAACTAGCCTGAAGCATTCAAGTTTACTGTGGAGCAACCATGTGTGGTTATTTATCCAGCTGCAATGATTACCTTTCTTCCCTTCTGTTTTAATCCAGTTGAGTTGACACAGGGTGAATTAACAGATAGGGCAGAAGTGCATGTTGCCTTTACCAGTTTTCCCATTCCTTGCCCCACGTGTTGCCCCTCTCAGAGCAGGGGTGGCTGGACCACACATGAAGTTTGCAACCTAGAAGATTAAAAAAATTATAGTGTCTGTGAGAGTATTTTCTGCAGTTGTTTAGGGACTGCTTCACATGTGGTTCAGCCATCCCTTGGCATGGTTTTGTAACAGCTTCAGGCATCCTACTGCGATCCTCACTGTGAATCAACAATATCAGAATTACAGTCTTTCCTTTAGAGCTGCTAATGTTGCAGGAAACATTTCCTGGGATGGCAATTTGATGGCCTTTTCCCTGCAGTACTTTCTGTGGAAGAGTCTCCTGTTTCAGTAACAAGCCCATCAAATATCCCATTCTCATATGACTGCCGGGGATATTTCACCTATCCAGTGAGTAAGTTGAACAGACTGTAGGGAGAATAAAGAGAAAACACAGTTTCAGGCCTGAGTGAGAACAATTTTGCCCAAATTAGGGTTACAGCATAACAAACTATCCATAAGACATCTCTCCTGGTAAACTGAATGCTATCCTACCTGCTAAAAACATTGAAAGAGACAAACAAAGATCTGGAAAGACTGCCAGAGAACAGTTGTATTAATCCACAGTCAGGCTTCATTAGGTGCAATTCATTAGGTGCTTTGTCTGTGACATGGCTGGAAACAAAGTGTCAGAGCCACTGCCACTTTCCACTCTGCATATTGTAGACAGGAAAAGACTCATCACAAGTAACCATCAAAGCACTGAAGCATGCCCGTTGCTCGTATCTCCAGCTTTTCCAAATCATGTAGGGAAACAGGTAAATTTTTAAATGAAACAGGTTACATATTCTTATATTCTAACAGGTTCTCCATCCCAGATGCTCTGAAAATTGTCTAGCTATATTCAGCATTTTTTTCTGAGAGTAGCGGGGGATTTTAATAAACAGTATACAATTTTTAGTTTGAATACATATTTTAAATGGCTGGTGAGCTATGTATTTCCCAAAATTATTTCCTTTCCAGACGGCCACAGATTTAGGTTTTGTTAATAAAATTTAGAAATACAGACTTGCTTACATGCATTATCTCACAGCTCCATCTTGTAGTTTCGACTAGGCATTCAAAATTATAAATATATGGATATGGATAATATTCTTAAAAAATATGGATGGGTGCTATGGTACTGCTGGAATGAAAAATATGGCACATTGTTAGTTGGCATAATCTTTTGTCTCTGTCTTTGAATTTTACCATCCAGATAATGAAATTTATTTATTCATAGTCCTGCACAGCCCAAACCCAAGTAAGTTTTCCACGGATTTAGTTAATATTGGCATTATGCTTTTAGAAGGGGAAGAGCTAATTTCTGTAACATCTGGTGCAAGACAGTCTGATCTCCCCAATATGTGCAAATCCTGCTGTAGTTTAAGTCCTTCGTAGTGTTTTAATGTCTGGAACCATTTATACTTTAGCAATGCACAGTCCAGTTCTCTCTTCATATAAGTATATAAAATAAATATTGTTTATAATAACTCTGATGGATATAACATTTGACCTTTAACCCTGCTGAATAGTGTGATAATGGCGGTTTTCTGCCATTGTGTACACTAACCCAGTATAAAGCTAGATGTAGTGTTACCTGACTGATTTATCTTCTCTGCTTTGGGCATCCAGGAATGGGATTGGCTTTTTGGGTTGAGACTACTGGGGATTGCTGCAGTAAAAGTAAAAAAGTATCATAGGTACACTTGATGAAGGATAAAATGTGTCAAAGTTTTGCTTTTTTTCGTTTTATCTGATAGATCAGATGGTAATTTAATAATCTCATATTGTATCAGTGTTTTACTGATTTAAGAACTAGAATCTCAGACAGTTTCCCTGGCTCTGATTTAAATTGCTTCTGTCTATAGATTACACGTCTGTCTTTTTAGGAACAGTTCTGCTATCTTTAGAAACAGTTGCTATTTTAATAATAACTTGCATAAACAGTAGGTTTAATTGCACTGGATTATGCACAGTATTTTCTCGAAATATGGCTGATCTGGCTCAGTATGCAAAAGTGCCCAGAAAAAGAAAGGAAACATATTTTCTAGCTGTTAAATGTTAAGGATTGATTTAATCTTCCATATTTACTCAGTTCTAATTGGCCAGCATAGAATGGTTGAAATATATGCACATTCACTGTACAATCCTGTGTATGCTGCCTATTGAAGCACTTGTTATCAGTCCTAAAGGTCTGAATGCCAGATATTAATATCAGTTTCAGACATTCTGCCTTTTACCCAATAAATATTTTTGAGTCCTTAGTACTCAATACCAGAACATTGTGCCATATATAACTTTCTGTACAGATTCAGTTCCACTTCATTATTGCCATCATAAATCCCAGGCTGCTTAGTTCTTAACCACTGGTACAATGGCAATTAAAATATCATCCTCCCTAAGTGTCCTTCTTAGATTATTATGATAGATAGGTATGACATTAAATGCTCTGATGCTCCTAAAAAATAAAACATTTATAAAAGTCTTCATTTACATGTTTATTTTTATTTTCCTTGTGTTCAGATAAAGTTTTGTTCTTTGCCATTGCCAAGAACCTTTTGCTACATTTTGGGCAGAAAAAAGAGCAAATGCACAAAACTCACTCCAAATTTACAGACATAGGAGGCCATACAGTAAAGAGCAACAAAGCATCTATCACTTAACAGATTCAAGGAGAGTTTCAGGGACAATTCACAGGGAAAAATTTGGTTTAGTTCAGGAGAATCATACAGTTTACTCTGGGATAGGGCAATATTCTCTTGGGTAGTCCTGTAATCCTGTGGCATATCCTTGCAATGAGAATTGTGCTTCATTGTTTTTAGATTCCACATCAGCCAGTTTGGCCCTTTGCACTGATACATCTCCTACTAGCCAGAGTTTTTTATTTAGATCATAGATACAACCAATCCATCTTGAACTGCATGGCTTACTTATTTCAAGAAGGACAAATGCTACAGTTTCTGCATTTCTACTAATTTTGCTATCTGAGATTGTGGCAAAGTTTGAGAGTTTCATCTTGAACTCTTGAAACAATTTTCTCAGTAGAAATCACTCAATATGAAAGTCAAATTTTCTGCAGAGTCCAAATATGTTGAGTTTCAGAGTCACACTGCAAGGCTCATTCCTTTGCTGAGGGAGCAGCAAGGACCCAGAGACCAGTGCTCGCTCTTGTGTCACCAAATTCTCAGTGGACAACTGTCCAGGACTCTTCAGTATGGTGTTCATTCTGCTGAGAGAGTCAAGCCTGCCTCTTTGGAAGCTGCAGAATAAATATCCTCTTCAGTACCCTCTTTCACATTATTCCTTTCAATCCTTGAATGAAATACCATCTGGTCCTGATGGCTTACTGTAATTGCATCTCTAATTGCTCTGTAACTTCCTCAGAGAGTTGAATCTCAGAGAAAGATGTATTGCGATTTACTATTAAAATTGCCTTCAGTATAGAAATTCAGTTAGCAGGTCTCTCCTCTTTTTATATCTCACTGTATCTAAATTTTGTAGAAGAATAAAGGCTACCATAAAGATTTTTCTGGCCTACAGGAATCCTGCTTTGGTTAAATAGAGATATTTTTCTTAGAAAATATGTTACAGATCAGACAAGTAGAGAAAGGAGATTAATTTGGAACTCCTTAGCATTGAAAAATCTGATATTTGTTATCACTTCTGTTGATTACATATCTCTAGACTCAAGATTGATATTATCATTGTCAATCACATACTTATTATACCTTTGCTATGGAATGCTTTCCTGTATGTAAAGTCTCTGTCCCTGCTCTGTTCTGATGTTGCTCAAAGTTATGCTGGCTTCCCCTATAATTTTAATAAATCTTTTTGAAGTACTGAAAATTCCAAAAATGTATGTACTCACATTTTTCCATCACTGTGCATGTATTTTTCTGGCCCTGCAGTTGTGGTGTAATGCATCACGGCTCATAGATACAAGTTCGTGAAGCATCCCAGTTTGGTAGATGTCACTGAAAGTTTGGCATTTCTTTCTTAAAGCTAAACATCTATTCTTTTATAGACTTGAAGCCCACACTTCAGTTAAAGGATCAGACAAAGGAAATATATTTTGATACATGAATCACTAACAGAGATCCTAACTCAAGATCAACCTGCAAACAGGGAAAACACATCTTTTCCTGAGGAAAAGCAGTATGTTTAGCCCTTCCTCTTGCTCTCCACATTTTTCTTCTTCTCCAACATCTGAAATAATTTGTAAATAGGTTTTGTAAATGAGTGTCCCTTATTGAAACTGCCTATCTTAATTCTATCTCAGAGGAAGAGAAGAACTTTCTGTTGCTATCTGTATCACTTCCTTCTGCACATCCAAGGGAAAATTGGAGGATATAACCAATATGGCTCAGTCAGTTTTCCCATATGGATCTTCAGCTCAGGATGGTGTCATCAGCATTGTTGTGCTCATTAGGATCTCAAGATTTTTTTCCAGATATTGAGTTCATCTCCATTCTTGATTCCATAGGAATTGTCCTGGGATCCTGAGCAATTTCAGCAAGAATTTTGGTCAATATCAGCAATGTGGTCAGCTTAAATCCTTGCATCACAATGTTATCATAATTATTATACTGTATGGCTTTACTTGCAAGATTTCACCTGAGGCTACTTCAGAGCTGGCTGCCAGTCCGGAGCAGCATGTGGACATTTATAGTATCACTTCTCTAGCCTTGTCTCCGCACAGGAGTGGCAAAAGGATATACAGTCTCAGTGTCATATTTCCTTCCCTCCCTTCAAACGTATGGTTTTAACACACGCTGCAACACAAGGAAGCAGGAGGCATAGGGACCCTCAGTCGTCCACTCTTCCTAAAAATGTATTGAAACTCAGACAGTTCATCTGAATGATCTCGTCCTCCTAAAAGAGAAGTCCCACTTTGCATCCTGACAGACTGCACTGTGCACGTTACATCGGCCGTATTCGCTATGTGAGGGAGCGCTTTTTACCCTGATGGGTTCAGCATGAAATAACTCGCACAGCACTGCAGTTACCAGGTGTAAACAACCACCCACCAGACTGTTTTAAACAGTCAGTAATCCCCAGGCTGCCAGGTGATGTGAAAGACCAATCCTATCAGTACAAGAAGGAAAATGAGTGATGAGTTGAAAACATATTATTTTGTGCCATAAGAGGCCACACCTCTGACTCTCTCTGAGATGCCCTTTGGCATCCTTATATATATATATAAAGAAATATTACTAGACTCTAAACCTATTTGCTGTTATAAATGACAGTCATTCAAGTTTTGTCTCTGTGGATCCTATTATCTATTTTTCTTTCTCCCTTTACCATCACCTCACTGTTCTTCTAGGGTGACTCAAATGGAATACAAGTTTCTAATGACTCTGAGATGAGACACTTAAAGCTTTTGAATTACATGCCCATCAAAGAATATGAGAGGTATGAGAGTGCCCCCATGTATAAGGGAAGCATATATACTAATATTGAGAAAACTGTGGTTATAGTAAATTCAGTGAACATATGAATGTCATTGCTTTGGTTGGTGGGAGTAAGGGTTACAGAGAAACAGCCTGGATTATTTCATTTCTCTTTTAAGTCCTCTCCTTCTTCTGGAATTTGTGTGTAAAATCTGAATATTATCTGTGCAATTTTTGGTGTCTCCCCTCTTGAGCTATACTACTACTACAAAGACATTCACACACTTGACATTACTCTAAGTAGTACAATGGGCTAGCTATTGTATCAGCTAGAAAACCTTTCCCAAACTAGATTAATATATTCCTGTGATTTGTGATGAACTTATTCTGGATTTAAGTTTAAAAGACATAGCAAAATTATTCTCAAATCTAAAAGCATTGTGAACTTTGTAGCAAATTAATACATATTAATACAGCAAATTTGGTTTTCCAGCACATTGACTGTCCACTATTTGTTTTCCTTCTTGTAAAATATTAATCATCCATGCAGGAAATTCAAACAGTACTCAAGTGATGGGCAATAAATCAGAAAAGACTATTTCTTTGTTGTTTTGATAAGTGGCTTGCTATTTATTTTCAGGTTATTTTTGGTATGAGGGAGGGTGGTAGCATTTATCTGGATTTGTTCAGCAAATGTTGGAATGGAATATTTTACATTAAACTGCTCAACACTACAACAGTTTAAAACCTGTGAAATTTATAAATAATTCATATTTTACAAAGAGAAGGGAAAATGTTGGCAGAAGTGTAAGTTATGGACCCTTTCTTTTAAGATACAGAGACCAAACACATGATTTGTCTTCAGGCAAGAATAATTGAAATGTCATCCAAGATCCATGCACCTTGACCTCTTCTCACTGAGTAACACACCAGTTGCATGACAGGTACATTTGAAATATTAAATTTTGATGGAACTGGAAAGTACAACTAGAGCTAGATGTGTATGTCAGCAGAAATGAAAGACATGGCTAATCTACCAGGAAGAAAAAAACATTCTACCCACTTCAGACATAGCACCTGATCAGACATTGTATCACTGGAGTGATCATAGAGTTCAAATCAGTTTCTCTTATAGGGTGATGAATTCTGTCAGATTTTTACAAGCAAATGACATGAACTCACTGGATTGAGATTTGAGGAGAAAAGTGGATTTAATCCAGAAGTAACTGACAGCATGAGAGATGGAAAGGGTCAAAGGGCAGAAAGCAGAAAGTGCTTTCTTAGAAAAGTAATGTTTTTCAATATAACTAAACCAGTATAGACGAGCCTTCCAGACAGTCAGACTAGATAAAATATTCAGACAGGCTATTTTAATCTGCTGTCTGTCTATTCTGTATAAATCTGGTTTTAATCTGTGCTCCCTTAACCCATAAAAATAAAATAAGAGTAAGATTGTATAGCTGAGACTAAAATACATGGCCAGTGGTCTGAAATCCAGCCTAAATGCCTGAATTATGAGGCCACTTTCTAAAACTATTGCATGTCTGCCATCCTGCTGGTAGCTCCAGTGGGGTAATGGAGGGGGGGTGTTCATTGCTGTACAGAGAAAAGCCTAACTTTTAAGGCAAGGAGGGACTTTCACAGAAACCTCTCAGTGATACACTCTGATATTCATTGCATTGCTAGAGGCTTGTCTTTAACCACAGTTACTAAAAAGAACAATATGGACAGTGATATGCAGTCCATTAGCCACAGTAGCTCTGCAGAAGTGAATACAGTGGGAATTCTGGACTGAGGCATATTACCAGCTGACATGATGATATTTTCCTGCACATTGCCAGTATTTTCCTCTTCTACATCACCTGATGTCAGTTATCATAGCAAACCAGACTAAACAGGAGGTTTTTTCTACTGTGAGAGGACTCCCTTTCAAACCAAAAAGCACTACACTCAATTAGCTGTACTTATCTGCAGAAGTTTATTGGTGCAGACTTATCAGAGAGCCTTTCAGGCATTGCTTAGTCTGATTTGAAGAAATGCAAACAGTGACAATGGCCTCTCCGTGCTGTGATGGAATAAAGCAGCAGGAAACAGAAGGTGAGACTCCATCCCTCCACACCAGCAACCTCAGAAAGACCAATTTGCCTCTTTTTCTGGTATCTGCATCAGCCAGTGTTAAACTGCTTAGTTTGATGATTTCTAAGTCCAGACATCTTGGATTATTGTGCATAAACATCAGCCCACCTGACTTCACAAACTGAGTTATTTCAGGGTTGAGTAAATTTTGGTGAAGACTTGAGGCTCTGTAAAGAGAAATTTGAGCCCACAGAATAATGTTATTGGTTGCCTTCTTCTTGAGTATATATATGGTATGAAGAAAAGAGATAGAAAGTTAACAGACAAAAACTGGAACGAAAAACTTTAAGCACCTTAACTGGGACTTCAGCTGAGTTATATAATTAAATCCAAAGCTGTGCAGCTATAACCTAAACCAGTGATACTCCATTTGTTGCTTTAAAATCCTCCATAATGATAATACATGGGAAGAGTTGCCTCAGTCTTGGCTGAATGAACTAAACTCTTACATTGTTTTACACCAGTACTTGGAAGGGAAGCATCACTCCTCTTATTCAGTTTGTGCAGCTTAATCATTAGGGTTAGCTGACTCTGACACACTAAGTCTTAAAAAAAAAACCAAAACCAAAAGCCACAGCCCCTGTGACAGTTGCCCCTTCCTTGTAAAACATAACCCTTCAGATAGCATAAGATGATGGTGGGTTTGTTTGCTTAAGAACTGGGACACCAGTTTCAGTTCCCTGCTCAGTGTTTAAGCTCCCGCTTCCAGGCATTGACTCTTCTTCATAGGCACATTTTTCTGTCTCCTGGAAAATTGTCACTTTGCATTATTGCACTGGAGACACAAAGTGCCTTTGCAGATGATTGATCCCTAATCTCAAGGTTACCTTTTTTTTTTTTCATTTTATTCAATGAACCAGGAAGCGATTCCCCTCTTCCTGATCAGTGGTCTAAGATATCAATTTTTATGCGGACATTGAAAGTCACTTGTTAAGTTAGCTTTGTTTTTAAAGAAAATCCCAGAGGTTTGTTTGATGCATGGATTTCATGCTGGAGAAAGAAAAAAAAAGAAAAGAGATGAATCTGGATGATGTGCCTAAGAGGCCAGATTTAAAGATCCTGCCATCCTGTTGCTTAGCTCTAGGTAGCTTTCCACTCAAGATTTTAATTGTGCTGGTTTCCATTTGAGGAGATCTCTCTATGTCCACTAATCCAGCCACCAAACCTGTGAAGGCAGATGTAGATAGTCATCCTTGTCCTTACTTTTTGGATATCTTATTGAATCCAGCCTTGAGAGCACATTGCTGTTGGGCAGCAGCAAATTAACTTTATGAAATGTTGTTTTTTAAAATTCCTTCTTATCTATCTAATAAATTGTAACCTTAAAAAAGAAATAATCTGGGCTAGAGACTTAAATTTATCATGGCATTAATCTGACTGTGTTTTTACTCTGCTTAAAGTTTAATTTGATTCTTTCTCTCTAATAAATCTCATGTTAATTAAGACAGCCCAAAATGAATTATAGGGGCCGTTACCGGATGCTCATTGTTGAATATTTCAGATATAAGCCAAGCTGACTCCTGCCCTCAAGTGAAGCAGAAACAGCATGAGGGCATGAACACTGACGGGCATGAGATGGCAAATTGTAATGAGCAAGAACTATGAGGCTAGTAGACCCAGTAAAGGCAGTGAAAAAAATTGTAATTTCTATAGGGAGTACATAAGGTGCCCTATCAGTCCAGTGTAGCTGTTTGGGCTTTTTATTTTGGCAGTGGCCATGCATGCAAGTACCCCATGCCAGATGTACATAGCATAACTGCAACAGTGTGTACAAATTCATGTACAGATTCGACAGTATCGCGTTGCAGCTGAGCCAGTGAATTTCCACATTTATCTATAACAGGCTGCTGTCCCAGTCAAGCACTTTTCCTCTCCTTAGAAGAAGGCTATCAGTGATGCCAAACTATGATACAAACAGTGATACAAACAGCACTCAGTTCTTTCTAATTTGCATTGGCTTGAAATGTGGTTGTTCAGATATACTTGAAGGTAGAATTGAGCCTATAAAGGCCCCATTCCTCCAAAGCATGATGTGCATGCAAATAACTCATCTTACAAAGATTCCCATTGACAGCATTAACTTTATAGCCAGATGTTTTGTGAAATCGGTACCTTTCACAAGAGGCAAGTTTTTTAAACATGAGACACATAACTTTTCACAACCATTAGAAAAGAATATTCAATAAAATTCCCATATTTGAATTTCAAATATTACAAAAAGCATTATTTATCCTTCATAGAATAGGGCTAGTTATATAGTTATCCTGGTTTACCAGCAGATAATGACAGACAGAAAAAAAGAAATGTCTTTGACATATCTTCATATTCTAAAACTATCTTTTTATTTAAAAGTCTGTTAAGCATAAAAGAACCATGCATCCTTAAGTCTATTAAACTTTATGAACTGCATGAATGAGATTTCTTTTCCAGTATTGTGCAGTCAGTGATGTATATTATAGTATAATTAAAATCAGTTACTGAAATGGTGATAAGGTCACAGTTAGTATCTCTGTTAGGATAATAAACTGCATTAACTTTTTTTTCCCAAAGGGGTGAACCCACAAGATTGGGGTTTTAGATGAAGAGTGTACAGATTGTATAAAGCAGCAGCAAATGGTAGAATAATCAGTAGAGTCGTATAAAGACAAAAGCAGCAGCAACTGATAATGTTACAGGTTGATGCCATCCAGTGGTTCAGTAGAGCACTCAGAGACACGTTTTGAGTACTATCTGGTACAAGATGAGGCTACAGAATTGCTCCTCTTTGATATTATCATTCCAATTGAACTTGCTCGTGTTTAGTCATTATCAATTTACTTATTTTATGACTTACATTTGTGTAGTACTCTTCATATATGCTTGAATTATATACATACACACAGGTATATATTTTCTTGCATATGTCACGTGTCTGTGTGCACAGACAGACAACAATAATGTTATATAGTACAGTTCCCGCATGAAGGGGCACACCTCAGAAGAACACAGTTATTCAAAGAAAATGTAGCAAATTTTTCTGAAAATCAGGTTAAAAAATATGTGCTCCAGAAGTGGAGCAATTGCTTTATATCAGAGCACTACACAGAAATAAACTTTTTATTTTATCAAATGGCCATCAAGGGGAGATATACTAAATGGGCTGCAAGCAATTCTGAATGCTCTTAGAAGTAGCCTGCCTACACTGTCACAACGGTACTGCAATTTATTTATGTGGCCCCATTTAGAAAATAAGGAAATACCAAAGGACTTAATGTAATGAGTTTCAGATGGATGCATTACATTGCCAAGCTGCTGAAGAGTTGCCTGTAGACATTAATTTTATAATGTTCAGTAAGCAGAACTGATATTCTGATTAGTTTCAAATTAGGAAACCAGTGCAAAACTTAAAAAAAAAAATTCAATCCCTGACAAGAAATCTGCTTGCTAGTATGTGCAATGTTAGTAGTCATCCTCCAAAATGTTATTCTTTTTAAAAACTTGAGGTTTTCAAGTTTATGCTAACAGGATTGTTATAAGATTGTTATAAGAGTATTGCTCAAGTATATTGCTCAAGAAAAGTCCTGGTTGCATGAAAATCCATTGTTAATCATCAAGTGAGTAAATAATAGCAAGGTATTTGTGTCAAAGTCAGAAGACAAGATTATATCCCAAGTTTGTGTTTATTCACCAAGAACCCCTTGCCTGCAAGCAATTATGAAAGAAGAATACAAGCCATAATCTGAATTTCCATATTTGAAGAGTTCTTACAAGGTAGGAGCTTTTAAGGGGACATTTTTGCTATCTCAGTTACTCTGTAAAGCCCCCACTGCTAATACCTAAACCCTATGCACCAAATTTAGGCATCTAAGTTGTCTTAATTAAGTGGAAGTTCCTCATGAGCAGGGTGCAGTCTGAAGAGTAACACTGTAATCCTGGGGAGATCAGAAGCTGCTTCCCCTCCCTTCAGAAATACTGACATTATTGTCACTTACTGGTGTGCCCGAGCCCCAGCTTGTTCAACTGGAAGGACAAGAACAGGAGACCCTGCCCAGAGACAGTAGTGAAATGTGTCCATGGTTTCTTCTACAAGCATTCAGCAAATATTGGAAAAATAGTTTTCTGCTCTCTTTTTCACCAATTTCACTGCCCAGACCTCCTACTCTTCTTCCATTCCTTCCAGAATCCTCCTCCTTGCCATGGACATTCAGAGTCTTTCTTCCTCAAAGAACATTCAACAATTTCTTACTAAAACATGGAGAGAAGTAGCAAAACCTGTAGCAACCAACAGTGCTTCAGGGGACTCTATTCCAAGCAGAACAGGATCCTTGTTGTCCACGTGAACACATCATCTGGAAAGAATAGAAAAGAGAATCTATAACAAAAAGTACAGTGTAAAGGTCAGAAAGAAGTAAGACATACCAGTACTAATTATCTCAAAAGACAATATGTTAATTTTAGACTTCTCTAATTCCATCTGTCTGCATTGTTGATATCCTCTACTTGGCATCTTAGAGACAAGAAAAAGATGTGCTGAAGGAGAGCAGAGCCTTTCTCCTTATACTTACTGAGTCTGTATTTCTCTGAGGTGTATTTGGGTTCACAAAAATGGTCAGTTCATGTCAATATGGTCTGTGAAACACAGTACACTTTTTCTGGATTACATGATATGCAAAGACACATTCATTTGGCAAAACTGACTCAATCTCTTCAGACACTTGTCTTAAAAAAGCATGAAGAAAATGTGTGTCTTCTCTCTGTAAGTTTGTTTATATGATACAGCATGTTGATTTAGGGGGTTGAAGGAGGTATTGAGAGTAGTTTCTTCTTTTGAGAATGGACATCAGTGCTAAACAGCTCTGAGAGACCAGAAACAGCTCACACTACTTTTCCATGAACAAGCAGCTTCAGGAGTGATCTGCATTGGAACGCCTGCAATTCCCTCTGGAGTCACAAGGGATGGTGTCAGCATACAGTAAACACACGTTGAAGTACATTAGAGGAATTACTAGATTATATTGTCCTGTGTGAAAATTGCATCAATTTCAAAATTGCACATTTGGGTGGGAAAGAGAGTGCAGTTATGGAGGAGAAAAAATATTTTCTATGTGGCTCCTTCTTTTTTTCCTGTAAATAAAAGAAGTTGAAAGAAAAGGGCTGGGGAATGCAAAATGACTGACAAATGAAGTTATTCCACTTCAATTTTGACAGGAATATAAAGGGTTTTTTAAACAAGCCAGTGTCCTGGCAGTCTGTTTCATAGGAATTCCTGTCAGCTAACAACAGTGATTAAAACAGCAACTGAAACTTTAAATTTGAGTTACCAAAAAAGCCTTTTGAAAACTTAATTGTTGCAGTTTTTCTATTCCCTTGAGTGCCAAGCAGCACACAGTTAATGTCATGCCAGCCTTTCCCCCCACAAACTTGTTAAGTCCACAGCATTCAAATATAGACCTAAGGTTTTTGTGTGTCTGTTAGCAGCAAACTGCCTTCTCTCATTTAGCAATTATTACTTTTTCCCCCCTAATCTCAGCCACAGGCAGTTTAATTTTACTTTGATCAACTGTCTTGTCTTTCTATGACTTGTCTGAGATCTGAAGAGAGAGAAACATCACTGAGGAAGTGCTTGTGAACTGGCATTAATGTGATTTAACTCGTTTGAATAAGTTTTGGATTACATTTGGCACTTTTTTTATCTGTAAATTTGGATAGTTAGTTTTCATAGACGTTGGGACGAGAAAGCATGAACACGTGGATGCTCTGCAATAGTTATAGGTGCCCACATCCATCTGTGCTCTTAGTGTATTAATTTTCAATACATAATCCTGTGCTCTGTTGTATACTTACATCGATTATTCCCCACCTCCTCAAACTTTGATCTTGGCTTTTCCTCTGAAATACAAGAATACTGGTTGTTATAGCATGCTATGAGTTGACAAATGGCAGGGGTGAGGAGAGTAAAACTGAAGATTTCTTGCGGCAAAATGCTGGCTGCCTGTCACATCTCTGCAGAGACTTTGCTTCTCTGGTACCCTCACAGGCTACACTGCAGAATAATTATTTCAGCAGTGGATTTTTGCCATTATTATTTAGATCTTCATCAGACTATTTAGGGCTTTATAGGCTTAAATTGTCCCTTTCACTTCCACCCAGGAGCTCACTGAAGGCCAGTACATGGTGCTGAGGGTAGTAGTGTAATGGGCTTACCTCCTACTCATCCTTCCATGTAACCAGGTTTCAACATCTGAGGCATCATAGGCAAGCTCTTTCTGAAAAGTGTATTACGGTGACCTTATTTTGGCAAATCCTGCAGTGGAGAGAAAACAGCATGAAAATGAATTGGTTTCTGCATTAAGAGTTCAAGACCTCACCAGCAAAAAGAAGGCCCTGACTTACAAAAAGGAGCCTCTCCTGTTTAAAATAAGTTGGCAATATAAATTGGTATGATGTTATCTCTGACTTGGTAACTGTGTAGCACCAGAGTGCTAAATTAATGCAAGTATTGGATAATATATTCAACTAGTTCAGCACTTTCAGACAAGACGAAGCTGTGGGACCATGTACTACAGGAAATGCCTTGTCTTCCTTACTCCACCCAGAGCAATCCTGGGAGTCACACCATAAGGGAACACCAAATAATGGTTAAGACCAGACAGTTCACAACATAATGGTCTAATCTGTCATTCAAACCATCCAGATTTCTTACAGCAACCTCAGAGTGTTTTGTAAGAATAGCACTTGTAAGCAATATTGTCTTGAGACTGAAGCACTGTCTGGTTTATTATTTCTCACAATCCTTTGCTCCACTGCATTGTTGTATGAGCTAATTAAATCTGTTGTCTCTTAGAAATTACAAACTCCCTATTCCATGTTTATCTAGTCAAGCTGAACACAAAAAGAGAAAGTTTGGAGGTAAAGGCAGATCTATAACTGAGATTGCTGTAGATAGATCCTACTGGATCTCTTGTTTAGTACCATCAAGCTGCACTGTCCAAACATTGAGATGGTTTCAATTCTTAAATACTTGGGATGTGCAAAAACAATTGGCAAAGGAAGGATAAAAGATGCAATCGGTTGTTTTGTTTTGCTAATTGTTGTTAGGAATTTTCAGACAAGCCCATAGTAAACTACTTTTGCTTTGCTAATTCTATGTAAACATCATGAAAGAAGATCTTCATGAGGAGGACTTTGAAACACTGTCAAAAAGGGGGTCATGGGGTAATTCAGAGAAGGAATTCAGAAATGTCTCTGTGAGTCCTCATAGCTTCCAATAGAGTAAAGAAACAGGCTTGGAGCATGCACAATTACAATAGTAGAAGAAACAAAAGGCAAAACCCAAATACAGAGTGACAAAGATACAAAAGTTCTTGTGCAAATTTGTAATTTAGTTTTTAAAAATGTGTAGTATTTACAATTACATTATAAATTGTTGACTTTGAACTAGAGCATTCAAGAATGCGTTGCCTACAATAGAAAGGATCATTAGTTTGTGAAATACTGCCAATGACAAAATACAAATTGTGGAGCAATTCAATAGCCAAAAAGTTACCGAAACAAATTGTTAAATAATCAGTTTATAGGCACATAGATAATAAAATAACAAAGTGTTATGAAACAGCCAACATCAATTTATCAGGAATAAATCAAGTCAAATCAATCTGTGTTCCTTTTTGACAGTGTAACTGGCCTGGTGGATACAAAGGAGGCAGAGGATGTGATATATTTGGACGTTAATAAGGCTTTTGACACACTACCAGTTACATTCTCATAAGCAACTTCGGGAAATGTTCTGGTTGAAATTCTGTCTGGTGGGTGGACCCATTGGATGCAGAAATATACTAAAAAGTAGTTATGACAGTTCACTGTCAAATTGGGAAGACGTATTATGTAATGTTCTTACCAGACTTTTCTTGTGTTTTGCTCCAGGTTCATTAATGATAAGAAAACGCTCATCAAAAAATAGAGATTTTTTTTCTTATCCACTGATAAGACGGGACTATTTTGGAGGATTGAAATTCAAAAGTCATGGTAGTTTGAAGAAGTGGTCTGAAAATCATTAGACATGAAAGAGCTGGTACATTTACTAAGAATAAAATATGCAAACAGAAGATTTGAAGTAAGGGTGATAATACTGTGCAAAGGAGCAGGGATAGATCACAGTCTAAATATGAAACTGCAGTTTCATACTGCTAAAGGAAAATAAAAAGGAGCAGAGGAATTGCAATATTTGTATGCAAAGCATGGGAGGTAGGAGGTATTTTGCTTTACATATGGCATTTTAACTAGACCATTATGTCGGATGCTTGGATTTCAGAAAAGATAAACAAATTGCTAAGAGTCCAGAGGAAAGTCAAAAGAGGTATGAGAAGTTTAGTAAATGCCTTGTGAGGGAGGTTTGAGAATTTGCATATTTGTTGTGGCTCCTTTGTTGTGAACAAATATGAGAAAGCTTGTCAGAAAAAGAACCAGGAAATATTATTACAGTGACAAGAACTCCAAATTTCCTCTTATCCACTGAGTATAGGGCAAAAGTAGTTAGCTGAATTTATCCAAGAGAGAGTTAAGCTAGATACTAAGGAAATGTAAGTGTAGGGACAGATTGTGCTGGAACATGCTAACTGTGCAGTCTCCTTCACTCGAGATTTCTGAGGACACATTAGATGAATGTGTAATCAAGAGTGAGCTGGGTATGCTTCATCCTGTCTCAGAGGTTTCTTTCAGCCCAGCTTTGTGTGATTTCTACTTAGTAATGCAAATGTCTGAAATTAGTACTTAGGTGGATTCTAGAAAATAGCTCTGAGGTGGATTCAGGCAAAAATGTCTCTGCCAACAGACTGGCAGCAAAGCCTGCTGACAAGACCTTGAAGCTAGGAATGAGGGGTGAAGAGAGATGATGACCCACAGCCCATTGGGAAGTGGTGGGCTGTGTTGGCAGGAAGGTGCAGTAGACAAGATAGAGTTTAAGAATAACAAAACAGGGTGAAGGACACCCACTTCAAGCATGTGCAGGCAAACAGGGAAGTGCCACAAGGACAGCATCATGGGGGAAGCTCTTATATTTTATGAGAAATCAACTGGCTGGAGCACCCCTCTAAAATGCCTTTACACTGATGCATGCATGTAGCATGAGATAAAATCAGGAGAAATGAAATCTTGTGTGCAGGTGCAGGTTTGTGGCCTTGCACAGATGTGGTGGGATGGCTCCCACAGCCAGTGTGCTGCAATGGATGCACAGGCACATCAGCAAGAAGAGGTGGGGAGGAAGGTTGTGGAGTCATTCAGCTTCTTGTTATCAGGAGCCTTGCCCTGGGACAGACAATGAGACAGTCAACAGTTTCTGGTTTAGGATTAGAGGGCAGAGCATCTTGTGACAGGTATCTGCTACAGACTGCTAAATCAGGAAAAGGATGCTGCCGTCTTCAGGCAAGGGGAAGAAGCCTCATGTTCAAAAACCCTGCTTCTCATAAGGGATCTAGTATGTGCTGGAAACAGCATTTAACAACCAGTCCTGGGGATACATGAATTACACTGATGACAACTTCCCAGCAGGGGTGACTGGTGATCCAACAATGGCTGACCCTCCATTGGACTGGATACTTGCAAACAAGGAAGAGTTGTGGATATGAAAATTTGGGGCAGTCTTGGCTGCAGTGACCATGAAGTAGTGAACATCTGAGCAACAAATAGGAAGAGCACAACTCTGGATTACAGAACAGCAGACTTCAACTTGTTGAAGGATCTACTTGATAGAAGATGGTCATGAAGAGAAGAGGAGACCAGGATCTCTGGCTGATTTTCACACCACCGCTTCCTTGCATAACAGTGAGCCATGCCAATGTGGAAGAAACCAAGCCAAGTGGCAGCAGGCCTACACTTGTGTCCAGTTTTGAGTCCCTCACTACAGGAAGGACATTGAAGGGCCGGAGCATGTCCCAAGAAGGGCAACAGATCTGGTGAAGGGTCCGGAGTACCAGTCTTATGAGGAGCAGCTGTGGGAGCTGGGGTTGTTAAGCCTGGAGAAAAGGAGACTGAGGGGAGACCATATTGCTCTCCACAATTACCTGAGAGGAGGCTGTAGAGAGATGGGGATATTAGGAAAAATTTCTTTGTGGTCAGGCAATGGAGGAGGCTGCCCAGGGAAATGGTAGAGTCAAGTCACCATCCTTTGAAGTGTTAAAAAAACGTGGATATGGCACTTGAGGGCATGGTTTAGTGATCAGTATGGTGGTGGTGCTGGGTTGACAGTTGGACTTATTGATCTTAGAGGTCTTTTCCAACCTTAATGATTTTATGATGATTGAGGACATGCTCCTTACTTAACTCAGAACTAAAAAAGAATAGTAGAAGAGGTGAAAGCTGGAACAGGTGAAACAGAGGAATACAGAGATATTCTCTGACTGTGCAGAAATGGCATTAGGAAAGCCAAGACCATCTGCAGTTGAATGTTGGAAGAGACAGGGAGGGCAACATGAAGGACTTTTACAGGGCCATCAACAGCAAAAGGCAGATCAGCAAAAATGAGGGCCTGACACTGAATGGATTAGGGGACAAAGGGCATGGAAAAGGGTGAGGTACTCAGTGCCTTCTTCACCTCAACCTGTACTGATAAAATCTGCTCTGAAGAATCACAGTCCCCCAAGACCCATGAAAAAAGCTGGAGCAATGAAGTTTTATGCTCAGGAAGATCACATTATAGAATATTAAACCAAGTGAACATACACAAATCTGTGGGACCGAACTGAATGCCTTCATGAGGACTAAGGTAGCTGGTTGTGAGGCCATTCTTGATAATTGTTGGAGAATTGTGGTAAGTGGGGGAGGTTCCAGAAGACTGGAAAACCAGAAGTCACTGATAACTTCAATAAGGGCAAGCAGAAGGATCTAAGGAACTACAAGCCAGTCTACCACACATTAATTGCTGTGATAGTGATGGAGCAAATCCCACTGGAACCATTTTCAAACCCATTATTGTGTTTTAGGCATTTTCCAATCCTTTGTAGAAAAAAGAAAACATTTTTTTTTTATTTTTAGTATGATACACAGAGGTTACATGTCTACAATGCTGAGGCTCTATTCGGTTCATTGATCTTGCTAGTCAAATGTCACTTACCTTTTTCTGTCTCAGCAAAAAGCAGACCATAACTTTTAGCATCTCACAAATGCTGGTGAAGCCCCATATAGTTAGACAGTATCTTCTAAACAGCACAATCTTACTTTGTAATAGGGGTGAGATTAAAAAAATAAAAGCCTACTTATTCTGAACTCCCCCATTTCTGTGCAGCCATCCTAATGCCGTAGTTGGACATAATAAAGTGGAACCATCTGGGACTCACAGATATATATGAGAGAGAGTGAGGATGAGATTATCTGGGTGCAGACTGATTGCAGTTGCAGAAGTAATAAATTCATTTTTAAGGGAACAATTTTCAGGAAGTTTAATTTGCATGGTGAGAAAATTAATTGAGAGCATGGGCAATTTTCATCTTTCCATCCAGCAAGGAGAGAAAACTAAAGGGAAATAGTGAATATAATCAGAATGACAGGAAAAAGAAACACTCACTCATAATTGTACTTGGTGGCAGCATAATTTTTTCAAGAATACAGAGGTGTCTGAAAATTACTTTCAATAGTTCTAAAAATATGTTAATGTTATCCAGTCAACTATTTATTATGATGAAAACACACAATAAATCAGACACATGGACAGGACAAATCCATATTCCCAAATTTAAACTATTCTAAAAATCAGTAATGAACATATAGATGAGGCACATACCCTCACACAAATTCTGTGTCTATGCATAACCTCAATGTTATACTCTTGATGCAAAAAAAAAAACAAATAACCTTCGTAATTCAAGGGGAAGAATTATACAACTTATTAAGCAAGACATGGCTGTGAATCTCTATTGAGGCTGTGGGGGAAAAACTGTCTTGCAAAAATTAAGATATTTAAACATTTGCATTTTTTCTGAATTAGCATGAAATTAAAATATCTAATTTTTTCATAGAATGAAACAATTTTTTGTAACAAGCTCATTTTCACATTCACAATGACCGTGGCTGAGACTGCCTGGTTCCTGATTCTGGGATGGTTCTGCATGAGCTATGGTGTTGGGAGAATTTAGTGCTGTTCAGAAGACTGCTAATTAGCAACTGGTCTAAAGGAGCTGTTTGCCAAACTAAGCAGAGTGAGAGAAAACTACAGCCCTTTCCAACACATTTCCTTTCCTAGGAATGGTGGGATACTACTGTATTTGTAATTATAATGAACTGTCTTGTACTGAAAGGATCCTTAGCTGGCAAATGTGTCTCAATTTTGAATCCTTGATACTGGTTGAGCTGTGAAAAGTAAGTGAAAAAGATCTGATAATCTGGCCCACATGACTCCTTTACAAAGTAAACATTATCAATGAACACTTGATTTCCTGTATCCTCCAGGAAAATTTCTTTGGAAGAAAAGACTGCTCATGAGTGGCTTTTGATAGCCTCTTTTCAAATGCTTATCTTCCTGAATCAGCAGGCAAGTCTTGTCTGTAAGGAGGGCTCTACTCCATCTCCTTGTTTGGGGTACCAAGGGCAATTCACACACATTTGTATCTCAGTTTTCATCATGTTCTGCTTCACTGTAAATATCAATTTTACTGACAGATATCAGCCTATCTGATACTCCTCTATTGGATGGAGAAGTGAAATTCCCCAGCTCCATTTTTTGTCAGAACATCACCCAGAGATATAATGAACCGCAGCAGGGATTGGAAAAAACACTTGATAAGTACTCAAAAAACCAGCTTTGTTCATTCTTTTTGGCAATTTGCTCTGTTTGCTGCATAATAATGCTCATGCTACAAAGAATGCTTCCTACATGATCAGCCCTTCCCACTATTAAAATATTGCATTCTTTGACCTGACTGTAAGAACTTCCACATCAGGCTGCTGTTGGAATTTCTTTACATGAAAAACACTGCAACTGTGTTTTAGGCACTCCAGAATCTCTAAAAACAATGCAAAATAAATAAGCTGTCACTGTCAAGGACAGAACACAAGTGCTGTCATGGAAAGGATGCCATTTCTTCACATTTGAAGTATCTGTGTAATCTTTGCTGCATAGCGCAATTGTTCTGCAAATTGCAATGCTTTTATTTTTTTTTTTAACATAATGTCTTAATCGCCAAAAATAGCTGTCTGTCCAATGTTATGTGCTTCTGCCCTATAGAATTAGCCTTGCAGAAAAATGCCTCCAGGCAAAAAGAGGCAAGTCTGAACCTGACCCACATCCAGAGATTTTTGTGAACACGAACCCCATGGGCTGTTGAGTTGGTAATGATTAGAATTGCAGAAAGTTTTTTCTTATTCTGCTCTTCCTCGTGGCAATGCAAAGCAACAAGAAGAATGAATGCAGAAACTATGTTAGTGAATTCATATCCCAAACTCAAAAGCACTAAAAAAGTAGAAAGTGGAGAAATAATATTCTGCCTTCAGAAATAATACCAGGTAATATTTAAAAAGGTTAGGTATGTATCTCTAAGTCCAGCTGGATTTTTGTCACAGAAAATAAAAAACATCAACCTACTTCCTTGCAGTTTTCATTATGTCATCATGAGCTTCAGCCTCTGGAGGGTTGGGTTTTCTTGCTTTCTTATCTCCTCTCTTGAAAAACTTTGCCTTTATTCAGATTTGGTTTTGTCCTATTAATTTTAACAAGATATTTCTCATAATTAACATATCTGTCACAGCCATACACTTTTGAAATTAGAAGTGAACTCATTCCTAACATTACACAATCTGCACTTCATTACATCTTTTAAACAGTGGTGGACTGCTGCTTTGTTCATTGTCCCCTTAATTATCTTTAGGACATATGTAGCCTTCTAAGTATATTTAAACTTGTGTTTAAGTGCCTGTGAAGTCAATACCATATATATTTTACAAATACATGCCCTAAAATTAAAGTAGGGATAAACTAGCAACATAAGTGAAATTTTTGCATACTATGTCTTCTATGGCCCTTGCACCTTAAGGTAGAATAGGGTATTGGGAGATAATTTTTGTGTTTTTTAAAATCCTGTCAACTGTAATTCTATAGATGGGGCTCAGGTGTATGTGTGGAAACACGCTTGCTGCTGGCAGAAAGCATCCATGGGTCGCCCATGCTACCACCATCTGTGGCATATGTGCTACTTGGCAGAGGGATTTCCCAGTATTTCCTAGGAGGCAGGCCCCATGCTGTTGCCATGGCCACATTCTCTCTGTCAGCATCCTTGAGTGGAGAAGAATGCAATGGTGTTGCTTCCCCAGGAGATTGCCTATGTACTTTCCCCTTCCTTGTGTGCAACATCAGCATGGCAGAATGATGATTTTTGGTAATGCAGCTGGTAAAATATAGCAAGATGGGGAAAATGGGCAAACCAGGACCTGATCTTCAGCTATAGGCAGTTTATACTCCTCATTTTGGTACTGAATTTAGAAGTCTTGTTACAAATAAATAAATAAATACTCTCTCTAAATACACAGTTATTACGTAACATGTTATATCTAGAAGACAGATTCTGGTTTCCCTTTATTATGAATTTGGGGGTGTATTTTGAGAAAAAAGAGTAGCACCTGTGATCTGGTTGAGGGATTACCTCCTCATATACTCACCAACTTAGCTTATTTCACATAGATTCCATAACATCAGTCAATATTCCTATTTTTGTAAGAATATCTTTGATTTCTCAGTAAACAAATCTGGTTTTGCTAGCTTGCTTTGGTGGTAACATTTTACATTACAAGCAGGTGCTCTGTAAAGATTGAAATGGGGACTCTGCGTTAACACCACAAAGAAGCAACACCAGGCTGCAAAGTGCCCTTTCTTTGTCCAGGTGCCAGCACTATGAAGAATCAATACAAAATAAACAATTAGGATCAGAAAGAAAACAAACATAACTGTGTCCCAATTGCTTCTTTCTCAATGTTAAAAACCCATTTGTTAAACAGGCAGAGGGGAAAACATGCTGTAATGCTGTGAGATATTAAAAAATAAAGCCCTCAGAATTTAGGACTGTGACTTCCTCTAAAATGACAAAGATGACCAGGGTCATTTAAAGTTAGTGAAACAGGAGCCATTCTGCTGTGTCCTTCAATTAAAGCAGGGTGCACACAAAGATGATTTTCTCTGCTGCATCCTTTTCAGACTCTGACCCAGTAATGACAGCCCAGTTTAGCATGATGACTTTGATAATCATTGTTATCTCAGGTATGCAGAGGTGGAGAGAAAAACAACTTCTTATAAGTACCTGCCACCATAATAAAGTGACAATATATTTGATTATTAAGGAATGGGATCTTTATTTCAGAGAAACTGTGGAAACAGTTTAAGCAGCTATGGGTGGAGATAGAAAAGACTTACAGAGAACTGAGTTCTGACCAATGAGCAAAATCACATTTTAAAGGTCAGATTGCATGATCCTTTAATTGGGATATTAGTGGTGCACAGGACTTTAGCTGTATTACTTTTTACAGTAGACTGACATCCAGCAAACTCAGACACACATCCTGTTTGCAGGTACTACGGAGCATGGACTTGAGTAAGCAGGGAATAATCCTTCCAGATGCAGAACAATAATTCAGAAATAACAGCCTAAAGCAAACAGAACAATTGAGCGTAAGGCTTTCACACCATCTCCTAGGCTGAGCATCTGTTCAGCAGCTGAGGTGGATATTTGATTCAGAAACAAATCTTAGTATTTTTGCATAAAGCACAAGCCCTTTTCTCCTATGAGAAGGGATTTTTCAAGCTGCTATGCACCAGTGTGGAGAGCCACCTGGTGGGGGTTGGCAGCAGTGCCTTGCTGCGTCCACCTATAGAGCTCAAAATACTCCCTTTGCCATATTCCTTTGGTAATTATTCTTAGGATTTCTGCTTGCAAAACCTTCCTAGCCTCCTAAGTTTTTATGCTGTTTTTTCTTCATTTTGTTTTTGTGTTTGTGTGATTGTAGTTATTCTTTGCCAAACAATATTCAGTAAGAAGGCTTGTTGTTAGTGAGTCATCATAGTTGGACAAAATATTTTAACAAAAAAAAGAGTAATTACTTCGAAGTACAAATTTACAGTATCTTATAGATGTAAACCAAATTCACCAAATAATTTCATGCAGGGAAAAGAAAGGTGTCTCAATTAGATGCATGCTGGAGCTAGACAAGGGGAATTAGTTTCTGTCTGATTGCTGTCTCAGGGCTTAGAGCACTGGGGAAGGCTGGAAGGGACTTGATTCAGTTCTATTGAAATCCATCCTCTGTAAGACTGAAGGCTGGATGTGGGCTGAGGAGGAGGTGCCAATAATCAGATCATAGGACATGCTAAACAAGGGCTTCCACACTCTTCCCTTTGAGGTGGTTTCATTATTTATTAAATACTGACCTAATTACACACCAGAAAAAAGAAAGAAAGAGACAGGATTGTCTGAGACTGATTCTCCAGCCACATGTCTGGGACTGTTACTGGGTATACAGTATATAAATGCACTGGGGT
Organism: Climacteris rufus; assembly: GCA_013398175.1. Classification (NCBI taxonomy): domain Eukaryota; kingdom Metazoa; phylum Chordata; class Aves; order Passeriformes; family Climacteridae; genus Climacteris; species Climacteris rufus. The sequence goes on from VZRZ01008693.1 coordinate 457,005, forward strand.
GCACTACAGGAGTCACAGGGCCTGGACTGGATGACCTTTAAAGATTCCCTCCAACCCAAATTAATCGGTGATTCTATGATTTGACACGCATCAGTGTTCTTACAAGTTACTATCTAATAATACAGAGAAAGTACTTCAGCAGGTGAAATGCAAAGCAGACTGCCCATTGTAGCATCAGGGTATGGCACATTCTAGGGAGGTAGGAACTGGGAATTCAGATCCCCTCAAGAAAAGGAGTCATCTGAGCTTGGAGCTCCTGAGCTGCAAATCCCTGAATGGTTAAATGAATCCATCCTTTCTTTTTGGTTTGGCAAGTCCAGGCCTTCTTTAGCATTGTTCTTTCAGCAAGTTCTGAAACAGTGTTTTATGTAAGAGAAAATGATTTTTTATATTTTCACAGTAGGAGAAATTGGGGGAACAATCTATATGACCCACATCAAATGTGGGTGTTTGATCCAAATCAACAGTTTGATGCAGTTAAAAAAAGTCTCACAGTCTTAGTTCCGAGTTTGGCTTATTTTATTCACTACTCATATTCCCACTGACATTTCAGAAAGTATTCCACCTATGTTTTGCATGAGAGTTTAGAGAGAGTGTTGGAAATTCAGGCAGTAAATTTTCTGATTTCCAAGTATTGCGAGAAAACATGAGGTTCTTTCAGAATGTTGATCAATCTTTAGCCTTAAAAAATATCTGGGACATTTTATCCCTCTGAAGGAAACAATGGCAAATATGATTACTCTGTTTTCTGTTGGTTTAAATTGTCACCTTTATGTAATTAATTAAGTATGCAACACAGAACTGTTATGAGAGGGTTGAGAGTGCTGGACAGTGTAACTCTTATCTTGGAAGAGAGGTTGGAAAACTATTTATTTATATAATTCTGCAGGGCATTCCCACCTTCTTGCAGTGTTGAGGTGAGCTGTGTACCACAGCCTGCCCCCATTTCACCTCATCCCCTTCTTTATGGCACAGATGAGTTAAATTCAGTGTGGGTCTGCATAACACCCCCCACACTCGCTTTCTTGCGGCATCAGGTGGACCATGTATGCTCAGATCATTCACACTGCACACATCTGGTTGCTTTGACACTGCTGCTCATTCACCATAAAGGTCTAATGAACATTCTCTGTCTGCAGCTGTTTCTTCCTTGGTCTCAGGAGCAGGTGTGGGCTGAGTGAGTGCCCCGGCAGGGAATGCACAGCCTCAGAGACACAGGAAAAGCACCCAACCTGTAGGACCAAAGTCAGTCCAGGCTTCTCAAATTTCTCTGTTTTTAAAATATTGATCCTTCAGAAGATTTTTTTTTTTTTTTGTATTTTTGGTCCCATTTTCTTTCCTTAATTTTAAAAAATGCATTCTCATATTAATATGCTTTATGTCAAAGCATTTCTGAAATGAATGTCAGAGTAACAGAGTGGCTGTAGCTCCTCTGCTTAGTACATAAGCTGATGTTTTTTCTAGAGGATCTTTCAACAACACGTCTCATTATCTCAGAAAAAAAAGTGATGGCACATTCACCATGTCCTTTCATCATGCTTCAAATTCTTATATAACCTTGTTGCTAACTATTTTCACTGTAAACACTATGAAACAAAACAAAAATGCCATCCAACACAAAGTCAAACATCAACTTTTAAAATCTTTGTCTCATATAAAGCACAGACCATGGCATATGCTTCAGAATAAACCTTGCTTCTTTCAACTTTTCACCTGGTTTGTAGCATGCAGAAGCCTTTTATTGCAGTTCTGTTCTACAGAATCAGCTGCTCGCCGTGAGCATTCCCGTAGAATTGCTGATTTTACAAACGTATACATCCACCTGTCAAAACCATATTTTGCCTTAAATGGAGATTGCAAAATTAACGTTCTTTCATGAGCTAGGTCACATGTGATCTTAGATCTGATGAAGCAAGAAACTAGGACAAAGCCAGTTTGTAGTCCTAAAATTACTGCTGATAATGCCTAAAATTCATGTGATTAAAATTTCGATTGTTCACATGGGCCATTCAGTTAAGACTTGAACTCAATGATCCTTGTGGGTCCCTTCTAACTCAGGATATTCTGTGTTTCTGTCCTGTCACTCCATGTCCTTGTCAAATTTTTTGAAAATTATTTAAATTCAAATTATATTTGAAAATTTCTATTTCAATTTATCATTTATGATTTTAAAAATTTAATTTTATTTGGAATACTGTTTCTTTGAGTTTGTGTACTATTCCAGAAATCAAAGCAGAGCACTATCACATCCTGAATCTCTGTGAGCTCATTACTGAAGCAAGTTCAGAACAGGGCACCAACATGGAAGGAGTTCAAGCACTTCACCTGAGAGGAGAGTTTGAGGGAATGAGTCTTGTTCAGCCTTGAGAAGAAAAAGCTTCAGGTTGGCTTAATATCAGCCTTCCAATACGTAAGAGGATCTTACTGAGCAGATGGGGTGAGCTTCCTCTCAGAAGTACATAGTGGGAGGATGAGACACAATGGGCACACCCTGAAAAGAGAGGCTTGGCCTAGACACAATGAGAATCTTTTTCTCAGGGAGCACAATCCTGCATTAAAAGAGGTTGCCCACAGAGGTTGTGCAGTCTCTGTCCATTGTAAGGCTGAACTGGATGAGTCACTGGATCTGACTCCAAAGCTGACCCTGCTTTGAGTAGTGGGTTCAACTAGAGACAGGTCCTTGAGGTGTCTTAGAATTTTCTTGTGAATGTATGACACATTATTTTAAAGGAATATTGTCTATTAGTATGTCAGAAACATACTTAAATGCAATACTGACACAGGAAGAGTTACATGAGGAAACCTCTAGGGTTTAGCCATCTCAAGAGACCTCAAACAATGTCATGCTAAACTGGATTTGTTCTGATAAAGGAGCTTTGCTGTGATTACACTTAATGATCCCTAAAGCCACAGGAGAATATTATTTTCTCTCCTTGTCATAGGCATGGAAATGTCTACAGCAAGGTTGTCATTGGGAAGGAAAAAATTAAAATAAGAAGTTCTGACAGGAGAAACTCATGAAGTGCATCACCCTTTTGTAACGGTGGTTATGTACTAGAAGGGGTTGCTTCCACTTCTGCCATTCCTTTTAAAGAGTTTAGCTTAAAGAATCTAAATCTTTAAGGCCCTGTAGCCTTTTATGTAGTTATTTGAATTTTATTTATATGTAAGAGTCATGTTAAGTGGAGTTTTTTCTGCTTAGTCTGAAAGGGCTCCTCAAAATAATTTGCTGTGGCTGTCATAGTTTTTTTTTCTTGCCCAGCCAGCAGGATAAAATCCTACAAGAGATGTGCTTGCAGATTTCATGTACTGTTGAGTTGCATATTTAAAATACGGATTATTTGTGGTGACTGCAAAACAAGCTCTAAACAGAACTTCTCTTTTCTGTAAGTTTTAACTGCACAGTATAGGGAATTTCATTTCAGTGCTCCTTCAAGGTTGTTTCTTGCTCTTGATGTTGGTTTTCTTCAATAAACAGAGACTTGCTTTAAGGTAGTAAATCTATGCTTCTGCCAGGGATGAATGTAGCCCTGGATTTAATTCATTAGTTTAGAACCTATGAACAAAAACAATTGAAATCCAAACTGAAATATTCAAAGAAATCTAACACTACCATAAACTCCAGCAAATCATCAAAAGATACATTTCTGCATATAAGAAATGCATATAAGAAATAATTGGCTGACAACCTGGGTATATGAGTCTTTTCAGGAATAATTGTTTTGAAAATTAAAATAACAGCCACAAAGTGTGAGTCACTACATCCAATTGTGAAAAACAGAAACTAAATATATTCGACATGCTCTAATAGTCATGTATGAAGAAAGTAGAAACTTTCAAGCACTTTTGTAGGACAAACCTCCCACTTTCAAGTATGAAGCATAAAGAGAAATCTAATTCTAATAAATAAAATGTGTAGTAGTCAACGAGGATACCTTTGGAGTTTCACTTTACAAGCACAGCAGAAGCTGAAATAGCCTGCCTTCAAACAGCTTTTAGGTGTTTGAAAAGAATTCAAGATTACCCTTCCTTTCAGACATCACAAAAACAGCAGAGCATTCCTGTCCTTTGCATTTTCTTTAAAGCTTTAAATCTTCTTTAATCTTTAAAGAATATACTGAAATACACTCTTCTCAGGAATACCAGAGAAAAAGTATGAAGAGCAGCAAAATTTGAATGTATGTGGGTTTGAGCAGTTGCATACATTTTCTAAAGGTTTTCTTACAGGTTCTCTCTCTCTTATGACAAGACACTAAATCATAAGTATATCACAATAATAGGGCTTATATGTACTACATAAACCAGTGATCCAGTCAATCATTACTCTATTACAAAAAAATGCATTGTGGTATTATTTCTTACATTTTAATAGTGAAAGTCAGAGGATGTTGGTTTTGTTTTGCTATTTTAGTTCAAAAAGCAGACAACAGATCAGAAAAGGTTGGCTTCGTACATCTATTGGTTAGAAAGAAATAGAAATATACATATACTCAACCTAACAATGAAATGCCTCAAAATCAGTATGATCATAGTTACTTAACCAGTTTAAAAGCTACCATGAACATTTACATAGCACTATTTACAGCTGGTGCTAAGTTGAGTTATATTTAAATTGTTGTGAGACTACTTAAAAGGAATGAGGAAAGGGAAGCAAAGAGAAGCATAATATAAGTGTTTCCATTTTGAAGAGCAATTTTATATCTGATAAGAATGGTAGATGTCTTTGGCACACAGTGATGAAAGTGGAAAATATAAGAAGGCAAGATCAGAGAGATCAAAGAGAAACTTCAGGTAGTAGGACAACAAAATCATAAAGGAGTTTAGTTCAGATACTTTCTAAAACTCAGAAAATACATGGGAGATAATATGATAGTAGTATAGAAATTAATTAATGGTGGAAAAAGGCCAGTGTATTTACTCTTTCTAATGTGACATCAGCAAGCTGTCAGCAGAAGTTTTAATTTTATCAACACATTTTTAAAAGATAAAAGGGTATCCTCTGCAGACTATGCATAATTAACTGGCTGAAATAACTTGGGTGAGAACTGCAGAAGAAAAATTGCAACTTTTATACAAGTAATAAAGATTTTACCATTCTGTCAGAGAAAATTCCAGTAGTTTGGGGGAAAGATTTTATTTTCTTTTTCCTGATAATATGGTTAGATAGCAAGATTGGACATTTTGCAAAGCACCTCTAGGAGTAAGGTTCCAGCTAACTGTGCTATTGGTCTTAACTACAGTAACAGTTCCTTTGTCTTTGATGTGGTGTGGTGTAGATATATTAGTTACCCTAAAAAAATGCAAAAACACTGAAAGAAATTATGTTTTTAAGTGTAAATTCACACCTGTCTGTGAAATATAAGCAGTACTTCTATACAGCAACAAAGACCTGACTTTTTCTGTAATGTTCTATTTAAAGCCCACTTAAATTACATGAAATTTTCTTTACTAGCAGTATAAATTCATTCTTTATGTGGATTTAACAACTCTTCTACCACAGCAGAAGTTTGTGCTGCTTCTTTGTTGTCATGACACTTCTGGGTAGGTCATTCTTTTCCCCACCCCACTTCTCAGTAGCACTTTGGATATCAAAGTGTAAGGATGAAGCATCATTTCCTGCCAAGTTTGTCTTTGATATTTGTTGTCCTCCTTGATATTAATTCAATAATTGTCATCTATGCCATGAAAAAGTGTTTTTCAGAAAGAAGCATGTGTGATCTTATGATGCTCAGTACAAAATGTAATCAAAGCTGTTGATAGCCAGGATAGAAGATTGGCATAGTCGTCTGATAACTAACTCAGTATTCTAATTAAGTCCACAGGAGTGTAGTTACTGCCATTATGACTCTGAGTAATTCATTTAGTCTTTCAGAGTTCCCCACCACTAAAATGGGAAAAATCATTCTTTTCTTCAAGATACCCTGAAAGTATTTGCTGTTGGGAATGGGATGGGAAAATTTCAATAAAATACCCTATTTTATGGTATCACTTCTTCGCTCTATAGGGAGGTTAAAAATACAATTTTATATTACTTCATAGTAAGATAAATAGTAATATTTTTTGTCATAATACTTGTCATTCGTATAGAATTCCAAGGAAAACATGATTTTTCTTCTCTCTTTTTTGCCAGCCATCAATTGCACAGATAATTGAGCAGTTTCATATTCTATCAAATGCAGCTTGTGTCTGATTAAGTGTTGTCCATGTATGAGAAGGATTAGACTATTAAGGACTTATAGTCAGGATTAGCTGTAGAAGCTGTCTTCATCCTCAAGAAACAAAGTAAAGGCACTGTTGATTAAATGGATGATTTCCAATAGTCAATGTAGATAGTCCATGAACATCTTCTTGTCACCAACTATTCCAAAAGTGGCAGGTATATGCATGTATGACAGCATTACTCTCATCAAGAAGAAATTAGTCATTTACTGTGTGCAGAGAAGCACTGGAGATAATTTTATTTAAAAAGTATTAAAAGATCTGTTAATGGCAGTTCAAGATGTTGATGACCATGATGCCTCTTTGTTTTATTACCTTTTGGTTTATTTGAGTCATACAGCAATTTTTCTAGAAATGTTTAATTTACCTCAACTTCTACCACATTTTGAACTTGTTTTTTTTTCCTTAAAGACAGTCAAACTGCTGGCAGGATGGATTTCTGTTCCACGTGTAATGAAATGTTAGATCAAAAATAGAAGAGGATTAGAGATACTCAATGGCCAGTGATTTCTGTATTGCAGTACACCATCTCAAAATTTCTCAACCTTCTTCCTAATCTGCGTACCCATTTCTTTCACTGCTGCTCAGCCACAGAGAGAACTGGGTCCTTTTCAAGTCCTTGCACTAGTTAATAGAAATTCTGACCCCAAATTAGGTTTTGAAGTGCTTTATTTCAGCATCTCCTCTCCTCCAGCTGAAGAGGAGGTGTAGGGTACACAAGGCAGTTTCTCTCATGCTCTCTCTTCCCAAATTGGGTATGAGGTTTTAAACTTCAGCAAGTTAGTGTGCTCAAGTGGAAGATGCTGGTTCAAATTTGATGAGGTGGAAGAGAGTGTGGACCCCATCTCTATTTCATCCTGATATTCAACAGTTGGGATGGGGAGAGGGAAAAGGACGCCTCCCTATCCTTCTCACAAGCTGTGTTTTGCACAGTAGGTACTGCCAAAGCAGCTTTAGAAAATCAGGCCCCACAAGTCAGTCAGCTGGGAAGCATTTAGTGGAAAGGGTCATCATAAGACAAGCTACAGGTGAACAGATGCCCTGAGGCACCATGCATTCACCTTGCTGCTGAAATGGAGGTACCTACTAGAAATCTTTGCAGAGGGAACTGAGGTGTCACAGGGATACACTGCCTACAGAGCTGGCCTGCCAGAGGTACTGGTGATATCAAAATGATGGACATGTATCCCTGAAACCCAGCACTCCTGTCCTCTTTGTAAATACATCCTTGAGCATCTCTGGGACAGTTCTCTCCTTATTTGCTCTGTTTTATTGGTTTTGGACTTAGTGAGAATGGTCTCATGAAGTGTCCTCCATCTAACACTTAGAAGAATTGCCTATTTATTCCTCTGTTTATGTACACATTTGCTCTTCTTCTTTTAATGGCTGCGTTTGAGATGCGTTTGAAATTTCATGATAGATATAAACAAACAGGATTTGCATTGTATCCTTATCTATTCTCCTTCAAGGAAATTGGTTATAATTGCTGTTTAAGGTTCAACTGTAGTTACTGTTATGACAAGCTTTTGCTTCTAGATTTAGTACTCAAAATAGATGCAAATAAACATGAACTGAAATAATTAAATCAATTGCTAACTTTGACTATTTTCTTGTTAATCTGTGTAGCCTTTATCGTTTCAGAATAATAATGTCCAAATTCATCTTCGCTGAAGTAATGTTTTGGTTGAGATGCATTCCTTCCTCTCCGTACTCAGAACTAGGTCTTGCTTGAGGCAGTCATTTAATTTGTAAAGAAATTTCTTCTCTAAACTTTGTCCCAATATGACTTTTTACCAGTTTATATGTGGATAGCTGAAATAATATGTTACTAACAGTTTATTAGCTTCAGCTGCCATTTCTCTCATTTGGTATTATATGTTCAATACTTTCTGTGATTTAGAGGCTATCATTATAACCTGCCAAGAATGTCTTTCAGATAGGGTGAACACACATGTAGTTTTGAAATTAAATATAATAGCTTCTGTTTGGCTTGGGAAGCTCTGGATACATGGGGAAATTATTACCAGGTTTCTATAGCTTTACTGTTCTAACTTTCTCTCAGACATCTATTTCCCTTTCCCATTCACTGTGAGTAGAAGATTGCCTGTCACTCAGCCTCCCATGGGCTATGCTGCCCTGGGCTGCAAGGGTGATGTGGAAGCCTCTGATGCGCTCCAGGTTTTCCCATCCTCCTAAAAACCTGGCTGCTTCATTTTCACCTCTGCTACCGGAAAGAAAGGAAATCATAAATAAGGAATGTGTCCACAAATGCCAGGGATGTACGGAATTAGACTAATTAGCTACATGGAAAATGTTCAGAACTAAGGAAGGGATCTCCTTTGAACGAGAGAAGACAGACAGTGGCAAGGGAAGCCTCAGAAAAGGAGGTAGTGATGGCAAACACAGTGGTTGTGTGCTGACAGTATTTGTTGCATGGTGGTGCATTGTTCAGGGAAAGCCAGCAACAGCAAAAGCTGTGCAGGAGGGAATGTATGTGGGAATGCAGGGCCAGGACCCCAAAATTATGTAAATTCTTAATGGCCTAGATGTCTCATAGGCACCTAAGTGCAAATTAACCTTCACCAAACCTCAGTCTAGCTGCAAATTCCCCTTTCAGGCTTCTGAAATCCTAGCTCTTATCTTTTCAGATGCCCAAGTTCAGTGTCTAGGGGCGAACTGCCTAAACCATGTTTGCTGTTGAGCAGCTGGGCTCCTCCAACTCTGCCAGAGTTCACAGGCTGAGCATTCCTCCATCTGATATTCTGTTTGCTGTCTTGGATCATGTTGTCTGTGTTAGAGGACTCAAAACAAGTATCACACCAGTAGTAGTCTCTTTACTCTAGTAACCTGTGGAAATACAAGATGCATATTTATAAATTTTTCTCCTGGCTTTAATCACATTTCTTGTAGAGGTACCTTGGTCTTGCTGTTTGCATGATCAGGATCTCAGAATACCATGTGCCTTTAATTAAGTGCTCAGTTTTTATGAATCCCTGTCTGACATTGTTCCTCCTCATTACCCTGTTTTTACAAAAAAATAAACAGCAAATCTTTAGATTGAAACATTTACTATCCTAGGTTCTTGTTGAGAGCCTTAGCCATAGTCTGTCCTCCCAAGGACATTGTGACTTACAACAGACTGGACATGGAAACCAGGGGAAATGGCTTCAATTTTAAATGTTATTGAAATGTCTATCCACAAACTGAGTGTAATTTTCAATGCTACAGGTGCACATTCACTGTACATCTAACAACAGTTTAATTGTAATGCTAGGCTTTATTTTTGAAGATTAATTTCTTAATTGGAGATCAAATCTTTGGTGCCTGACTGAAAGCAGCTCTCATTTATGTAATAAATTTATGTATAGCAGCTCCTCTCAGCCATTGGAGTTGCATCAGGGCCACTGAGAATGCTGTCATCTTTAGAACAGTATAAACTTATTAAGATAATTGTTTGATCTCATAAGTTAATTCAGCAAGCTAAAATCACCATTCATCTAACGCAGATAATTGCATTAGGGTTAAATTAATTGGTTTATTTGATGGTTATGTCCTGGAGCCTGCCAGGATCCTGAGCATATCTCTCTCTTTACTCCCTCACTAGCTGCCTAGCATGAAAGTGATGGGACTGAAAGAAAAGCAAGTTGCACATTCAAGTGTGCCACCACCAACTTTTCTGTTATTTGTTGCTGTTTACTTAGCAGCTCAGGTTTGTGTGACACATCAGGCAAGTAAAGCCTGACAGGATGGGAAGCCTGATCGTTCCCCATCTGGCTGAGGCATTGCTGCTCACACAAAATGTGGGCGATGTGTGCATGACCCAACGGCAAATTTAAAAGCTTCGGTCACCTACCCTCCATTAGATTTTTGCTTTATGCTGACTGCTCATGGAGGCATACCAGTGTAAAAGTTGTGTGCTGTACCAGCTGTGGTCCTGGAACAGGAATCATGTGTGCTGGAAGTTTGCCATGGAGACAGCAAAGGGGCAGGAAGAATAGCTTGCAGTTATGGAATCCTTTTCAGAAGTGACACTTAGAAATGCAAAATGCAGATGAAAAACAAATGAAAATTTGCAAGCAAGATATTCTTTCCCATACCTCTCCTGTTTTCCTTTATTGGTATATGTATCTCCTCTTTTATCTGAATTGGTTTTTTATTTCTACTTGAATCTCAGATGTATTTAAAAGTGGTTTCAAGTCACCCATATAGAAGTATGAGTCATCAATTCATTACTGTTATGTGCATCATTCATCACCTCACGTCCCTTTAGTTTTGTTCCAGAATTCATCATACAGTCTTATATATGTTTTTCTTATTTATAATCGTGTCATTGTGAGCACTTGAATATCAGGCCTTTGGGAAGCGTCTTTGTCCTTTAGAGTATCCTGACAGTAGACCACCCCCGTAAAAGACCTAGAGGGAGAGAGAAAGAGAGAAAGAGAAGCACCTTTGATCTATTCCTTGGAAGTTGGACTTTATTAAACACCTGCATCTATCAATCAAAAACACTGATTCTGAGCAATCAGGATTCATTAGCTCCATTTCATACAGGACTACTTGTTTAAACACAGGGCAAGATGAAAGAAGTGATAAAAGTTAATCTGTTAAAACTTTTACTTCTGGTAGATGATAGGGTAGTTTTCATTGAAAATTACGTTGTAGAAAGTAATATATGAATGTGGCTAAATACAGCCTGGGAAATTGTACTGAAAAGAATATAATCTGTATCTTAGATAAAAGTAAAACATCTTGAAATGTAGCAGTTGCTATGGAAATGCTTAAATTAAATGTAAAGCATGCATAAATTTTCAGTATACCCATCACTTTGGGAATTGGGGACATATGTTAGGGGGAAAGACATATACACGAAGACTAACCATAAGGTAAAACATGGGATTTTTTTTTTCTGTGAATCTGTTTGGAATATTCCACTGGCATAGCTATACTTCATTTTAAGGGCAGACCGAAGCCCACACTTGAATACCAAAGTATTTCTGTGCAAACTTCAGGACAAGCCACAAACTTGGGTCTGAGGTAATTGTGCCACCAGTACCCTGTGTTCTCTTACAGCACTACAGCTTGGCCAGCTTTGGGCCATGTGCTTTCTAGAAAGGCACTGGGTACCACCAGAGTCAGTCACAGTTATGTGGTTGACCCTAGCTGTCCCCATGTGAAACAGAGAGGACAAGAAGGCTTCCAGATGTGCCTTCTGACCTCAGCTATTCCCTGGTTTCCTGAACCTGGATTTATGTGAATAGCCTGTTGTCTTCTTGTCCTTCCATCAGCCTGTCCAGTGAGCTACAGATGTTCTTCAGAAGATGTAGTTATAAAGTCAAAAAGACAGGAAAGCACACTGAGTAAATTCCACCCTTTTACCCCCATTCTCTGTGCATTGTGAATTTGACACAGACTAAGGATTTGAAAGTATACACTTTGCATTGTAGTCCAAAACTTGCCAGTTGGCTAACAAGACACTCTTTTGGCCATAAGAAGAAACGCTTAGGAGAATAATATGCTTAACTTTTTACTAAGTGCTCATGCTGTTGGCTCTTTGAGCTCTGTGCACTAAGAAGAAGATGGCACAGTGTGGCTTCTCTCCTGATCAAGTTCAGGAAGTCCTGGGCTTTCTGCACGTGCACAAGTGTACCCTCACACACTGTAATGCACCAGGGGACCAGCTGGATGCAATGCCTCTATAGCACTGCCAAGAGTGACTGGGGTTCTGTATTGCGAGACATAGGAGCCACCCTCACAAATCAGCCTTTCCACACTAGATAGTTTGCTATCACTATTTGACACAAGTTAAAAAACACAGATATAGAGTGAGGGTGCAGCTAAAAAAGCCCTCCAGGTTTCTGTCTGTGGTGATGCTGACATAGTGAGTGTCTAATCAACCTGAAAACTACGACTTGCAGAAACTTTCTGAGTCTCTCTTCATGCTTGAAAGACAGCTGCTGTAAGGTGGTTCAGTCTTCTGTTTTGATCTTCTTGTTAAATTATAGTTCAGCATTCTAATGCAAATTAAAAGAGAAACTCTGAATCTTGAAATTGCAGCTTCTTAAAAGTCAACTTTGTCTTAAAACAAAAAAGATATCAGTATTAGAGATGTGTCATGCGAAACTATAGACGTACAAACACACACGTACCTTTGATAATCAAGTTATTCAGTTTAATCTAAATCTTCATCTACAATATGAAAAGGCTTCCCTCCTCAAGGAACTTTGTGTCTGCCTGTGTACATCAGCATTTTGAATTTGGGAATGCCTTTCTTTTTTAGTTTCATTTCTTCAGCGAAAATACATCAGGTGTGCTCCAAAAGTCCACCTAAGGTTCTCCATCCACTGATAGGTATTAGAACCATAAGGCTTTGTTTGAATAGGTGTGCCCAGCCCAGGCAGCGATGCAGGTGGTGATTCATAGTTGCAGTTGAAGGAATCCTGTTAGGCTTGAAAAATGCAAAAAATCACTGGCATAATCTTGACTACACTGAAGTGCAAAGTAAGGTTCCCATTCACTTTGGGGAAGGCATGTTATACCTAGACTAGGCTCTCTTCCCACTCCGACAGCTGGCTGACAAGAATGAACAACTACAGCAATCAATTTTTAGGTATGGCTGCTGGATCCAAAACAGCAATATTCTCTGATTTGCACTTATCTGCAGAGCTAGAAAAATACACCCTTTTGCACCCTTTAGCAAAGACACATTAACCCTGCTGGACAGCCACTTTAATGGATAGCTTTAATAACACTGTATCTCGTTTGTTTGCCACTGTCCATACACATAAAATAAATTCCTCTGCTAACACAGCCTGCACCTGCTTGTCTTTTATAGGCATTTTAAATGCTATTTTGTACAGATGTGAGTGTTCATTTGTTAAAAAATTTCATTATTATGCTTAAAATAAAAAAAAATCGGTCATGTCCTTCATCTGCGTATTTATCATTCCTATTTTTGGTTTTTCATTTACATAATGCTGGAAAGCTAAGGTTTTGAGACAGACATTCACATGTGCAAATAACCCCCCATCCTGTTTTAGGAGATGCCAGTAAAGATACTGTTGCATCAGACAGGTGTCAGATTGTGGAATTTCAGGTATATATTTATATTAATTCTCCACTAAGTAAAATATTCAGGAAAAAAAACCCAGAAGCAACAAATGGTGCCTGGTAGATTTGATTTCAATCTGCAAGCTATATGCTGTGGCTTTGTAACCCGTGACAAAGGCAAATTATTTTAACTGTAGAGTTAAACATTACTGGATTCTTTTGAGACTGTTTTGGCAAACATAGCCTACTAAACAGAGAACAAGGAGTCATATTCTTGAACAGATGTTGGGAATATAAATTGAACTTTAACATCTACATTATGAGGATATACTATTTAATTAAAAAGAACACATTCACACAGCTAATATAGATCAGAGAGTATGGGAGGAACCTTCTTATTGCTTGTCACAAGAGATGTTGGTCCTAAGGGTTTGATTTGATTCACATGTGAGCAGTGCATATCCCAATGTTTAGATTCACAATCGCTTGATTCAATCCACATTGCATATTGTCATGATTATATTTGGTACAATACTTGAAAGCAGTGTGTTTAAAAATACTACACTGAGAACTGAAACCTTTTATTTAGTCGTAATTAGCAGATATACTAATCGAGATAGCACAGACTTTATTTCTTCAGGGGAAAAAAGTATTTAAAGAACAATAAGAAGTTAATATGCCTCCATAAAAACATAAATGTATAGGGCCATATTGTGACAGTTTGCTCATACAGTACTAAGGTACTATTTAACATGCAGTTTGGGTAATGGGGACTATCTGCTTTTGAAACACTAGATTCAGTTATTGAGGTACTTTTTGCTTAATTATTCCATGTTGCTCAAATTACTACAGAAAATAATTATTTGTGGAAGATGGTCCTCTTTAATTGAGGAAGGCTGTCATAAACTATCTGCACAGAATGGGTTTATGTAACTTTTAGCAGTGATAAAAAGTCCTGGTAAAAACTGTAATACTCTGAAATTTAAGGTAAGAATTTGTTTAGGTATTTCCCTGAAAATAATAGTATGAGTACATCTTTGCTGGTGCTTTCAAAATTTTTCATGAACAATAAATATTCTAATCCCTAAATTGTATGCAAATGAACCATGCTACTTACTCACTATATATTATAAATAAATCCTGGTGTTTCAACACCAGGTTAGCTAAATCATGGTCTACTCAAGTTTTTGCATTTGTTCATCCCATTGAACATATCTTAGCACTGCTCATTGGTGGATATACTTGTCTATTCATAAAAAAGTGTATGAGAAACTGTCATATGTCTTTTCCTGTTGATTCGTCCCTGGATAGTAATATAGGATGGGTATTTTTCAAGTTAAGACTTTGTTAAGTCAAGCTGAAAACTGCATTTGTATTTTGCCTTGATAGGGATTCCTCTTTCTAAAATAAAAATACAGTTTCTGATTCTTATAGAGGTAGATTTCACAGCTTTCAACCATCTCCTAAGAAAGCAGTTTTTAATTTCCAACCAATAATTTCTATTCTTTCATTTGTTTTATTGAATGCCTGATGTATTCATAAAGTAATGTCAAGGTAATTGTGGGAGCATCAGGCCTTGTTGCCATGGAAATCCACATTCACTTACACAAACACATTTCAAAAAGAAAAATCACTTTTATAAAAGTTCATTAAGAGACTTTTTTATTAACATTGATCAGGTTACAGGGAGAATTATTTGCTATTTTTGGTTTATATAGTAACTGAGGGACCATGTATGGGATTGATTTTGAGTCAGTTCATACCCCACTTAGTGGTGCAGGCAGTGACAGAAGGAAATGCTATTTAGGGGGAGCATATGAACCCTTCAACTTCCTGCTTTAGCCCCCTCTTCCCTTTCTTCTGTTTGGCAGGCAAAAGGGAGTATATTCACCACCATATTGTTTCTTCACCACAGTCTTCTTGACCCAGAATGGTCTGATGTTTCAATATTCTTGAGTTTTCAATATTTCCTTTGTTCCATCAGGTCTTGGGATTTTTCCCAAGGTTTATTTCTATCCTTGTTGTATTTGTGAGATTCTTACTTAATTTTCTGAGTAATTTACAAAAGTCTACTCTGCTGCATAGAGACTCAAGCTTTGTCACCACTGACACCTTTTCAAGCCTCAGATGAGTTGTGAGTACGACCTCAAGCTTCAGTTTCTCAATGGTAAAGAAAGCTTATTCCGACAGAGGACTAAGACATCTAACCTTACCAAGTTGGATCATTTGGTTCTTCGCATAACTGCTCCAGAGATGCTCAGAGTGGATTTACTTTGGGTGGGATTGACTAAGATCTCTGCAGCAGAACATTCTGCATTTTCCTTAGCTCCTCAAAGCACAGCAGCAAAACTGAGATTTCCTGGGGCCATACCAGGCTGCTTATCCCAGCTATTTAGGCTGGTCCTGCTCCAAGGAACCCTCCAGCACTGTCACATGCAGCTCAGTGCAAAGTGCCAGAAGGTCGCACCTCCTGCCTCTCCTAAAGTCTTGTCACGCTGCTGCCTTAAAGGGGACATGGTGGCACTGTAATAATTTCTCAGATAGCTCAGATAGAAAAGGTTTGTTCTGAAATGTGTGACAGGCTAGTTAGTGGCTGTGGGTGAATGCTTCAAAGGAGGTGAATGCCAACTCAGACAAACCAGGCTGACACCAGCTGTCACCGTTCAGAAATGTGCTGCTTTTCCTGCCCTCGTGCTGATAATGCCTGTCTCCCTGTGCTTATCTTGTCCTCTGCTGGTCTCTCACTGAGCTGTGAAAGGTGGTATCAAGAACAAATGCATCAACCCCTTACTGTTTCTCTTCAATGCCTTGATCTCAGCAATGAAAACTTGGGTCTAAATGTAAGCTGTCAGGGGTGATTCTGAGAAAGAGTTTTAGATGGCTTTCATGTCAGCTCTGGAAGTACTCTAGAAGAATTACACACGCTCACCTGTCAAAATAAAACTATGCGATAGATATCCCTTAAAAGGTAACAGAAGGAATGACAAAATTGCTAAGTACACCCTATTAAAAAAAATATGGATAGATTCAGAGAATGGTGGAAGCATTTCACCACAGAAATAACCACCTCAATGATTTCCTCAAGTCCAGTAAAGATTACAGGCTTTGCAGTCAATACTGGAACAATCTGATTTCTTGAAACGTGCTGATGCGTGACACAGTATGATACACCTGTACTGGGAAGGTGCTTGTAAGTAAGATCATCTCTATCTACCAGGACAACTTCAAGTTCACATGACAAGGGAAAAAATGTACAGTATAGATATACACTGTATATTTAGTTGCAGAAAAAGTATTAAAATACATCAGAGAATGGTTACAGATCAGTGCTTCCTATAATTCTTTAGTTTGAAAAAATAAACATTTTGTCTCATCCAGATCTTCTAATACAAGAATTCACTGAAACATAACCTTAAAAAACAAAAAACAAATGTACTGCTTTTGTCAAGAAGATGTAGGAATTGCAAGGCACAGTAGGTTCAGAGTTATCTATTTGTGCTACATATATATATATGACATATATGCTTCAAAAACAAACAAAAATATATATTTTTTAGAGTTTAACAATGTAAAAAAAATCATGGAAATATAAAATGGATTTTATGGTTGCTAGGTTTTGTTGTGTATTGGCTTGCTTTATCAACTGAAAATTCTTCTGTTGTATACCAGAGCAAAGGGCCTGCAACATTAAAAGTGTGTGGTAGACTTGTGTTAAATGAAATCTAGTCTGACAGATGCTGAAAGAAAATAAATTATTTAAGAAAAATGTTGCATAAAAGTTTTACTGAACAGAGATAAAGAAAAAATTCCCATGACTACCTACTTTGCTCTGAATAACGTCAATAGAAGTGACAACACCAAAACAGCTATTTGTAGAAGAAAAACGTAATGGAAAAATCAAAATCCCTGTAACTCCTATTCTTTTTGTGTTTTGGGGACATATAGCTTTCAAGGTAGCTTAGTCCAACTATTATGGATTCTCACTCATGTCAAATATTCCTATGAAAGCAAGAGAAATACTTGGTTAATAAGATTTCAAAATTATCTTTTTTCTTTTTATATCTTTAAAACTACCTTCACAATTCTGTATTCATTTAGAATAGAGAAAAGAGAAATTATGAGATTTGGTGGCATCTTTGGTTTCATATATACACTTTTGTCTAACTTGACCCTGGGTGTTACGGTGGTATTAATCCTGGATATGTCTGCAGGCAGCTGTGAACAGCTTAGCATACTCTGTTCCACTCTTCAGATTTCAGGAAATGTGCTGGTCCAATGGCTCGATGAAGGCCAGTAAGGCATGTTAAAGAAAAACAAAACAAGTCCATAAGGAAAAACACTAGGAGCTCAATATGTAGCTTATCAAGGACTACGTTAAGAGTTTACTGGGTCAAAATCTGTAAATACCAATACAGGAACAAAATTTTGTTATGTAGTTTTCAATTCAGTAGACAAAACGTAGTAAGACTAAGGGAACCTAACAATTAATTTGAGACATCAGAACCAAAATTAGGGCCTTTTTTTTGCAGTCAATGGAATTGGCTCAGCAAGAGTTATACAGGTTTATTGTCACAGGATTTTTTTTTTTAAAGAGATGTTTTATTTCAAACTGGAGTTAATGCAATGAAAATCTATATTCTGTGTTTTGCTGAAGATGAGACAGTCTCATTTAACTGTAATGTCAATATAGCTATGAAATACTAATTTCAGAGTCTTTCTTTAAGGCAGGACAGACATGATTTAAGATTCCAAGAGTAATTTTAGTTTGTTGAGTCCTACATTTTTCACAGCTGAAGCAGGACTCTACCAGACATTAAGGCACACTCTGTATACCTTTATTCACCTGTCCTCACCATCAGTCTGTAGGCTTTGCTGGCATAATTATTCTAGTAAAAGTTGTAAAGAAGAGTGGTTCATTCATTGGTGTCACTGCTCTAATCTAGGATCAGTTATACTGGCAAGTGTGAATCTTCAGAAGTAATCTGTCAAGACCATGGATGTAATACCTTACTGCTGCTGATGTTCCTTAATTTAAGTATTGAGATATTTTGCCAGAAAACATTGAGTAGTCATACGATTCATTGTATTTATACTTGTAAAAGAAAAAAGTGGTGTCAGTCAGTTTCCCCATGCAGAATTATTTTGGTAGAAAGGTGCTAAAATGTTCTTGTTGACCTTTGTTAGCTAAAGAACAGCTCTTTTGAATTCAACATGACCTTTCTTTTCAAAATGGAGTTAGGTTATAGCAAAGAAGGTTATCAGTTTTGAAAGGTCAAAACCAAATTAATTCTTTTGAAGTAAGCAAAATATTTCTGTTGACCTGACCTTTATTGATTTATTCATCCACTCATTTTTTGGATGAAAATTTTATGTAAAAATGTTTCTATCTGAGACATTACTAGTGTTGCAAGGTGGGAGAAGAAATCAAAATCTTCAAAATTCTTAGGAAATACAAATATTTTCATGTACTTCTGTGTATTGAGATGCACCTTATGTTTAATTGTCAACAAGAAACTGGGAGTTAGTTTGAGAGCAGCTTTTGTGTTGGGGAAGTTGAATTACTTAATTTTAGAAGGATTTTGGAGAAGTAGGTGGTTCTGCTTCAACTATCATGATGTAGTTATGGAATATACTTATTAAGCTAATCTTAGCATTTAAAAATTAAGGATTTTGCTCGAGGTTTTTGAAAACATAGGAAAGACCTCCACTTACTACTGAATTATATCTTAGTGCAGTCATAAATACAGCAGTGAAAACCTCCAAGAAGTTGATAGACCATCATTTTACCATTTTGGAGCATATAAAAGAGTAAGTGAGGAGATTAAAATGGTCCTTAATGTTGAGAAATAATCCTTTTTGTATTTGCCACTGCCCGGAAACTATTAATACATCAGTGTCTGCATAGGGTGGCAGCGGTCTCAGCTGATATTTCCCTCTGAAAATGTCACACAACCCTACTTTATGGGTCCCTCTTCTCCCACAACTGATATGTATGTTTTTAAATCCTCTTAGGGAATGGATTTTTCACTTTCTAAATGAAGTCAGTGTCCATTTGTTGTTGTTGTCACCGCAATGCAAATAAGCATAGTGATAAATATTTTCAGAATCCATATATCAAAGGAATTATAGCACCGAACAGAAAATAGAAGACATTTGTAGAGGTGAGGTTGTTGCCCTCCTTGACCCAAATAGTTGGGCACAATTGAAGACTTGATTTTTTTCTTTTAGGAAGAAGCAACCAATGATAGATTCCGTTAGCTGTTGGGTACAAGTCTGGCTTCTTTAGGGGAAAAGTGCTAAATCCAGCTTCTCTGAGTGCCACAGAATGGATGATAAGTCATATCCTTTCTCACAGCTCAAAGCATCCCCACTGGTAAATTAATTACAGAAGGAGCCTCTACCTTGGTTCCAGCTGGGGCCACCCAAGCAGTTTGTCCCTGGCTGTTCTCTGTGGTTTCACTCTGTTGTTCTTTCTGTGTTTGCTGTCCTTCCCAAGAATGCTGTCTGCTTCCATTACCACAAGTAAGGAGGCATTGAATTGCTCCAGCCATCAAAAGGAGTGACTGGCATGGCCTCCAGCACAGCAGGAACTCTAGCTAGAAAAGGAAAAAAAGCTAGAAGGAACTGCCAGTCTGGCTTGTGAGCCACAAGCAGTTTCATGGGAAAGGAGGGGAAAGTATTCATCTGTGAACCTGATACCAAGAACTGCATATTTCTGCAAGAATCTGTGCAGTGCAAGAGGGTCTGAGTAGCAACAAAGGTCGTCATTCCTCTGACCTACTTTTCTTGTGTATCTTGGCCCCTTGCCCTCCCTTCAAAGAAAACCACACGTTCCACTGCTGAGAGTGCTTTATTAAATCTTTGTAACACTTGTCCCTCTGTCTCCATGCACATACACAGAAACGTTTCATTATCCAGTCACTAGATATGCAATTGGGGCAACATTCTCTGAGGAAATAATATGATGTAAAATTTCTACTGAAGCGATAGCTAAGTTCAGAGTGGGAAGACTTAGTCACAGTTGTTTGAAACACTACATGATTCAAGAAAATTTTGCCTATTCCTTTCGTTTTCTAGTCTACAATTGTTTGCAGGGATCACGGGGGTTTCTTGACTCAGTCTAAACTACCATTTTGCATTTTATATTAATGCAAATATATGAAACTGCTTGAATTAGGGGATAACATTAATAAAAATAGCAAGAAATCTCTGGGAACCTTTTGGCTTTCAGAAACCAGTTTCATTTAAACAAAAATAAACCACCACAACAGGAAAATAAAACTCATTAAGTAAAGTGATGTTATAAATAAAGCTGATGGGAGATTTTCTCTACAAGTAAATGTATGGAGAAATTAATGATATGAGAGTTTATAAATAGCTCTTCTAGCATTTTATCATCTTTAAATCACGTTAATTTATGGTACATATGCTCGCTGATTTATGGAATTATTTGTTCAAGAGACAAATGGGGACCTAAAAAGTAGGTTTCTTTTAAATATATTGGACAGTATCTCTGTGTCTGTATTATCAAAACTTATTGTTTTGGAATAATATGAATTACAGTGGTTATTTCTAATATATTTGGGTTTATTTTTTCCTGTCTTTGGTCCCATCCACTTGGAAGTTTAGGCCTTGATTCTGTATGTTTAATAAGTTGAGTGATGTAAAATAGCAGCATTAATATCCTTGAAGCCCCCAAATGTGTTAGTACTTTTTTCCTTGGCTTACATGGTACATAGTTTTAATTCTTTAGTAAACCAAACTGAGAAAAGTGAATTTGTAAAAAGAAGGGATATACATGTTGGTATTCAAATAAATGTCATTCATTGTGTCATGATTCCTAGTTATCCAGTCATTGCAGAAATACTGTCCCATACTAATATACCACTTGGAATGAAGATTATTTAAGAGTTACAATATAATCAGGATTTCTTTTCAGTTGTGGGAAGACTTTAGTTGGTGAAATATTTCTGAAGTCAGATAATGCCTAACGTCCAGTCCATTGATTCAGGTGGGGTGGGGAACTGGATTTCAGTATAACAAGAAAATGAGTGAAGCAGAAAATACCCTGTAATCCCTCTGGATATCCTAAAGATATCCTTTAGTTCACATCACAGGGGCAAGGAGTGTGTATTCAGATATACATAGAAGAGCTTGTGTCCTGAAACACTTCATACCTCAGCTCTCAATCACTAGAATGTTACAGAAATGTCCAAACTTCTCAATTAATCTTGAAGACAAATTAAATTGGTCACTGGACTGCAAGAATTCAGTAATAGCTTTGTGCTTTGCTGAGCTACTATATGACATATACAATGTGATGTATCCAAACCCAATCTTAGATATGAACAAAGACGAATTTTTATTCTAAGTTGCTACCAAGTTTTTATTTGGAAGACATGACAAATGAGCTACCCTAGCTTAGCATTGCATTTCCTATTTTTCATTAATGGACTGCACAAAGTAAAAATTATATGAAACAAGAGGGATCCATTTCCTGGAAAATATCTTTTTCATATCATCGTTGTTTTGCTCTAAAAATACCTTCAAATTATGAAATATTTGAAAAGTCGACAGTGTCTGATCCTTCCCTTTTCATCAGTAGTTAAGAACCAGGCTCTCAATTTCACACTGCATGTTCAAACTGTTTAAATTGTTTTGTGAAACACCTTTACAGAATTAGAGTATAAAACAACTATAATTATTCTTAGGGGAAAAAAAAGTTAATTTAAGAAGTAAGAATTATCTAATTTAGCAAAGTCTGAGTTTTAAGACAAAGAATCACATTTGAGCTCCATGTGACTGCTAAATATGCCAAATTAAAAATGCCAGAGACATCTAATTCACTCTGCAAACTAGCTGTAGTATAAAGTCATTATGCCAGTTCAACTGAAGCCACTTAAAGGAAAGATAAAACAGAATGAGATAGTATATGAAGACCATTTTAACAGTGTGACAGAAGAGTATGAGCCTGCATTTTCCTATACTGTGGGAAACACAGAGTTTATTTTAAACCTAGTAAACAGAAGCTGCAACTATTTACCTTATGTTCCATACCCATCTTTGGAAAAAACGGAGGCCTTTTCCAGTAAGGAAAAAATGTTCTGACTTTCTCACTGATGAAACTGCAGCTGCAGAAATGGCACAGTGTCACACTGGGGATCTGCTGCAGTTTCTTAGCAAGCTTGCTGAGATTGACCCCCTGTAAGTTCTGTCACACAGCAGCACCACAGCTCTGCAAATTGAATCATCTGCTGTACTGGCCAAGGGACCTGACATGGTGACCATGTAGAAGAAGTACCTTAGGAACATCAAGGACTTTTGAACGGCAATAAAGACACAAAATAAGTCAAAGATACATTAGTCATCATACAAATATTTCCCTTTTCCAGAGGGATTTTGGCTGGTATAATAGCCACTTGGAAATTGTATTTATAGATTTAAAAAAAGAAATCAGATTTCCCTGGTGTGTCCTGGTAGTTTTAAGCTTCACTTCTCACTGTGGCAGTTTCCAGCTAAGCCATTAGTCACCTGTTATGACAAGGATCTGTCAGCCCTCCCAGCAGACTGAAGAGCAAAGAAAATGAAAAGGCAAGGGAACAGAACTACAGAAATGGCTAATAGTTCAAACACACACACAGAGGGGGTATAAACATTCTGTGAGTAATCTGTTTACTGGTTTGGGTTGCTTTCTAGACCTAGCAGATCTCATGTAAAACAAGCATTCTACTGGTGATGATACACAACTCTTGTATGAAGTGAACAGATTAAAGTATTTAAGTTCAGCTGCTGAAAGCACTCGAGAAATTTATGTCAATGTCAGAAACCTTATTAGGTTTCAGAAGAGGTAGGAAAGCTTCAGCCTAATCACAAGATAGGAGGTCTTTAGGCTTTTGAGAATGACATCTGAAGGGCATCGAGATTGTTTTCTATAAAAGGAAAGGGCAAATTTCCAGTACATATATAATCACTGGTAGCATTTATGTTGTCATCCTCTCTAAAGCAATAACAAAGTACACAAATGGTGGATGATTAGAGAGGTCAGTCAAGTGCCCCATTCAGCTGTAATTGTAGAGTTTTTAAAAATTCTTTTGACATCAGAAAATATCATATGTTTTTTTAACCCAGCTTTTTGCTATGATTAGTTAATTCATGCAAAATCAGTGAAGAAACAGAATGGCAAATTAAAAGCAGTAGAACAGGAATGTCATTTTGCAGTAGTGATAAGTAATCAGCAAAATCAGTTCACTTTAAAATTACTGCTACCTGCCAACATTTAACTCCACATGCACAGGACCTCAGCAAATTTTTGTTTAAAATACTACCACCTTGTAGATCTAGAAAGTGTTTTGAAAGAAAGGCTGCCCCATGTACGCTTCTGCTAATGCTGCAATCCGTATTGTCTCCTTTCCTGTTCTCCCTAGAGCACTTCACAAGATTTTCCTATTTCACAAAGAAAATCTGAACACACTCTTTTACTGAATTAACATACATTTTAAACTATCATGCCTCATAAAATCTGACAATCTTCCTACTAAGGAAATGATACTTTCTCTCTAATAGTATTTGAAAAGAAGTTATGTTTTCCATCTCATCATTTTTGTGCCCGGGTCTTAAATGAGAGTTTTTGAGTAATGAATAGACATGAGCTTTCCAACTTTGAAGCAAATTTTCATTAGAGAATAACCACATAGGGAAAATAAAAATATTATCTGCCACAGACCAAATAGAAGTTCTCATTTCAGTAATATTCTTCAAAACAAGGAATTATATGGATTATAGTTACTTAAAAGTAGGGGAATCCTGCAGTCCAAGTGTGACTGCAGGTCTCAATCCAGGAACAAGGGAAACAAACCACATGACATTGTCCATCGCACCAGGTGGAAGGATACATTATTCAAACACTTTCTTGTTTCAGAAGGGTGTGAAACTGAAATAGAATAAATACATGGTAGGAGGGACGTGCAACTGGGAAAATGAAGAGACAGTCTTGTGCTGGCTCACCAGTGTGAAGGAAAAAAAAAATCAGTCTGATGACCACAACTTTAAACATTATGTAACTTCCATAATTCCAGACCGTGAGGGGTGGAGCTGTTGGAAGGCTTAGATGTAATTTAGAATTTGAGAAAAATGTCTCTGTAGTACAATCATGTTCACACATCAGCTACACATTCAGACCTCTACGTGAATGACTTGCCTTCTGAAATTTATTACATAATAGAAAAAAATTATGTTAATGGGTTGTAACTCTGACATGAAAGGGTGCTTTCAGTGCACCTAAATTTTAGCATTGGGCTTTGGTCATTGATCAGGGAGAATGAGGTAGTCTAACTGATCCCCAGACAAACATTTGTAGCATCTTAAATGTTGTGATGACACTTAATGTTTGCAGTCATTTCAGTTCTTCAGCTAATGGTTCTTTGTTTGCCTGCCATCAACAACCATTAAGATGGAGTCATAAGCTCTTTGGGAGAGTTAATATTGCTGCCTTGGTTTTTATCGTATTTTATTTTAGGACACCTTTTTTTCAAAGAGCTTTATTTTTCCATTCAGAGTTTCTGCAGAAGTCCAGGAGAGGAAAAGATTTTAAGTGTTAATGTCTTACCTACGAAAGGATTTGCAAAGAAAATTGTGAACACTTTCACTGTGCAGTGCATCATAGCACAAGGTTGTTTGGCTTTTCTCATTTTTTTACAATGTATGAGATCAGGGCAAATGCGTCACATACAAAAACACAAGTGGAAGAAAGTGAACTGCAGATTATTGCTTTGACCACTGAAATATATAGCATAAGTCATACATCAGCAGGGACAGAAAGAATAAACTTCAGGAAATTATTCAGATCTCTGCAAAGTCCTTCCACGCACAGTTCTATGTTTCAGTTGGTGAAAACATGAATTTTCCTTGTATAATAATCATTATACTTCTGCATGAGACATTTTGCACACGTTACTCATCAAAAAGGAAAATTGAAAAGCCCACTGGGACAAAAAGGTACAAAAAGTTATGTCTGGGCTGATTTTGCTTTGGTTGAAGTTCAAATCCAGTGTTTCAAACTAGAAAAGAAAAATAGCTTTCCATATTTCAGCATTTTCTATAAACACAACAGACTGTAGGTACCTGCATCTCAGAATAGCCAACAGGAGTGTTCTGCAGTATATGGCTAAAACAAGTTCTTTTAGAATCACACACAAGAAGATCCTTGTGTTCTTATAAAAGGTACATAATTAACAAGCAGTTTAGCAGTTTGACCAGATCCTAATATATATTCTAATTGTATACAGCATAGTAGCTAGTAACCCTTTGATCTGTGTGTCAACTGTTCTTTCCCCTGTTCATTAAAAAAAAAAAAAAGTGAGGAGGGCAAGGGGTGGTTCTTACAGGATTCTAGAATCTTCATTATTGCTCCTCCTTCATACAAACAGTTCTGATAGTTTCCAAGTCCTCTTGATTCTGTAATATTATACAATCTCATTTTCAAAATAAATGGAAACCTACAAAGCTTCCAGCAGTATTACATTTTGCACAGGCAATCACTGGCTCTAAATGACTTTTTTTCATATTTTTGATGATTTATAATCTTTTCTGAATTATTGCTGTAGTTTCCATAGTAAATGGTCTTTGATTTAGCTCATGGTTATCAATGAAAAAACACCTGAAACACAGCAATGTTTCATACATTGTTTATCAGCCATTTGCCAGTGACACAAGAACCACAGGTGAAAGGAAAGATGAATTTAAATACATTATTTTTCATGCCTGTTCTTTCAAACTGTTTGCCTTGTAGAAAACATAGGTGTCCTAAAGCTTATAAATATGACTGACACTGTTAACTACAGAGTGACTTCAGACATTTTCTTTCAGGTTTGCAGTACATCTGACCCCACCAGGTAGTAGCTATCACACAGCTGTTTCCTCAGATCCTTGCTTTTCACTGTATTCCTTTGCAGTTTCATGGGTCTACTCTCATCACAAGTTACCTAAAAGTTGTCCACTCTGTATTCTACCCATCCTCAATCTATTGAAAATACATCTATGTACCACTAAGGTGTGAATGCAAAGGAAATCTGAATGCAAATATTTCACCTTTTATTTTTGCAGCCAGACCCTGCAGGCAGAGATATCTCCATCCGACCAATCTTGGAGCACTGTGAAAACACTCACATGACCATTTGGCTTGGGATTGTCTACGCTTATAAAGGGCTGCTGATGGTAAGCATAGCCTATTCTGCACAGCACTGCCTTCAAGCTGCTATTTACTGACAGGCATGAACTGAATTATATTTGCTTTCCTGATGGCTGCGAGTGAGTTAAAACTGCCTTGGGTACAACTTTTATGATCAGACCTGTTTTAACGTTCATTAAACAAAAATATGTAGATATATGCATAAGTAAAATAAATTAGACATTAGTAGCACTTAAGTTGAATATTATAGATATACCACAAACCAAGAAATTCAGTAGTGAAAAGATGGGTCTATAAATGAGACAACTTTGTAAATAAAGAAGTCAAATCATCCAAATTGCTGTAGGTTCTCCAAAAAGGTAGAACTAGGTTATTTGAGATGTTTGCCTCTGAGTTGAAAATGTTCTTGAGGAATAGTCATGAGATGCAAGATTAATTTGGAGCCTGAATTCAAATAACCCTTTGTCACTGAGTCTCATCTCCACAAAAAGATTTAGTTATTAAAACAGACCTCAGGAACCAAACCCTGAAGCTTGATAATTAAAAAAAAAAAAAAAAAAAAAAAAAAAAAAAAAAAAAAAAAAAAGAAAGAACCTGTAAAGGTGAGTATTAGTGATTAAAAACTCCTAAGCCTGAAGATTTTGAAAACGTCTGATTTTGACAGCACTGACCAGCAGAGTTGAGCCCATCTGGGTCCTAAGCCTGATAGACATTAGACTACACTGCCTGAAGGGCTCAGTCTGTTCTGTGCTTTTGTAACATGGTCGTTCATTAGGACATCTGGGAAAGACAGGGTCAGCTGCTTCCCCTCCTCATGGCTAGTGCTGCTGCCCAGAGGGAGCTGCTGGTGCCTGGAGTCCTACTCTTCCCTCTCCCCTGTGAATGACTGCTCTGCCAGGTCCTGCTGCTTTTCATGCTGCTTTTTTTCAGGCTGGAAAGTCTTTAAGTATCCAATACAAGATTCAAGAGGGAGGGATGAGAGGTTTTGTTTCTTTAAATTCTAAACTGTTGCTTTGTGGTCAGACTGTTCTGCTGAGTTGAGCCTTCAAGCAAGAAGGCACTAGAAGCATCAAGTGTCTTCAAGTCCCAGGTGAGAGCTCTGATCCTGGAGCTACTAGCCAGAAGGAAGCAGTCTTAGCTTTCCATTTAATAAAGAAAAAAAAAAAAAAAAGGCAACTCTTCAGAGAGCGTCCAAGCAGGCTGTGAAATCAAGAGCTAAGACATACTTGCTCCCTCCAAAGGGATCAGGAGTTAGGAGAGGTGCCACACTGCAGCATGTCTTACTGGTCAGCTCTGAGTGGCTTTGGATGCACAGAAACCTCAGCATGTAGAACAGCATCCAGGGATTTGTGTCTTGAAGGCAAGGACTCCACAAGTAGGGAGCCATGGCATTGACCAGCACTGGGGCCACAGTTTGACAGTAAGATATAATTTTTCAATAGCATAAAAACTCATTCTTTATGCAAAAACACGGCACACCACCAGAAATTGTACAAGTACATTATGTGTGGAGCTTCTTTGCACACCAAGGAATTAGTCCAGCTCAAAACACATTGCAGCAAATAAAAGGAATGAGGGCTCCTTCAGGCTGTCAAAGCTGTTGTACCTCTCTGCAGGGCTCATCTACAAGTGTTTGCATGGAACTGAAGCTCCTGAAATTCTTACTTATATTTCTTTGTTTGACTCTTCCTAATCTGAACAGTGCCAGTTTCTGATTTTGTCTCTTTTTTAAGCCAAAACTTCCAAAGAGATACAGTTAGACTGGAAAGCATAACTTTAATACCCTGTTGCTGACGAGGTACTTAACTTTATTGTGTGGTGGTATTTTGTGTCTGTTAGGTCAGTTATTCATCTTCAGGATAAAGTTCTTAACTTTTCATCCCTTTTCTAGAATATTACTTTATTCCTGGTTTGACATACCTACCCTGCACTTGGGAGCATATTTTTCACTTTGCATATTTAATTTTATAAGAACCTGTCTTAGATAATTTTTTAAAAGGAAAAAAGTTTTCCATACTTCTGTTAATTGCCAATCTCCTTATATAGAAATTTTAAACAGTTCATCTTGTGTTCTTTCAAGTAGAATTTGCCAGTGTTTCTTATACAAGTGCTTAAGACATTTTTCTCTGTGAATATGTTTAAAAAGAAAACAAGTAAATGTGTTTGGTTCTCTTAGGGTGATGCAAACAAAAAAACTAAAGTTCATTTAAAAGTACTGAAGGATTCAAACAAACAGTAGGGCTTTGGTTTGTTTTTGTTTGGTTTTTGTTTGGTTTTGGTTTTGTTTTTTTTTTTAATAGAACAAAACATGTTTTCAGTTAAAAAATAAGGAGGGAAAATAACACTATATATTTTAAATATACATTCTCGGGCAATTTTATTTGAAATTTCAACTTTGGGTGGTGTTGGACAGTAATCAAACTGCACTGGTTCTCACTAGTCCTTTGGCCTAGATTGGTTTATCAGCATGTATGCTGGACTGTTTTCTACAAGATATGTGACTCTCTTTATGTCTGCAAGTATCATTTGAAAACTTATTTTGCAAATACCATTACTCACTAATTTCATACACACAGTGTTTCATAACCACCCCTGAAATACACACTTTCTATTACTCCAGTGCCCTCTTACCACACAAATCACTACGTATGAAAAAGGGAGATACTCCTCTGAATCATTTAAATAATTTAAATAATTGCTATGATGAGTGATATAAGGACAACAGAACTGATGCATTTTACATATCATCAAAGGTGTTTCTGTATGCCACACATACTTTGCCTTTAGAACAAAAAACGAAACTTCTCATGTTACTGTATCATTTTATAAAGCTTTATCTATTAGAGGATTCTGTGATTTTTATAATAAACACATATCTAACATGCTGTATATTAAACAGTATTGCTAATTACAGTACAATGCAATATTTAAGGTGTAATGGTTTTACTCAGGCCAAAATTATTTACCATAACCTCTTGTCCCATAATGGGAATACAAAAAATGGGGTTAACCTAAAAGAGTACTTTTTTTTGCTTGAAGTAAAAACAATACTGTCCATTCTGATGTCTTAAATGCACTGATGCAGTGAATAAATCACTCAAGGTAGGACAGGGAGCAGAAAGGCAGGAAAGGGCAGGAAGGGCAGGGAAGGCAAGATATGGCAAAATAAAGAAAGGCATTACTCGCCAGGATGCACCAGTTCCCTCTATATTAAAGTAAGCAAACTTTAAAAGCTAGATTCACAATTCTTCAATTGCCTTGAAGGGACGTGAGGAAATGCTTACTAACTGCATGAAAGCTTCTCAGTTATTTGGTTCAGATTCCTCAGGACTGGTGACTAAAGAATAACAACAAGACGACCATCCTAAATTTTGCCTTTACCATTTTATTCATCTTCTTAATGATCAATGTATCGGTCTTCTCCCGTTCCTCCATTCACAGGGGGTTCAGTGCTTTCTCCTGTCTTAGGTTCAGCTCCTAAAAGGCTACATGCAAGTTCAAGGTCTGTCTGTGTGTACATGTTGACCATCACAGAATCACAGAATCAATTAGATTGAAAAAGATTTCTCAGATCATTGAATCCAACCTATGCCTGAACACCACCATGTCAACTAGAGCAGTTGCAGTATTTTGATTTTTGATGATGTAGACATAGTTGAAAAGCACCTTTATTTCATATAATCTAAAGGATGATAGAGAACATACCATCTTAAACCTGCTGGTGGTGCATTGTTAGTGAGTGCACTAACATCTTTCTGATAGTTATGAGTTATTTTTCTGATCTCAGCCAGAATAATACTAGACTGGACTCCTAGAATGCTTTGCTTATTAATCACACACACTTAGTCTTGTCTGCTGTTTGATTCCTCTCTTCCTGATGATGCTTTTAATGAACATTAGACTCAAGGTACACATGTATTGGAAGTTTCATTGTGTCCCTGACATATTGTTACAGGTACCTGTTATTTAGTTACTGAGAGACAGGCTTTTGAGGCAAAGGTATATTTTGAGCTTTAATTGTTGCTGTATGTATCAAATCCTACTTTTGCCCTGTGTTAGTTGAGGGGGTTTTAAGCCATAACTAATAATACTGACCACTTCTCATACACTGTTTTTAAGGTATTGTTGTTAGCTAACCTTGCTAAGAACCAAAACACCAGTATTTCATGGTCGAGACAGGAAAAAAATAAAGTATATGCATCATGGGACTTGATAAAGGTCGCTAAGAATAAGAAATTTAATTTCCTCTAATGATTAATATTCCAGCATTCTACTATAGTTGATATACTGCACCACGTGACACTGTAATTGATTTATGAAACCAAGTATTAATTCAAGTAAAATATATCCTTGGGATAATGTTCAAACCTAATTTCAAATCTGAAACAATCCTCTGCTTCCTGAGGTGCTCTAATTGCTAAGTTGAATTCATCTTCTTTCCAAGCCTTGAACTTTGGGTCTTGTATATATCTTATCCCTCTTTCTCTAAAATGACCTGATGTCTTTATTTCTAGGCAAATTTAGTTGCATTTGGCAAAATTTCTGTGATTTTTCTAAAGATCTTGCTGTGAGTTGTCTGTGAATTGTCTACCATTCTTCACCTCTGCTTCCTCTGAATCATTTTCATCCATGTTGTTATAGTGTCCTCCAAGTCAATGTACATATATGGGACAACTTAAGTTAGAAATTTTTAAAAAGCTATCTTTTTTTTTTTTTTTAGTAGCTTCTCATTAATAGTTTTATGTTGAGCTCTATCACATAGATTTCAACCAGTTTAAATATGTTGTATTGATTTCACAGTATTCTGTATTTAAATAATGGCATTATGCAATGTTAAGACAAATACTATTGAGAAATCATGAGTAACCTGCATGAATGTGATTAACTTTATTCAGCCTTGCAATCTCATTGAAAATAATAATAGCACATTGAATTATATTTTTTTTCTTTTTTTTCACATATTGGCTGAGTTCACATGTCAGCCATTTCATTAATTTGCTTAGGATAGAAATTACGGTAATAGCTCTGTAATCACCGAGGGTGTTCCACTTTTTTTTTTCCCATATGGCCTCTTTGTATCTTAAGTGGAGATTTGCCAGAATTCCAATAAATATCAACAATTAAGCCCAACAGCCCAGACAGCTTCTAAATCAATTCTTAAAACTTCTGCATGTAAGTTATGGGGTCTCTGTGATTACAAGAGCTTGTCTTGACAGAATTTTCAAGAGCTCTCTTACTGCTGCAATAAGCTGCACTTCACTTTTTTGGCAAAGATGTGAACGGATTGTTCCATCTCTATGTAAATACACTGTTAAGCATAGCTGATCGTGCATTATTGCTGTTGAATTTGTCATCTTCCAAGGAATGAATCATTATTACAGTTCATTTTTCTCAACATACATTTTTAGAAATCCTTATGAAATCTGTTAATTCTGCTAGCCGTTCATTTACTACTATACATTTAACTTCCTGTACTACCTGTATTTTAGATCTTTAATTCATAGTCATTATTATTAATTTCCTCTTTTTAACCTTTGTTAAAAGCCTGTCTAGTCTTTGGCCAAGATTATTGTTTGTTTGTTTTATATTCCACAACAACCAAAACCATTTTTAAGGTAAGAAGAGCTTTTTTGCACATGTGAAGTTTAGGGCAGATAATTTACAGCCCATACACAAACATCTTTCAGTTGTTTGTAAGTATTCCTCTTTCTTCCCCTTCCTCCTTCTCCAATAGCCTCCTTTGCTTGACTAATCCCTAAACATTACTTTTCCATTTTTTTCATGCACTTGGAAGTAGATTTTCAAAAAAGGAATTAAGTATCATGGTTTGGAGCTTGGGTTCCAGTCAGTGCCCTGCGGCCCAGTCTTCAGTCAGCACTTGGTGCTCTTGCCTTGGCAAGCAGGAGGGGAGAGCATTTGGTGCGTGGGTAGAGGTACAAGGTCCTCACTAGCCTGAGATGCCTCTTCTCTGAACTCCAGCAGATGCTGGTTGTGTGACAGGCACCAGTTAGCAAATACCCAGCAGAAAATTGGCCACTAACAGCATTTAGGCACCACAGATGGGGCTGAGGGATGGTTTGACTGTCCTTGCTGGATGTTGGATGTAGCTTCTCACTACTGCTTCAGGTGCTTCAGCCCTCTCTGTATGTCCAGCCCAGGAGCTGCATATGAACAGCACAGCTGTTGTGTGCAACTCATACTCCTTCTTTTACTATTTTACTCTAATTACTAATGAAAGTTGGACGTAAAGAATTTTTTTGTTTTTGTCACTGAGGAAAGTGAAGCAGTGGGACAGGGTGCCCAGAGAGTCTGATCAGTCTTCATCCTTGAAAGGTTTCAAAACCAGACTGGATAAAGCTATGAACAGCCTGGACTGATCTCACATCTGAGCCTCATTTTTGAGCAGGAGGTTGCACTATATGATTTCCTCAAGTCCCTCCCAATTATGTTATATTATATCAACAGTATTATTAATTAATCCCTTTATCAAATTAATAAACTTGATATGTAGAAAAATTGAATAGTTTTCAGATTATATTAAAATTCCTAATTGTCTTCTGATAATACCTTTGATTTTTAGCACATTTATTTGAATTCTTTCCTAATTCCCTTCACAATCAAAAAGAGTATTCAGAAGAAGGAACTGCCTCCTTGTCAATTAATTTGCATGATTCCAACTTACATGTATGGTGGGTTGTTACAAATGACAGTGTAAGTTTAGGTGGGCTTTTAGCTCTATTGAGGCAGCCTGTGCCCCAAAACCACTTTATCTCTCTAGTTTTTTAATAATGGCTGATCA
Organism: Climacteris rufus; assembly: GCA_013398175.1. Lineage (NCBI taxonomy): Eukaryota > Metazoa > Chordata > Aves > Passeriformes > Climacteridae > Climacteris > Climacteris rufus. Next base: position 490,256 of record VZRZ01008693.1, read on the forward strand.
GGTCTAGTACAAAATGAACTGTTTTATTGAATAGACACAGGAAAACACATGTAAGACCAAAACTTGAACAAAACTACTTACTACACTGTTGCCTTGCTCTTTGCTGCTGAAAACTGCTATCCCCTGGTAGCTAGTTTTCAAGGTTACTTTTCTGTAAACATGGCTATGTTATTGTAACATTATCTTATCATACACATTCCTTTCTCATGGACATAGACCTTTGATGGACATTTCCTTTGACCACTGTAGTTGAAGGAGGAAGAACTGATTTCCTCCAATGAATAGTGATTTCCAAAAGGGTATAAAATATAAAGAAGGTGGGTCTTGTGCCCCTTCCTTCCTTTCCTTTGAACCTGAACACAGCTGTCTCTGGCTCTTCTTTCTGCGCCGTCAGCATCACTACACAGGATAAACTAGTAGACCTATACAGTGCACAATAAAGGTAGCTATATTACAGCTAGCGAAGAAATAGTAGGATTAGGCGCCAATGTAGCTTACCAATCAGATTAATGTTGTACAGAAGATTCCTTCACTCAACTTCTAGAAGAGTGGCAGCAGAAGACCAACGTCTTGGTCATCTGGAGAGAACCCTTTACACACTCCAAAGAGTGTATAAAAGATTGTCTGCTTTTTGGAACTTACAGTGGTCTTTTATAGTTGTAAAATCCTATTTGTCTGTCAGTCACAAGTTTGAGCTTATCTTGTATATCCTGCCTTCCCGGCAAAGAGATGTTTACTGGTAGCTGTAAATCTTAGTCCTGTGACACCAGGATATTTGTGGTGGTGCCAAGAGACTAAATTGTTAGGGGGACATGCTCCCCTAATTCATGCACCAGTAAGCAAGATAGCACAGATAAGCTTTTTGCAACAGTGGGGAAAACAGTCCCATCACATGGGTTTAGCACCAACTCATCTGTCCCATCTTAAAAAGATTAGAGAAGAAGATAGTTAAGATTTGTGGTGGGAGAAGGTAGGTTATAGTGGTACCAGATACTTATTATATCTCTAATAAAACATTGACAGTATTTTAGCATCCAAAACCACATTTCCATATGGTTTTGTTGGATAAATTTTTCCCTAATATTACCATAAGGAAACTTCAAATATATTTTTGAAATGTTGCAGATAGTGCAGTATTCCCTTACATGTCTCTTGGCATCAATTTTTGTATAGCAGAAATAGGTTTAAACTGTAGCACACACTGGTTTTTATCAGATGTGCTTCATCTCTTTACAGTGTTGTGATTGTGGTAATCTTATGCCAGAGAGAATATAAAGCTATTCCAAACAGATATTTGCTAATAACTAATTGTGTATTTGTTTCAACTTAGATACTATAATGTGTTTCAGGACTAAGCAGAATATTAATGAAAGAAAGTCAAATACAGTCTGAATGGAAAGAAGGGATAATATTTTATTGGCCTGTTGGTTTGGGAGGCTGGAGTATTAAATGAAGTCTGGATGCCTGTTAGTGTCCATAGCTTTGTGCAGCTGCCTTTCCATCTTGCACTGAGCATAAAGGGTTTTGCCAAGAACTTTAAGAAGAAAGTCCTTCAGCTGAGTAGCTGAATATCATATCTTGAATTAAAAACAGTATTTAGCTCTTGTCCTAATGCTCAATAGAAATATGAAGTTTCCCTTTAGTAATGTCTATCCAGAATAGCTCTGTGAAAATGAACTAAATACACAGCTGACTCATACCAGATCAGGGGAGTGAGCAGTGGTTTCATGCCAGATTGTACTGACTGTGAAGGTAAGAGACCTGCAAGGGTATAGTTTGTCTGTCAATTTTCTAATCTTACTTATTCTGCCAGTAATTAAAATAAATAAACAAATAAAACACTTTTCTATGTATCTCCCTGAAAGCTGCTCAGTATTTTTTACGGCCCAATTCTCCAGTGAAAACATGAATACCAAAAATCCCTCCTTTTTTTTAGTTCTGAAAAATCTCATTGAAAAATATCAGCAGTCATTTCACCAAAATAAAATGTGCCTATGTCTGTGATGGTCTGGATTTAATTAATGAAGCTGAGCAGAGAAACGCACAAGTCCAGCTTCACAGTTCCTTCAGACTTAAAGGTCTTTACAGGCCAGAGTCCAGAACTGCCTTTGTTTTAAGGGGGGAAATCTCACAGTAATCTAGCTAGAAAAAAAAACAGAATCAAAACAAAACAAAAAAAAAAAAAAAATCTCCATATGTAAAATCTTTGAAGTAAAAGCTTGCTTTTATTCTTTTATGTGGCAGAGCAGGGCTATGATCCACAGGAGAGCACAGTCAGTGCTACTACAATACAGCAATTAGCTGCAAAGTGGCAGCCTGCTCCAACACATAATCTTTCCAAAACCATATCCCCTGGTTATTGGCAAACATAACTTCTGACAAGATTGGAGACTTTTCTTCTGGTATTTCTCTGCTCTTGTCAGATATCCTCAGTATAATTTTTTTAATCTCTCTTTCCTAATACTGCTCATAACCTAAGCTGACATGTCTTTGAAATGAAACATACAAAAAATGGTTTAAAGGCAGTACAGGGCAATGGAGGTGGATAATAATCTCCTGCCTGTCATATGACAGTCTATGCAGTCCAATAGCAAATTAGACAGTTGGTTGTATCAATATATGTTGTGGATTTAAGCAATTGCTATTGTGTTTAGTAGTATTTCTCATGAACAAGATTTAAAATTAACTAGCTGGTAGAGTTTTAAAAAACAGTGATTAATGTTTTCCAATACTTCAGCTACAAACACTTATTATATTTCCAGCTATCACAATTTGGTCAGTACAAGATCTTTTAAAATTAAACTTTGCCTGTTAAACTCTGTAGACAATCATTGTATTCTCCATAGACCTTTTATGCCTCTAACAATTTAATACAGATTTCTTTTAGTGACCAGTGTTCTATCTTTAGTCACAGTGGTATAATCCTGTTGTCTTCAGGCACTGTTTTACCCAAATTTATACGGTGGTTTTCTCACAGCCTTTATAGGTGCACTGACAACACAGCCTAAACCTACCATGCCAACTGCTACAAAGGTAATACTCTAAATCAGCATCAAATGGAAGCTGCCTACCCTCAAATGAAAGATGAAATACAGAAATCCTGCCTGTACAGCAGCCCATATCTTCTCAGAAAATCCAAACCAACATCTTATGACACTTTCTACATCAACAAGCTGTGTGTATTTAGTAGAACAAAATGGAAGAAGGCTTTAAGTTCATGACTAGCAATGTAGGAAGCCTTCCTGGTTGCATTCTCAGTGTCGTTGGCTGGGATCCAAAATGGGACTAAAATTAGGCCATTAGACTTGACAGTAGACTGTTGTGTCCTTAACATTTAGACAACTGCTTTCTGTGGGAGAATGCATAGCCCTGAGTTGTTCAAACTCCTGAGATGCACAGGGTCCATCAGAAGCCTGAGGATGGGAATTGTAACTGCCAGTAAGGAGATGCCTAAGTGAGCTGGTATAAAGCAGTGGGGACAGATGTGTCCTACACCTCTCCAAATCCAGTACATTAGCACTGCTGAAAGCTGCCTGCCTCCATCCTAATGTGTATTCACGCACACCTTCTCTAAAGACTGTTTAATCAAAATTCTCAGCAGAGATCAGAACTAACAACCCACACAAGTGCCCAAGTAATTAAGACAGCCACTCTCTCATTACATAAAATCCAACAGCTCTGAAAGAAGTTCGAGAGCTCTTTCTGAAGCCAGACTCTGCTTTGGGGTTAGGGAGCACATCTCAGGCAAAATTGGGAATTGTGCTGTGTACTCCAAACATTAAGCTATACAGAGGTCATCACCAACATCATTTTCTTGAATGAAGATGGCTGCTGCTGTATTTTGGCAGGGGCCCAAGCCAGTAGACAGTCTGAGAAGCCTTAACCAGCTGGAGCCCTCTAGGAGCAATAGGAGGAGAGACAGCTGCATTGCAAATCACAGCAGGCAGGCTTAAATATCAAATAGTCCTTAAATTCCACAGCAGTCTCAAGAATTAGGTGCCCCAAGCATAATTGGAAATGTAATTTTCTTATCTGGGGAAGGTTCATGTTTAAAGTTTAGGTACCAGGAGTAAAGAAGAGCTGAACTAGGTACTAAGAGTCCGTGTTTTTAACTGTAGCTCCCAAGTTTCATATTCAAAAGTTGTCAAGGAATCACAGAAATCTGGACCTTTCACTAGCAGTATCTGCATCCCATTCCTCAACCTAGCCATTTTACAGGGTTTTACCAAGGGGTTTACAGGATTTTCACAGTCATAAAACTGAATCTTTCATGTGTGCATATTGTCTGAGCCTCAGGAACAGGGTAAATAAGGGTGGCAGGTGGAGGGAAAGCAAAGCATCATGTTTTCTCAGGAAGGCTTTCTCATAGAAGAGAAACCTTAGAAGCCCTTGGAGCCCTGCAGGCATCTGTAGCAGGCAAACAAGGAGCACCTTGTAATCACCAGTGCCCTGGCAGCAAGATGCAGAAAACTCTCAGTTTTTATCCACATTTGAGTCTCAAAGATGAGCTGTGACTTCTAGAAAAGGAGATCTCTCTTCCTGAGGCAAGCATTTTACCCAAAATGCTAATAAAAATTAAAAACAATGCTCTCAAATTTATAGTGCCTCATTCTGAGGAAACCCACTTGCTGCAAGAGCCTCTCCCTTTCTTTAGCTATCATATTAAAAAAATCTTCCTTTCATATTTAACCATTTTGCATGCTGTTCTTAATTATAAATGAGAATGGGCCAAACCATAACCCCCACAACAGTTTTCAAATGGTCTTTTTTACATTATAATTGATATTTTAGATCATTTTATAACTGCCTCAGCTATAAATTCATCCCCATTATTTGTAATAAGTGCTGGCCTCGTGTAAGTATGTTGGCTGTATTCCCAGAATAATGCATTTGGAATGGAATCTGTTCATACTGGGGGAAGTGGAGGAGAGTGAGGGATGACCTGCAACCCTAAAAATCTCATTAATAATTAACCATAGTGGGATAGAAATCTTCTCCATAGTTAGTCAGGGCATCATCCCTCTAAAAATGTGATGTAGAAATACAGACAAGGATTACTTCTACCCCTCAAAGCAGTTCAGCCCAGACCAGCCTGTTTATCAGTTCAGGACAGGCGAAATGTAAGTTGCAGCCCAGCTGAGCTGCACAGCACCAAGAGTGCAGGGAGTGGAGAACAGGGACAGGTTTGTGTCCTGAGAAAAGGTACCAGGACTGTATGTCCCCACAACGCACCCAGTAAACGATTTGCTCCTACAGAGCCTGTAAAGGAATCTGTTCATTCCTGCTCTTCCCGTGCACAGTGCCAAACCCAACAGCAGTGGAGTGCTGCCTGCATCCTTCCTTTTTGAGTTGTTATCTTGTTTACCAGAGGGACTCTGAAAATGTATTGGAGGATGAGCTGCTGCTCTGGCACAAAGCTACCCAGCTTGATAAATGGCTCACTCACCTCAGCTGCCCTACCCGAATGCCGGAGACCCAGGTAGCTGTCTACAGACACCTTGACCCCTTAAGAGCAGCCCCCTCCCACACTCTGCCTGCAGCAGCAACTACTGTTCTTCCTGCAATTCTTAGGCTGCTGGGAAGGGCAAAAGAGGCAAGAGGCCGAAGAGGGATGTGGGCTCTAGTCCTACTAGAGGAGATGGGTTAAACAGAAGAGGCCTAGAGGGTTGTGATAGTGAGTCAATGGAATGCCCTGGAAAGGACCATCTCCTGCAGCAGTGTGTAGAGGGGATAGGGTGGGAATGTTGCTAAAAAAGACTTGGGTAAAGATTGCAAGGGCAACTACTGCTGCTGTTGTTGGGAAGGACCACCCTTGCCAAGGTATCTTGATACGGATTGCAGCAGTGATGGCAGCACTGGAAAGTGGATGAGCAAGTGATTCCACATCCCTTGCCTGGATGGGGCAGCCCCTGCAGCCTGCCACACTCCTTGGGCTGAGAGTAGATTCCTAATCTGCCAAAGGCTCCCAGCCAGGTCTGCTCATGAACATGTGGCAGGGTGACGTGTGCTGTAGGCAAGAGAATGAAATAAGCCAGCAGACAAGCTCAGCAATGGGAGGGCAGGGCTGGCTGTTCAGCAGTAAGTCCTGGTTGGAAGTGCCTGGGTGAGTTGACAAGTGGCTGCAGCCTGCTAGTGCCTGTGGGAGTGTAAAGCAGCTGAATCACAAGTGGTTGGCTTTGCTGCCATTGTTAGTTGAGGTAAAAACTAAGCAAATAACCAAGGAAATTTGCAGTTACTATTGTCCAGATGTTACTACAGTTGAAACCCAAGTTTGTAGAGAAAACATCAATGTGTCAGTTCCCTACTATCTTGTGTTTGTCTGGCAACCAAACATTGTTCTTCTAGTCCAGATTATTTGCCACAGGAAAAAAAAAAAAAAAAAAACAAAAAAACCAGAAGATAAATTACTACTACACAACTTCAATTAATCCCCCAAATGGCACCATCATTGACCTCCAATTTCCTGGATTACCACATGGATTGCAGTTGTATAAAAGAGAATATCTCCATAACATGGCAGGGAACAAATGTGATGGTCTGGGAGGAAGGTTTCTAAGGTCAATGGGAACACACCTCTCTTTTTTCTCCTTCTTGTCAATCCCTGCATTGTCACCAGAAAAAAAGCTAGAAAATATAGAAACCATGCCTTAGGTTTTAGTGATGGTTCCTCCCTCTGTCCTTTCCCTCCATCCAATACCACCTGCTGTCTGTCATGCTTTCCAAGGCACCATACTCTCCTATGGGGCTTTGCCTAGACTGTAGGCTGGGTTACCTATTTACAACATCTTGAGTTCGCTTAGGGTTTTACTGCGTGAACTTCTCTGAGGAATGCAAGAGAAAGAAAATAATTGTTTGCAGCAGATCATGTTGCAGAAAAATCTAATTAAATTTCAAGGGATGGAGATGGCTTCCTTCCACTAAAGGCTTTCCCCTGCTGAATTGCAAAAGCATATTGCAAATAACAAAAGGGCTAAAACTTAAAAATACACCAAAGAAAAAAGCAAACAAAAAATTGCCACAAGATTGTTTTATGCCAGAAATCATTAGACAACTGCAATTGAAAGGCCATTACCAACTCCCACTATAATAAAAGACATTCTAATTGTAATCTGAACAACTCGGGTGACACTTTCTACATTGTATATTTATCTCCCATGGGACACATCTTGGCATTGCTGCTTATTAATGTAGGTGATAATCATGTAATGAATGGCTGGATTGATAAGAATATATTGAGAACAGCTCCTAAAAATAGCTAAAAGAACAATGCACTTTATATCTTTACTGGAATCCTTGAAAAGAAACAGGAAGAACTGTCTTTAAAAATTATTAAAAGTATAAAATAAAGATAACCACAGCATTTAGAGAAATTTGTTCTAGTCATGACTAATTTGAAGCTTCACATTTTTCTTGTTAGAGAAGGAATCTGTGCTAGTGAGCAAAACAAATCACATAGGTAATTAGATATTGAGGAAAAGGTAGGTGTATATCTGAATTGTAATATCGCCTATATTTGTCAAGTTAGAAAACCTACCTGTTTGAAATTAGTGCTTTTTCTGGATGACAGCCAATTCCTCTTATAATTATCATCTTTCCTCCTTCTTTTACCTTTTCAGTTATTTGGGTGTTTCCTTGCCTGGGAGACACGAAATGTCAGCATTCCTGCTTTGAATGACAGCAAGTACATCGGAATGAGTGTATACAACGTGGGAATAATGTGCATTATCGGTGCTGCTGTTTCATTCCTTACTCGGGACCAACCCAATGTGCAGTTCTGCATCGTTGCTTTAGTCATAATATTCTGCAGCACCATCACTCTCTGCCTTGTGTTTGTACCTAAGGTAGGTGAATTTGTTTTGCATGGATGTGGAGGTTTTTTCTTCTCTTTTGTAATTATGATTTAATATGTGGATGTTTATCACCTTTTCAAGTGCAGGATGTGTGTGAATTCTTAACCAAGCCCATCCATAAACTCTTGTCTCAGGATCCTGAGGGGAAAAAAAAGCTTCATGAGATTTTGGAGAAAGTGAAATATGAAAAGTTACAGGAGCATGAATGCATGAGCTTGTAGTGCCTATACTTTTACTGAAACTGTGACTGGGGAAACAAAAGTTGCTTTCTGTAGTTTCGGTGGAATACTCTCTATTTCCAACTTTTAGGAAATTTTTGGAAAGAGTTACAAGTGGAGATTTGGGACAGCCAGGTCATGTTGCTTACTGTGGCGTGTTTCTTCTCTTTTCTCTTTGGTGACCACCAATAGGACCCCAAGGAAAGGCATGAAGCTGTCTCAGAGGAGGTTTCGGTTGGATATTAGGAAAAGATTCTTCACCCAGAGGGTGGCTGGAACAGGCTCCCCAGGGGAGTGGTCACAGCACCAAGCCTGGTAGAGTTGAATAAGTGTTGGGCAATGCTTTCGTGCACATGGTGTGATTCTTGGGAATGGTGCTGTGCAGGGCCAGGAGTTGGACTTCAGTGATCTTTGTGGGTCCCTTCCCAGGATATTCTATGATTCTTATATACCCTAAGCAAGATAATCAAGATCTCTGTTTCTATACCTACAAAACAGTAACATCTTTTTAGTGCACTAGCATGATGTAAGGTCAATTGTGCAGAAACCTCTAAGTATTCAAGTATGGTAGTACAACAGGTTTTGTCAGTACCTCAGAGGAAAACTGTAGTTATGTTTCAAATGCTGACAATGAGGTTATATTTATTAATGGGTTTATTCATGGACTAAGTGAGGCACAGGCTGGGAGGCATATGCTTTCATTTCTTTTTGCTCTTTTGGGCTCTGAGGATGTGTTCATTGTGCCTTGTTGGAAAAACTGAGAAGACACTTACAGAGGATGGAACTTGATTGTTTCCCTTGCAGAGTTAAGCTTTATACATGAATACAACAGATCTTGAATGAAGGGAAAACTGGTTTGTATGTAAGCTTACTTTAGCAAAGCCTCAAGTTCTAGGGAATGTATTTTGATATTTTGAAGTAAAATGCCCAATTATATTCATTTTAAGTGACTTAGGTAAACATAGTTTATTACGCTAAATTAGATGCATATGCAGTTGGATGTCTGAAACATTTGTAAGGCAAAATGTAGGTCCTTTTGCCTCTCACATCTGTTTTTAGACTTTTCAAATGAGTATTGACAAAAAGCGTGTGGCGCTTTACTGGACCATGTTCAATCAATGTGTTGAGCAAATTGTAGTCAGTAGGTTCTGATGCTAAGTGGCATCCCATCTACCAGGGGGACCAGGAATATGTGTGCAAAAGAAACAAGCTAATAAACTTATCTCAAAATGTACCCTCTGAAAGAAATTGGAGGCACAATCTATCAATACAAACTGATTTCTGATCTGCAAAAAAGCAAAGCAATTCATTCTCCAGGACTGACTAAACAGGTCGTATTTGCAAGTCCTGCAATTCACTTCTCAAATAGTAAAAAGCCATACAGACATGTATAGTCATATTTTTATTCTGGATCTTAGGGAAGAATCACAACTTAATTCTAAATTGAGGAAACATTCACAAACACAGCAGTAGAGTGTACTTTGAAATACTGCAAGACTTAAGTGGATAAGCTATATGGAAATGCATATTAAAACTCTGATGCCTCGACAAATACCTCGACAGAATGTCAAAACTCTCTTCAAAGATAATTATTAATGCTGTCCATGCTCTTTGCCCCTTTGCTTTCATGCTCCTTTGCCCATCTTTCTCTTCTCTTGTCACAAGCTCTGAAATGACTTCTATTTCCTTTTTTAACCCCTTCTTCTGATCTTCTTCAAAACCCCAATTATCCTACCTTCAATTTTTCCTCTCAGTTCTTTTTTACTCAAAATATGAACATGAACCATAGCCTTCTAGCATGAAGTACTTAACTGCTTTCCATGAATTGTCAGGTTTCCAAATGCTTAGCTATTTTGCAATAAAATTTGTCATTGGATAAGGTACAAAAAAAGAAATGTTGAAGCAAGGGCTGGAATGCAGCACTTCCAATGCCCACGTGAGTGCTTCCACAGCTGGAGAGTTCTAGCACTCATGTATTTTGTCCTACATCCCTTCTCACCATGCTGTGCCACAGTCACAGCAGGACAGCTGACAAGCACTCTCCCCTCAGCCTGCTCCAGCACAGGTTTCACAATACCCATCTGCACCCCACAGAAGATTATGTCCAACACCACCCAGTTTACATCTAGGTAAAATTTTAGTGCAAGACAGGCAATAAATCTCTCCCCTTAAGCAAGTATGTCATAAATTAGTACCGTTTTGGCAACACAGGAAGGTTGCTGGTGAATGGTAAAGCCTGTTGCTCATCAAGCACAGGAGATGAAAATGAAGACCCAGAAGACTGCGCTTTCTCATTTGTTAAACTGACCAGACAGATGCAAGCAGTAATGTGATTCTGAGCCAGGTGAGTGCCCCTACTTGTCTGCTATACTGAGTAAAGTGCATTCCTTTTACCTAATCTTCAGCAGTCTCCTGGGTCAACAGTGCTGAAATTCAATTTTGCCCCACAGGCCTTTTATGAATCTGAATAAGCAACTATTCAACAATGTAGACACACTAGGGAATGAAACATGACATTTCCCCCTTCCTTCTTGTCAGCTCTACTAATCTTTTTTACTTATAATATGGCAATTACTATACTTCTCCAGCTAAATGTCCACTTTGTCCACTGCCATTTCGTTCAGTACCAAGTGCCTCAGAAAAAAAACCATGAGGAAAATCCCACATCAGAGTAAGAGACATCAGGGAAAAAATGTTCATTATTCTCTCCCCATTTGAAGGTACAAATGTTGATAACATTGTACTGCATCCTACTTACAGTAACTGTAGACATTCTTGTTATGCAATCAAAAACTTTCCAAGCATTGTTAAAACTATTCTAGATGTCAGCTTTCAAGGATATCTTCTATAAGTTATCTGCAGAATTCAAACATACGTTATGTACATTTTTCCTATTAGAAATTAACTGCTATGTCTAATTGTCTTTCTAAGGACCAAGAGGCCCATAGTATTTTTCAGCATACTCTTCACCTCTTTAAAAGTAGAACTCCTAATACATATTCTCTCTTCAGGAAGTAATTGTCATGTGCTTATTCATGTTTATGAGGCTTCCATGTCCTTTTATGTTTTGTACTCCATCCCTTTTGAGACATAACACTGGGTTCACTTGTAGTCACCCAGCAAGTCAATACCATTGTTGGCTGCAGTGGCATTAGCACATTAATTCTGATTCAGTAACCTGCAGAGCAGCAAGGCAAAATCAGTTCTAGAAATTATAACATTCATCTTCTGTATTGGTAGCATTTTTTGTCTATTTGCAATTGGCTCTGTAGATATTCAGCACTGACCCTTCATCAAAATTAAAACTGCACGGATGTAAGACAGCAAAATATAAGATCCACTGACTTTATGGTCAAAAAATAAAAAAAATTAATAAAAAAGCTCATCTAACCTCATTCTTAGTACAGCGTGAGCCAACAAGGTTGCCCATGGACTTTTCAATTTAATCCTCACCATGTGAATGAATTCATTACAGCATTTGTCCCTGTTACAAAACACCCAGTCTTTAAATATAAACTTCCAGGTGAAAATGATACAATTGATGGATGGCTAGACTTCTATTTTATATTTGGTTTGAACTTACACCACATCAAATTGCAGAACTTTTATCTTGTAACACTTCTGCCTGCTGATTTAAGAAGCTTTGTAATCACCGTTCTTCACCTTTAACTTCATTTTCATGCAGTTTTTGGTCTGGGACTTAGACACACCAGTCATTACAACCAGCCTAATTTGAATTGTGAGAGTGAAGACATAGGGGTTCTAGGAAGGCTCAGCTACAGCAGGATACTCAGGGCTTTGAGCATCTGGGTCTTTGTTATTTCCAGAGATTAATACTCCCCAACCCCTCTGAGCATCTCTACCAGCATTTGACCACATTCATAGTAGTGTTGCCTTAGGTTTTAACCCTTCTATTTTTCAAATTCTGTATTGCCTGGCGTGTATGCTTTATAGCTCGTTAGTTGCTGTTCTCTATAGACATAACAGTGCCTCTCTGGGCTTGCTCTTCAAGGACACTGAGACTGCCCAGGCCCAAGCTTCTAAAGGGGGGGTGGGGGAGCGAGCTAAGGGAGGTAGGGGGAAATTGCAAAGTTTTAATTGGTGAATTTATGCTGATATGCAAATGGACCAAACCTATAAAGGTGTGGAGAACTCGTGACTCGTCGTCCATTTTGGGTGTAGCCCCTAGGGGGCTTTGTCTGCCCTAAATGTACCTGTGAAGGCCTTTCCAATAAATACCCACCTTTTATTCCCTTACTCCTGACTAGTCTCAGTTTTTGGGCTAGCCTTTTCAGGCAACAGTAGGAAAAGATTTTTCTGATGTTTAAGTGAAAATTCTGGTTTTACAGCTTTTGTCTCCCTCCCTTTCAGTGCATACCACTGAGAAGAGTTTGACTTCATCCTTCTTACTCTCTTTCATCATATATTGAATACACATAAATAATGTTATCCCCCCAACATCTTTCATCTCAAAGCTAAGCTATCATCATCCTTTACTTGTATCATAAAGGCTCTGATCTTCTTCAGCATCTTTGTGGCCCTTCTCTGGGCCTCTATCTCTACTCTAATGTCTCTGGATACAATTTGGATACAACACTCCAGGTGTGCTCTCCCCCAGGCTGAGTAGAAAAGAAGGATCACGTCCACTGGCCCAGGGTGCTGTTGGCTCATGTTCCACCACAATTTTCAGTGCCTTTACTGAACAGCTGCTTTCTAGCCAAACAGCCCTCATGTTGTTTGGGTGAGTGCTTGGGATTTATTTCTCCTTGAGGGCAGGACTTAGCTCCCTTTGCCTAGCTTCAGGATATTCTTGTTGGCCCAGACCCTCAGTCTCTTGACATCCCACTGATTAGCAGTACAATCATCTGGTGTATTAATGCCTCCTCCTCTTTAAGGATCCTCTCTAAACATGCAGAGGGTGTGCTCTGTCCCACCATTTAGGTCACTAACAAATAAGGGTCCTAGTGTGGTCCTGAGGTACAGCACTAGTGACTGGCTACCACAATTCTCTGAGCCTGTAAGTTCAGCCAGTTTTGAGTCCACTTCAGTGGCCACTTACCCAGTCACGACATTATCAGTTTGACTATGAGAATGCTATGGGAGATAGTGTCAAATCTTTGCTGTAGTCAAGAAAAATAACTCTCTCCCCTCATCTACCAGCCCAGACATCTCACTGAAGAAAGCTATAAATCAGGTTGGTCAGGCAGGCTTTCTCTTTCATAAATCAGTGATGACTGCTTGTAATCACCTGCTTGCTCTTAATTTGTTTGGAAATGCTTCCCAAGAGGATTTGCTGAAGCATCCCCCATGGACTGAGGTGAAGGTGGCAAGGAGTCATTTCCTCCAATCCTCCCTTAACCTCTCCTGAACACAGCTGTAACATTTCCTTTTTTCCAATTCTCAAAAACTGCTCCCAATCAACATCATCTTCCAAAAGTAACTGAGCCTGGCCTCATAATGACATGGACCAGTTCCCTTAATCCTCAGGGATGCAACTTGCCAGGTTGCCTGAATTTGTGTTCAATTACTTTAGAGGTCTGGGATTCCTGAAGGCAAGTGGTATCAGTGAAGACTAAGGTGAAGAAGACACAGAGCACCTTAGCCTTCTCCACCTACTTTACCACTGGAAAAAATGAAATGTATAGTTTGCAAGCATCATCCCAAGCTGTAGACTTGGTCTGTAAATACGTGCCAGGGAGCACATGCTTCAGTGTCTGACCAGTCAGATCTGTCTCCATCAGAAGTTAAGGCCTTACTTCATGCCACCAGAGCTGCAGAACAGTTCTCAAGAATAAGAGGAAACAATTCCAAAATGCAGCAATACCACAAAATCTGGCTGGCTGTGCAGGCAAAAGAATTGCCCCTTCTCTGTTTTCAGACAACTCAGCACCTTTGGATTTATGATGCCATGCCTATCCTCTCAGGGCAGGGAGCTCCTTCAGCTTTGTCTGTATACAAATATATATGTATGCTGCTTGGCAAGTAACATAAATTTTGTATTCTCTAGAGTAATCTCAGAACCTCTCTCCCCCTTGCCAAACAGCAGTAGCTTTCTCTCCTCATGTCGAGGTGATATTTTCACATTGTCACTGAGTGTTAAATTTTACTTATATTTGCTTAAATTAAATATGTTTAAGGTTAACCTTTTTTTAAGTGGCTTATTTAATTTGTTTGAACAGATTTGGTTTATTTTGGGTCGCTAAAACTAATTAAGTTTCTGTTATTTCCAGAGTGCAATCTCCCATGAGTTCTCTCTGTTAATACTCCTTCTTCATGTCTCTCTCTGCTGGAGTGTTACTTGTAACAGTAGGAAAGGAGAAATTTCAGATGGAACTGTGCTTGGGAAGAGAAGGGTTTTGTGGATTGGTTTTTTTCTTGATGAAGGAATATATCTTTTGAAAGTATAAAGATATCAATGAAGGAGAAAAATACATTTGATAGAATATTGAAATATATTTTAATATATTTAAAACCAGATAAATATATTTTGGATAAGTTTTTCCTAAATTTTTGAATGCTTCCTTTCTCATAATCATTTTCATTCAACCTATTCTATAAAGTTATTCAGAAATCATCTCAAGTAGTGCACATGGCAAGCAGAGCTCACTTTCCAGAGTTTTGTACCTGAAAGTCAAAAAGGAGCTCTCGGTTTGCCTTTCAGTATTTTGAGATACAAAATAAATAGCTTCAAAAATAAGACAGGATTTCTTAAGGCTTTTGAACCTTTCAGCTCATCACACTGCGAACAAATCCAGATGCAGCCACACAGAACAGACGGTTTCAGTTCACTCAGAATCAAAAGAAAGAAGATTCAAAAACATCAACTTCAGTCACCAGCGTCAATCAGGCCAGCACATCTCGACTAGAAGGATTGCAGTCAGAGAACCACCGCCTGAGAATGAAAATTACAGAGGTATTGTTTATTTTATGCACTGCTTAGGCACTTTATTTTTCATTATTTTTTGTTCCAATTCTGAAATCTGCTTAAATGCTGACTGCTTTTTACTGAAAAAAAATTAACTTCCCCCATAGAAAAATACTGAAATAACAGGGAAGACACAATTTATATGAATAGCTAATTAGTACAGCAAATATGTGGCAGGTGTGATAAAATGAAAATGTGCCTTAGCAAAATGAAATTAAACTCCCCCTATTTATTTGTGGCAGGCCAATTACCCTGCTGTTTCTGAGGGACGTGCTGAGCTCCACAACTCCAGAAGTGTAACCTTTACAAGCAAGAGTAAGAGAGACCCACAGCCCCAGGGGCATTTAAGGGCTGTCTTTCTTTCTTCCTGTTTATGGTTGAGTTCAGGGACTGCTGTTGCTGTTATTTCTCAACCTCTCTGAGAGTTTGCTCAAAAACTTGCTAGACAGATTTTTACATTTCCTTGAAACAGAATTACATCTTTTCTTAATGTAGAAAGACACCTTTATGAACATGTGAGCTGATCCTTTTGGCACAAAGGCTGTGAAGTTTCTTCAGTACCTACTGTGGGAAAGGCTGACTACGTGGAGTACAGGAATTACATTAGAGCTATAATATGTACATTTATATTAATATCTGTCCTTGCTCAGTAGACCTGAAACAATGACAAACCAGTCTTGAAGACTGCCCAATTTTTGAGACAATATAACCATAATTGATCTATATCTTACACAAATTAACCTGTTCTTGCCCAGTCTGTAAAGTATTCTTATACCTTAAACAAAAGTTATTTTATTACAACAGTTAGTTCTTTGTCCGGATCTTAGGTAATTATAATTGCCTAGGTAACTAAAAGGTGTTTACTCAGGTTACCAAAGAGTCCAAAAGTAAAAGCTATCTCTGCCTGAAAGAAATTTAGTTCAGCTTTGCCAGGTCCCTTTCATGTGAGAGCCTTGAAATTTTTAATGAAGGCCTAGCTACCTGCTGGCTATTTCTGTTCCTTTGCTTTACTGTAGTTTTTTCTACTAAGCCTCCTGACTCAAAAGAACTCAGCCTGTGCCTTTGCAAGGCTCATGACAGTGAGCACAGGTAAGCCTTGTCAGAGTGCCACGTTAGTGCTCACAGGGCCCTGCTGATTTCTTTTGGACTTTGCTTAAATAGATTAAATTCCCAGAACCAGTGGGTCCAAATCAGTTTCATTGTCAAGGAGATTTGGGGGATGCCCTGGCATGACTAGCAGATACATCTCTGGTTCATCTAATTTGAGTTGCTGTGTCCCAGTTCTATAAGGAAGCAATATAAAGCTAAACTCAGCACTTTTAACATTCAGTTAAGCTGGTAGTGAGCAGGAAATACTCTGGAGACTGCATCCTGCACGACTGTCCACAAAGAGCATTGGGAAGCTTGTATCTTGTTTTCTATTGGGGCTGTAGACAATTGAATACAGGTTAGCCTCTGGGGAGAGCACCCTGTGCTCTGCTCAGTGCTAGAAGCAAAGCAGTACTTGTAAACTTGCCTGCAGTCACTCCCATGCTGGACATGCCATAGGTCCCGTATATTCTCCTGTATGTTCCATAATTTAATGGACAAAGTGGTAATAAATATGTTCCACAATTTCACACATAGGTAATAATAGTTGAGAGGTTTTCAGACGGGGCTTTCTAATGCCCATGTCCTTCTCATTCATCAGGACATCTGAATTGGTTCTACTGTCAACTACGAAAGTTATTCCTTTCTTATGCCCTGTGTGCAATATAGCAGTTGAACATAATTTGTTACTTCTAGCATTATTTTTAGAGGTAGTGTAGTATACGAAGACTGTATTGGTCACAGTGTAGTAATTATATTACCACCTGCCTTCTATTCTAATTATAGAAAGCTATGTCTTAGTGCAAATACCTGAAGCAAGGACTCTTGAATTTTGAATGATTTGTACTCTTTTTGTTTTGCAGCTGGACAAAGACTTGGAAGAGGTCACAATGCAACTTCAGGACACTCCTGAGAAAACAACATACATTAAGCAGAACCACTATCAGGATCTTAATGACATTCTTAGTATACGGAACTTCACAGACGGCAAAGGTGAGAGTTAGTAAAATCCATTAGTAACTTAACCTGTCAAAACTTTGAATAGCAGTTCCATTGGATTGGTTTCAGAGCACTCAGACCTTGGTAAGATAGAACCTTTAAACATTTTGATTGAAGTACAGAGAGTATGTAGATTCACATAATAAGCTACATGGTACTCAATGAGTAGTTATTTCTGTATGTGTTCTGTTGTAACACACATGGTGAAGTGGGAAACTTTTAAAAGAGTATCTGTATTCAGAAATCAAGCTTTCTGTGCTACATGGAGGGAGAAAAGTCATAGACTGTTTCATATCTTGCAAGAGTTAAGCCTTCAGCTGTAGGAAACCCAGTTTAACATGTGCTTGCCTGACTACGATGCTGAAATCCTGCTTTTGGACACTGCTATCAAGCACGTAAAAGAGAAGCATGTAAATATTTCAGTGCTGATTTGGATTCTAAATACAGAATTCAAGGCACTAATGTATGAAAATTCTTCCCTAGGAACTGATAAAAAAGGATTTCATGACAACTGTAATATTCCTAAGTTGTTTCTCCTGTGTCTCTTGCATCACTCCCTGAAGAAATACATGCAAGAGAATTGCTTCCATTAGAGCCATTTCACTTTTTGGGAAGCAATAACATCTGGTGCATAGCGCAATAAAAGTGGAAGCCAGGACACCCACCTTCCATTTCTGACTCTAGAGTGGATCAACTTTGTGACTTCTGGAAAATAGCTTTGTACAGCTGATTGGTATAGGGTGTAAAAAACTAGTTGCCCTGTATTGGGCAGTTGTACATTTGCATGTTTGTTGTGCTGCAAGGCTCAGTTCTGTTGATGGGGCATCATGAGCCTAATTAAGTGGAACAGAAGCTACTCCTGTGAATATTGTTGAAGAACAATTTTAGAATAACAGCAACACATATAATTTTGAAGTACATTGAAATTTTGATTACTTTTTCTTGCACCTTTTGTTTTAGCCTGGATATACACTGAGTTGTGTAACTTGTGGCAAAAAGGCAAAAAAGGGAGATTTCCCAATGTTCTTTTTAAAAGTAAAAAAAACAGAAGAGTGGAAAGGAGGAAAAGGAAAACGTAAATAGCTGCTGGAGGCGTGTGATTATTGGGCTGAGATCAGGAGCAAGAACTAACATCAGTGAGTGGGATGAGGCAGTTTTACCAAGTGTTTGAAAGGAACACATAGAATGTTCCTCTCATGTCAGATGCTGCAGGGAAAATGATAAATCATGAATAATATTTCAAGCAGAAAAGATACATTGCATTGTGCCAAATGTCCATCTGAGTTTGGGTATAAGAAACAAAAAATTATTCTCAAGAGATATACTGGGTATAAATTTAGGATGGATGCTTCCCACAGCAAGATGCACTCCATTAGCAGTAGGAGGCTGGCAAAGAAATCAAAGATAAAATATAACCTTTCTGCACTTACTTGTGGCTATGTCTGCAAAAGACATTGATGCCTACTGCCGCTTTAAGGAGCAGCATCCAAGATTGTCTGTGTCCCTAATTTTCCCCTAGTACAGTTCCCCAACTTTTACATATCTGCTCTGAGGTACATATTTAAAATCACCTGTAAGTATGGGGCCTTAATGTCCAGAGTAGCTTGGAACTATGTATTATTGGGATTTACAGGGTAGATATTCTTCTGCATACTGAATTTGCTGGACACAATTTTCCCAATGGACTACATAAGGCTCCACACAAAAGGTGGGGCAGGTGGAGAAAGATGTTTTCCTTTGGCTAACTTTATATAGAAAGGTTAGAGCATCCATTCACCAGGAAGACCTGGATCCCAATTTGCAGTAGATGTTTGAGGCTTTATCCCCCACCTGGTGGCAAATACTCCGAGCATGACATAAATGACGTTAAATATTCGCATTTCCAGACTCTGAGCCACTGTGATCAGCAACCCTTGCTAGCCTTTCTCTGTCACTCCATTTCCATTTCTTCTGCCTCTTCTCTTTCCACATTTCCCTGTTCTTTAGCTACATGCCTGAATCTCCTATCTGTTTCTCTCACCGCATCCATTCCCAATAGTCAACCTATGTGCTTAATATAAATTTGCCATTCCTAGCAAAATAACAAGGCTTTGGAGAATTCATGCTGCTGAGTCACTGCTGCTCCTGTGCAGATTCAAACAGACATCACTTAAATGGAACTTTAAAAATTCTGTCCCTTACAGCTCCAGGAAAGCTAACTCTGGATGACATGACTATGCTTTCTGTAGCTGTGTATTGCATGTAACTTTCTGTAAAGGAAAGTACAGCACCTTGAAGTTATGCATCCCTGGTGGTACTTGAGTGAAGCTTCAGAACTGTAAATAATCTATTAGCATGACCTAGAAGTGACCTTGTGTCTCATGCCCACCTTGAAACCAGGGAAGCCAGACCAATATTGGTTTTAAGCTGGTGATGACGTTTGTGCCTTCCTCGATCTTATGAAAAATGTGAGCTGGGAGAGTGGGAATAGGACAGTGAAGAGAGGTGCTCAAAATAGCAGCTGACTTGGAGCTAAAAATCATAGCAGATAATTTGCTACGTTCACTTGGTTGTTCACTTCTATGTCAATTGTTGTTATAAAATACCTTGCTGTTCTGGAGGAGCTCACACAGAGAGCACCATGTAGTGTAACCCCATTGCTATTGCTTACACAGACTCAGGGCACTGCTCTTCACAGAACAGATCATAACATGGGATTTAGGCAATGCATCTTGAACAAGCCCTAATCAAACTTTAATGTCATAGTACACCTCAGTAGGCTTCTGATCTGTAAAAATTGGCCAGAGTTAAAAATCCTAACTCCTATAGCGAAGTGCCAAAGGAGGTTATTTGATTCATCTCTATCTTCCCCACCACCCTCATTTACATCAAACACATGGATTTAGGATACAAAAGTTAAATTGCTTTAACCAAAATAGGTAGATACAGCTTTGAACTCCTATATCTGCCTGACCTCAGGCAGTGTTTCATAACTTTGGGATCCCTGGTTAGTTATTAACAGCAACAGCTCCTGGTGTATCCCAGGAGCTCTTTGCTGGTAGGGGGACTCCTTCTTTACAGCACATTTCAGTACATCTTGTTTAAGGAGAGATGTTATCTGAGACACTCATCTCTTGTTCACAAATTCTTAATGTCCCTGAGACAGCTACAGCCATTGGCTATGTAAGAAAAGCAATTAGGAAAATGTAATTTGTGGTTTATGGCTTGATTGCTTTCTTTTAATGCAGGCTTTTTTGCTGCATTGCTAAATATCTTTGTGTGGTCAAGCAGTTCTCAGCATGCTCCACGGACTGTGGCTCTGGGACTTTAAATGACTTCCCCAGCTGAATTTAAAAGGGCATCCCTTTAACTTCATTTGATACATTGCTCAGATGACTTTGAGTCTCTATGCCTGCTAGTGACCTCAGCTCTGCACACAGGGCAGCATTAACTTCTCCCCTGGCATTTGTGGGGTCTGGTGGCCTTGCTGGAGTGGCAGAGCCACATTATAGCCTGGGTTTGAGGCAGGAGTGGCTTGTGCGGGAGGCCAGCGCTTGGCTCAGGCCATCCCTGTAACTGACAGAGCCATGCGGCAAGAAGAGTCAGGCTTGGAGGCATGGCTGTGTTTTCCAGGCTAACATTGGAAAAAAGGAGGACAAATGCTTCTAACTGTGCTGCAGTGTAAAGAAGAAAGTTGTGCCACACAACCTTCTTCCAGGGAAGAAATACCCTAACATGGACACAAACCAGAGCTTCCCGAAAGGGCTCCTTGCACCCATGTCAGTGTGTCAGAAACAAGACAGAGAGCTCATGAAGGTGGAAGTTATTTCAGTTATGCAAGTTCCTGCTGAGATACTACTGAAGAGGCAAATACACAGAGGAAAGATACCATGTGGTTTGGGGTGGAGGCTGGATATTTTTGCTACACTTGGAATCTTACTATCTTGCTCTACTTGACTTCTGTTTGATGTTTTAATATATGAAATTATTTCCGCATGAAAAAATTCATAGAATCATAGATTGCAAGAGTTTAATAAAAAAAAGCTCTTAAGAAATACTGCAGAAGAATCTTCATCTAATTCTACCTTGGCCAGTACATTTCAGAGTAGCATTTTAAGGAAATTAAGGAATGACAGCCATTCTAAAGGAAGTACAGAAGAAGCAAGAGACAGCCTTGCCATAGTCTGCTCTTATGAACACTTTTTGCAAGTTTTCTCTCTGCAGGCACCCTTTCTTGCTCAGAAAACCTTGTCTGTTTTGAGCCAGAAAGCAGTCTTTACTCATTGCTGTAAATGGACTGGGAACATTCATTTACATGTCAGATGTGCCTACATACTGTCACTTGTCACCCCACTCCGATGTTTCCTAGTGTTAGTTTTTCCCCATGTAAAAGCAGCTCAAAGAAAAACAGATTTCAAAAGCATGTTGCTCACAAATGCAAAGCAAAACAGAGTTCATCTGTGACAGATGTGGGAAATATTATTTCTGTGAGGTTCATGCAATTCAAGCATTAAGCTTGAGGTTGAAAAATAGATTCAAAGGTAAGGGCTTTCAGAAATAACTCCTTTAAAGGGATGCTGTTTTGAAGAAAAGATATAGTTCCTTTCTTTATAGAGATATATAGAGATACATATACTGCTTTCTATGAAGCCTAACAAATGGATTCAATCCTGAAATTGGAGCTTGTTTCTATTTCAACAGGGAGACCAAACTGTCAGAGGTTGAGTGCCTGCCCTTTCTTCCACAGAAATGAATCTGTAGGAAAGGGAGTTTCTTCTGATTTAAAGCAGTATAAATCAGAGCAGGTTCTTGCTGGCTTTTCTTTTTAAAAAATCTTCCTCTCAAAACATAACTGTCAGAAGTTATTATTTAGATTGCTGCTGTGGTGCTGTGTTACTTCAGGAGAACTTTTTCTGATTACCCAGCAGATGATGTGATCGTTTTAATTTTTCCTTTTGTTTTACTTACTCTACATCCATTCACATGGAAAATAGGGACTGGCTAGTCATATTTCACAGTTCAAACAACAGAACAGAAAAAATACAACAGGTTTTAAAAATCTACCTCTAGCTTTAAAGTCTTCAGAGCTCTTTAGTCAATCAGCAAACTTATCTTTGCCAGCTCTTATAAGCCATTATTAAACCACACTTGCTTCTTTGTGGAACATAAAATATGCTTTCTAGCAAAGAGAAACAACAATAGAATTGAAAGATATTGGATGAAGAGCAGTTCTGCCATCCAGTTCTAAGCCATCAGAGGAATATTGCCACTAAAACGTAATGATGAAGATGTTCAATAAAGCTGCAGTGTACAGACATCAACAAAACAAGCTTCTCGTTAAAAAAATAAGTTTTCTGAACCCTTGGAAGAAATAGAAGCAGCATCAGTCATCTGGTGCTTTCTGCCTGCAGCTGAACAAGGGTTGTTAAAATGCATGGTGCATTTAAGCCTGCCCAGGTAATTTTGGCAGCACCAGGTTGCAGAGTGATTATAGGTCACCCCTGGCAGAGGGAGAGGAGAGCAGCTGGGATCAGTGACCTCCTCGCTGCGCCCCTGGGCAACCTGCACTGGGTGTGCTCTTGGAGCTCAGAGCTTTGTAAATGGAAGCTGTTTCTTTGCTACAGGTAGGCAAAGGTCCTGAGCTAAAGACTCTGGCTCTCATCAACATCTGGCAGCAAGCTTTGTTTTCTAATGAACACATCGCTGAGTGATGTGCAGGGCCCTTGAGATGGATTTGTCTTCTGTCCCGATAGTTTTCTGAATGGAAAGTGCTCAAGCATCACTTATCCAGACTTCTGAGTTCTGGTTTGAGGTCTACAAAGGTGAAAATTATTTAGAAGGTGCTTCTGGCTAATGTAATTTCAGTTTAGAAGGTAGTTAGATCATCCCAGTGCAACCTTCTCAGTAGAATCTGCAGTGGCAGACAATACCCTGAGAATGAAGGGCATTTTCCAAGTGGCATACTTCATGGATAGAGGAAAAGAAGAAAAAAAGTACTTTGGAAAGTACCAAAAGCACTGCTACACTTTCCAGGGGAACCTGGGAAATCAAATGTTTATCACTACCCTTAATTTTGTTTTCAGTTGTTCACATGTATAAAACTAGTTTTCTTCATCCTTAAGTTTTTTAAGTGCATATGGCAATAGTGTTTTCTCTTTAAGCTCCAGCTCCCAGAAGCATATGACTAAGTGAGAATCTTGCTCGTCATTATTTAAATGAAAGGTAAATGAAAAATAAAGATATTCTAGTTTCCATAGCTGCAAAATAAAAATCTAACAACTTCTCTCCCAAAAAGCTTAACAAATAAGAATTACTCAACATTTTTTTTATTATTTTGAAAGAAGCAAAGGGAAAAAAAAAAAAAGTGGCAGTTTTATGTGCATTTTGTCTGTATTTTATATATATACATTAAAACTTGCATTTGGTAGCCTTGTATAAAGAAATTTATTCAGTATATTAAGAGAGAGTCATCTGCAAGAGTGGTAGAAAAGGGTCTATTAAGAATAACACACGGTGATATATGGGCAGTTGGTGTTGAGAGGTGAGTAGGCAGAGAGTATATGATTTCTGCTCTAGTCTAAACTAAATCCCCCACCTTTTTGACAAGGACCACCTCCTTCTCTCTCTCTCTCTCACAGCACATCTGAAAGTACATGAAACTCCTTTAGTGGCATACAACAAAGATTAATCTATAAAATCACATACTCCTAAACAACAACAGTTGCATATTCCAATCATTTGATGAAGAATTATCTCTTTAGTGTCCTTGTAAAATGTTAAATTGCTTATCTTGGCCAAAAGAGTCGGAACCCTAAAATAATTAAATCATATAGCTTTTCCATCCCTAATTACAAGGGTTACTCAAATTTTTACTTTGGCATATATCAAAAAGTCAGCAGTTTCCATTGTCAGCTTAGATCAGCTCAGGACTGAACATTGGTTTCAATCAGGAAGTTAAAAGTGTTCTTTTCTACGTGTCTGTTTATAGACATCACAAGACTTTTATGCAAATGTCAAACTTGATTTACAAAAAATGCAATATACAGAAAATAAAAACTGAACTCTAGTGACAGCAAGCGCCACACCAGCAAACTTCAGGCTGCCCTGAGATGATAGACTTCATTGCTTATCTTAGCCACTGTCAGATTTGACTCTTTGCTGTACTCCACATCTAAATCATCACTGACTGGATCCTTCCATCTCTTAATTTTAAACACTCTTCTTGCTACAGCTGAATTTCTTAGCTCTCTTCTACTGCCATTTTCTTGCTCCTACCAAAGCAGCTTCATGTGTTCTGGTCACCTCCTTTCTCACTCAGATGCTTCTCTTCAATATAACATAAGTGAAAAATCTTCCTTCCTCTTCTGAGCTGTAGTGATCTCCCTGTCTGCACATTGTTGCATCCTTACCTATGCACTTGGTTCTTGCTTGCTTGTTAGGTTTTCCACAGCAGAAAGTGAATGCTATCGAATAATGCCAGGGATGACCTTGCTGGGAGGGCAGTTAGAGATGTTGGAGATTGCCCTCAAAACATTTATGCTTCCAGTTTCTTTCCTCACTTTGTGTTTCTGCTGCTTGTTTTATCCCACCAGTGCCTGTTGATAACATATGTATTCCTATCATGCTGGGAGCTGAGCATTATTTGGAGTTTCTAAGCATAAGTACAACAGAAAAGCAGATTAAGCCTTCAAAATGTACTGGCTTTTTCATGCCATTTTCCTTTTCTCTTCAGTCTTTTCCCCCTCATACCCATTTTTATGCTCAATCCTCCACTATCCTCTCCAAGAATTTACCTTAGACTCCTCTTCCATGCTGCCTCAATGCCTGCAGCAATCACTGCATATCTGTTTGTGTGGCAAACAACTGCTGGTGATGGATTTGGAGCTGCTCTGTAATTATTTATGAAAACTGTGAACTGCCCTCATTATTCAGATGCTTTCTGTGTGATTTTATTTGGCTTAACACAGAAGGAGACTTTGAAAAGGCAGGCAGGAACAGAAAGGATCTTCTTAAAATGTCTGTGTTTGCCCGTGTTTCTCAGGGGAAATGATGCCATGGGCTTCAGCACAGCTAGCCAGGGACTCCCAGGACACCCAGACGAATCAAGTGAAGCTATCTGCAGGGAAACTGATGATCTTCTTTGTTATCACTATGCAGAAAACTAGAAGGCTTAATGACATCATTATCTGTCCTGCCTGCAGACAGCTTATGGACCAGTGCAACTGATATGAATCATATTTCCATGCTAAATGATAGCAGTAGCAGATAGTCAAATGACAGCTCTTAATTGCTTCTGTGATCATGAGTTTCAAGGGTTTATACATCAGTGAGATTATAGTTTTTCTAGGAAAATACTTAAGAAAGAAGGTTTTTTTGTGATGGAAATGTTATAATTTCTAACTGCAAGAACGTTATAATTACATTAATTTTTCACATAGCCTAAGACTAGATGAGAGGGCACGATATGACTACATAGAGGTGGACAACAAGACTTGATCTGTGGAGGTTTTTGGAAGGTGGGGGGAAGTGAAGGAAGGACAAAGAGGTTTTGTCACTTTTCTGTTTCTTCACGGCAGTTTCTATGGAGAAACACATCATCCAAAGTATGAGTACCAAACTCTCACAGGAAAACTTGAAACTATATTGGAATATAGGTAGAAGAAGTTTACTTTGTGGTGTTATGGATATCTGGGAAAATTTAACAATTTGGAACAATTTTAAAATGGTTACTTGGTCACAGTAAAGTAAAATTGAATGTGTTCTCCATCCAGATGGTGAGAAAGCCATTTTGAAAAATCATCTTGATCAAAATCCACCAGCACAGTGGGGCTCAGACCCTTCCAGAACAAGCAAAGATCCCATAGAAGACATCAACTCTCCAGAACAGTAAGTATGCTCCACTGCCTGCTGGTACAATATGAGAGAGCCCTTGCTCTCTTGGGTATGAATGTGGTTGAGCATCCACACTTGCTGCTGATTTGGACAAATATTCCATCCTGGACACCAGCTGCCTTGCTGACAAGATGTTAATGTAAATTATTGCATTTCATTAAAGCCCCTACTTCTCTTTCATGCATTTTTTATGGAAAGACCTTCACTGTAACCCCCTTTCAGCCAGTCCCAACTACAGAGACAGCCTGAAACATCAGGAATGGGGAATGTGAATAGCACCTCCTGAAGCACCGGTAGGCAGCAGTGCTGTGTTGTGATGCCTCCCTGCCACCAGCTCACCATTCCAATGAAATTTAAAAGATATCAGGGGCTTTACATCCTAAGGAGTCCCAAAGGCAAACCAACACACTTCCTGTGTCAGAAACATCCACAGCACAATGTCTAAAGTTTCTGTAGAGTTACAGGATGAGCTGTGCCAAACCACCACTGTATGGAGGAGAGAAGAGGATGTACATATGTGCACAAATGTCTTACGACTCTTGTCAAAGTCCAAGTCCTTCCACACACCAGCCAGAGGGGTTCATGGTGTACATATACATTTTTTTCTTTTACATTCTTAAGCTAACTGAGAAATAAAAAACATCCTGAGGGCTTTTCAATGTTGCCATAGCAGCTGGACCTGAGTTTTGGCATAGGAAAGCCTGCACCAAGTAGTTTCCCTTAGAAACAATGCTGCGGCTACAAGGAGAGGATGGCAGAAAACACTGACCAGATTTAGACAGGGGAAAGAGTCTTACGGTGTCCTCTTTTCTCTCTAGGAACCTATACAATAAACTCATATCCTACCCTCTACTATCTGAACAGGACCTGCTGTGGGCCAGAGCTCAGGAAAGCGCTGTTCTCATTTGTGCCTGGATCAGCTGTTTCCCCACAGCAGCCTGGTTACACGAGCAGCGCTTCATCAGTGTCTGAGCTAATAGCTGTCAGACTCCTGGGCAATTTTAAAGCTTATTTAAAAACAGAATAAATTAAACCAATTACTAGAATGAGTCACGTTACATCAGCAACAGCCACCCTGATTGCAGGTAGTAGCTACTGTCTTGTACTACCTGGTGCAGGAAAATATGTGGATTTCTAAATCTGTCCTTGCCCTCAAAGAAAAAACGCAACCCAAACTTGCAAAGAAGCTAATCCACACACACATATGCACCAAAAAAAAAGCCCACAGTAGATGAAATATCTTGTAATTTCACAAAAACAAGGCTCTTGCTGAGAGAGCTCTCATGACTTCATGGGGTCAGCAAAGTACTTTAATGCATAGCTATTAGAGGCCTGTGTTTTTTTCAGCATCATTTGTCAGAAATAATGTAGTGTGAATGCAGCCTCATCCACATGTGGCCCCCTTGCATTAAGAAAGATGCTGAGAAAAACACAGCCAGTCAGATAATCCAATTGTCTCGATACAGATTTAATACAGGAAAAAAAAAAAAAGAAGCGCTTGGTGATGACAGAACTTCCTCTAGGCTAGTGATAACTGATGAGAAGACTGAGGTTTCCTAAAGGTCCTGGAGAGTGGGTCAGTACAAGTCTGAACACTCACTGACATTTATGGAAAGCAATTAATAAAGTCCTACTAAATCTAAACAGTGTCATTCAACATTTGCACAGTGTGACTGTGCCAGGTCCAAGGGTCAGTGTCTTCCCTGAGGACGAGTTGGTGGTTTGGGTACCAGACCCACATTGCCCAGGCACAGTGGACCTGCCAGAGAGGAGAAGTGTAGCTGTCTTCAGGACTTCCCTCTTTTTGACAAGAGATTGCCTGTCTCCAATCTCTGTGCTCTTTAAGATATCCTTCTTCACCCCTGGGCTTGTTTTTCAGCTTGTCTGGCAGCAATTCTGTGGTCTGATGGTTACTAAATACATAATTTTTGTCAAAAAGAAAAGCAAAAATGAGAAAAGGAGTTAAAGGCGAGCTGTGGTTTCTGTCTTTCTCATATCACTTTTTACGTAGGACGTCAGACAGGTAGTCACACAGTCTGAGGAACTTATTTCTTGTTCAAGAAAACAAATCTCAAGGACGTTAGTCTGAAAAAGATTTTGTCTTTGTCACAAGCCTGTGAAAGGACATTAAGACAATAATTTGCCTGCAGAAATTTTAACTCTTTAATGGGCATGGGAATCATCCCAGCTTCCTGTGCTTGCCAGCACTCATGAGAGTTGACATCTTCCGGTATGGAAGTTTATAATAGATTGCAGAAAAGAGTTGATTTGTGATTTTTTAAAATCCTTTCTTACCATTAGTGTTACACTCATTGCAAGTGTGATCTCTTATTCTACACTTGTGTCCAAAGTGAAGACACAGCAGTGCACACACACTTCAGGCAGTAGTGCAGGAAGTTGTTTCACATTTATTGATGGTGATGTTTATATCATCTCAATCAGAATGTGAGAAACAATTTTTTTTGTGCTTGGCTCAGATTTAGAACCCTGCATCTAGGGAAGACGTATTCTGTATGACTGTAAAGCAGCCTTACAGCAGAAATAGAGATGATTCTCAGTTCCCTTGGGATTTATTCCCTTTCCTGCTGGGCAGGACCCAGTAGGTTATCCATACTGCTATGTAAAATTTTCCATACCCAGTTAGACCATCAGATAAGAGGAGCAAAAAGTGGATGCTGACTGCTTTCTCTCCTGTTTACACTGGCTACACAGTGTAAATTAACACCGCCTATAGTAGGCAAAGCAGTGCCAGTGCACAGGCTTAGGCCCTGCACTTTGATTTTCCATTGTGCTTTTTAGCATAGTCCCTAGCACAGCTGTATCAGCTTGTACTCTCCCAACTAAAGCTCAACAACAGTCTGGGGTTTGGAAACCCTGTGTGGGGATGCTTAGCTGCTTGGAAAGACACTGCACCATGCCAATTCATCTCAGGTCCACAGAGCACCCTGATATAATTCATTTCCCAAAGGCTGAGTTGCCTTTCAGGCAAAGATAGCACTTTTCTGGTGGGCAGTCCTGCTTACTTATCTAGAGATCACATCAGTCATCTTATCTGCATGACGGCCACATTCAGTGGTTTATCTCCTGTGACCCTGGAAGACATCCTTCTGTGCATTTTCATTCCTGCATGTTGTGCCATCTTATCAGTGACCTACATCCACTGAATTAGTTTTTGGCACCATTAAAATGTATACCATTCTCATTTTAACAGCAATAGTATATAACAGTCTTCAAAATCTCTAAGTAAAGGTGATGTGGCAGGTTTCTGCAGGACCCCACTAAAACCTGCCATTTTAATAGACTATTTCTATATGCAGTTTTTTATGTAACCTTCAAAGCATAACTTCAAAGCATAACTGGAGCCAGTTGTGTTAACTTTAGTAACAAAAAGTTTTCATTCAAAAAAGTTGGTTGTGACTGGATTATCGCATTACAGCCTTATGCCTCAGCATGAACAGGCCTCTGTTTCTCAATTTCTTCACTGAGAGTGGTTTATGTTGGTCTATCTATGATCTTACTCAAATCTGTCATTAAAATAAGGTGGATTTAGAATGGTTAATTTACTTTCTAGTACAACATCTTGCTTTATTGTAGGGTTTTAGAATTTCTCCAGCTCCCCTGCAGTTGCTAAAAATCAAAAGTAATGTGCTGCAGACTTAACTGAAATAATCCCTGAGTGCTTAGGTACAGTTTACACACCCCTGCAGAACTTTAGATGTATGACTGTTGCAGCAATTTGTTTCAGTACCCCCACTTAAGAATGGATCTTATTAGTGGTTTTCTGCAACAAAACCAGAATATATTTCAAATGCCTCCAGCCCCCTTGTGGTATTGTGCATTTCCATGTGCATTGTGTTCCCATTTGAATTGACGTTGGAGGTCAAAGTTTTACCTGATTTTGTGTTTTCCCAATAAGTGGTATTTCTGTACAGAGCTGAGGACATATGCCCTATTCTAACACAGAATCTGGACTCATTTCAGCAGGTCCATGTCCTTATATTGGAGGCCCAGGAGCTGAATGCAGCACTCCAGGTGGGGTCTCACAAGGGCAGAGCAGAGGGGGAGAATCCCCTCCCTCACCCTGCTGGCCATGCTGCTTTTGATGCAGCCCAGAATACGACTGGCTTTCTGGGCTGCAAGTACACATTGCTGGGCCATGTCCAGTTTTTCATCATCCATCACCCCCACTTTCTTCTTGGCAGGGCTGCTCTCAATCCCTTTATCCCCAAGCCTGTATTAATACCAAGGGTTCCCCCCAAACCATTGGCAAAATATGGCAGGATGGGGAGTAGGAAAAATCACTGATGTTGTGGGAAAAATAAAGTGTTAAAGGAGTGAGGCAAGGCACAAGATTTACTTTCGTTTAAGGAGAAAAGAGCAGGTTTGTTTGGATCTTGCTACTTGTTTTATTTTGTTTCGTATTTCCCTCTAGGAGTTTCATCTAAACTTTTAATTGTGTGCAAGTCTTCAGGCTACAGTTCTCTGCCCCGATTCCAGGAACGAAGTTTTCAAGTGAAAGTAAACTTTTAAGTACAGTTAAAGCAAAATTTGCCACCCACTGCAGCCACTATTGGCATAGCTAAATAAACATGCTTTGTCTATGGTATGGTTAACACTGAAATGGATGAAAAAAAACAATCCTATTCACTTGATTATGCAACTGGATTCTCTTGGAATGGCTTCAAAAAGCTCTTTAATGAGAAGTCTATAAAAGTTGAACAAAGTAAGCATTTCCACTGGTGGGAAAATAAGCACAGGCGATTCTGCATTTGACCCCACAAGAAGAGACAGAATGACAATCCATAGCATCAGGCTCATAAGGATTCAGCACATGGAAACATGGAGCCGTGCCACCTCTGCACTCCTTGGGAACAAGGCATGACTTCGTTGATAGCACCAGAAAGAGTCGAGCAGAAGCAGTAGCTAAACAGCAATGAATGGATTTTGTTTAGCTCCAGGAATGCATCACCAGCATTAGAATGATCACCACTATGGATTAACATTGCATGAAACCTTTAAAGGGAGTTTGAGGGGTAGAAACAATGAGAAAATTTCCCAGATAGGCAGACAACATCTGTTTCTGCTGCATTTCTGTATAAACGGGCCAAAGTTTGTAGTGAAGGAATTAAAGAGAAAAACACTACATTTCTTTCTGTTTGCATTTAAAAGCTACATCGTTTTGTAACCAAGCAGTGCAATGGATGCCTTGGTATATGTCTCTGCTACCTAATACAAAACAAAAAAGAAATTAAATGTCATTTCAATCAGAAAGGCTGTCCAAAGGCTCACTTTCAAACATACACCTCTTGTAAAGACCTGTCTGTACACTGCCACAATATCAGATAATGGGCAAACTTTATTATACTGATACAATACTTACTATGGGCATTTTTGTTCTGAAATCCAAAAGTCAGTCTTCGGTTCAGCTCAGTCACTTTGACATCTGTCTTCTCTTTAGAAAGTGCCTCTGTGTTTCAAGGGTGAATGTCTCCAAATGCAAAATCATCTTGATGAGAAAATGACTGAAAGCATCTTTTACACTAGCAAACCCCAACTGGATTTTGATTTTGTGAAAGGTGCTAGTATATCCACAGCACAGCAGTAGCAGAACCCTTTTCTCATGGCACCATCCTCTCCAAGGAAAGGGGTTAGATGGGATACCTGTGAGCATGGTTTAGTATCCATTAAAAAAAATTATACCAGTTATTATGATATCAATCTGCTTGGAAAAATGGGCACAGAGTGTTGGGTGCCTAAACACTGAGTTTTGGTGTGGCTGGTAGGATGGACTCCTTTTAGAGTGCCAGCTCCGCACTCCCACACCGACTGCCAGAACTCAAAAGCATCCATCACCTCAAAAGCACAGACCCAAAAATTTAAAGAGGAATTACATGGAAAAACCATCAATCCCAACTCCCTCCCAACATGCACCTGTGTTTGCTTTAGCTGGACTTGCAAAAATGCCATCCTTAATACTAACATCCTTGTGCTAAGTGATGCATGTCTTAAAACTCAGTCTGTGACCTCGTGCATGTCTACACAGTTCACTGGGGCTCTGTGGGCAGTAGATTGCTTTGCAAGGGGCAGGGGGTCACCAAGCCATCCGCCCTCTTTGCAGACTTAAGGTTTCCCTTTTCCTGGTATCAGCAGTCTAACAATTAACCTGAGTGTGCCTGGGAATTTCAGAAGGTTGTGGGATGCTGAGAAAGCACCCTTAGATTCCTTTGTCATGTCTAACCTGTCAGAAAAATTCCCCAAGGGGAAAATAACACCATGGCGGTGTAGTTCAACAGCAGCAAGTGCAATGCTCTTGGCATTAACCCTCTTGGGCTCAGCTGCAGGCACAGAGAACTTCCTGGCTGCAGCCTGAGAACATATGAGCCATGAGATGTATTCCATTTGCCCTTGGCTAATGCTCCTCTCCCTGTCTGTCTTGCAGCATACAGCGCCGGCTGTCCTTGCAGCTGCCCATCCTTCATCACGCCTACCTGCCGTCCATAGGAGGAGTGGACGCCAGCTGTGCCAGCCCGTGCGTAAGCCCCAGTGCCAGTCCTCGGCACAGACACGTGCCACCCTCCTTCCGAGTGATGGTTTCAGGGCTGTAGGAAAGGGAGATCAGTGCTTCCTGAACTGCTTTTAAGTATTCAATGACTGGACTAAACATCTGACCTAGAACTCTGCTACAAACATGTAACATTGGCTCTTACCGCAGAGGAACTGCCGCTGAGGCCCTCGTCACAGGAGTGCCCATGTAACTCATGTGAAAAAGCAAAGGAGGACACAAGGAGTTTGATCTGTAGCCTTATTCATGGAGTTTTTATTTCTTCACCTAGAAGTCACTGAAAAATGTTTCTTCCAAAATTTCTACTAGCAACAAGGAGGCTGGGATATATGGATCTTGCAAAAAAAGACAGTAGGAAAAAAAAACAAAACACTCAAATGTCACTGAGCTTTATGTGACTGCTGAGAACATGCAATTCTATACTGTATCCATGTAAGGAAAATGCAGTGGTTGAGTTATACCATGTTGAAATAGATAAACTCATTTTTACAAGAGTTGTGTTAAATCGCTGGAAACATTCTGCACTGGTTAGTCTTGCTTTTTTTCATTTCAGGGACGATGTTTAGTAGGAAAGAAGAATTGTGAGAAATGATTCCTCGGGTGTCATTAAGACTCTGCAGTGCTGTGAGCAGGGTCACCTTTACCTTGCAGCTGTATGTGTAACCTGAGCAGAACCTGAAGCTCCAGCCCTGAGTTGCCACCAGCTGGAGAGCTGCTGATTGCAAGCAGAACACTTTGCCCTTCTCCAGGGGCAATGGTAGTGACTGCTGACCATCTGCAGCTTCATTTTTAGCAAAGTTTCTGCACCTATTTCAGAATAAACACCACTAACCATAACACACTAAACTGTCTGGAAAAGTCCTAGGGCTGATAACTCAGGAAACTGAGGACAGATGGGTAGTAAAGTCTTAATGTCACAGGACGAATTGTTTTTCCTAGTTTGTTTGAATTGTGTCACACATAATTACAATGAAATTAATTTAGTGGACTTGGGGGGAGGGATTAGGGCACAGCACTTTGCTGCTGCGGGCAAAGCCTGCAGGGCACATAGATGTGAATATACACCATGTTTGCTTCGTACCTCGTGTGACAGTTGTAGCGGATAATAGAGAGGACAAATCAAATTTACCAATAGAATATTTTATCTGAATCCTGAAAGGGTTTTGTACTTTAGCTCCTTTCCCTGAACCAAAGTAATTAGGAGGAATGATAGTGGTGTACCGTCTGGACCAACTCTGGAGCCAAACCCTTAGGCACAGGTGAGACACACATGCAGCTTCTTTTTCCAAGGGACTGGAAATGTGTCCTCTCACTGTCAGAGTTGTTTGCTAAAAGTAGCAGGGGGAAAAAACGCATGAAGCACCCACTGGGCTCTTAGTTTTCTTGGATCAATGCCTGTGCCCCTCAGACCAAACCTTTGGAATGACATTCCTACAAAGGTTTACAAATCAGCGATGACTGAAGCACAGCTGAAGGGGTCCATTAGCTGAGGGATTTAACTGCAGCTTTGACAAGCTGGCCTAAATCTCCATTAAAAATAAAACACACCTCATAGTGGCCAAAACCAATATGAATATGTATCTGAATCTTACAATCAGGAGCATCACAAAATATTTCACTTGGCACATACAGTAAGAGAGGTTATGGAAATATCTGTAGCTTTTAGAACAAAAAAAAA
The DNA here is from genome assembly GCA_013398175.1 of Climacteris rufus. NCBI lineage: Eukaryota > Metazoa > Chordata > Aves > Passeriformes > Climacteridae > Climacteris > Climacteris rufus. Next base: position 524,448 of record VZRZ01008693.1, read on the forward strand.
CATGTAAGTATAAACACAGGTAAAATAGAACTCATTACTCTGTTTAAGCACTAAACACTGACGTTGTCACTCAATGTGTGTTGACAGTATTCTCTTGCTTTATTAATATCATCAGGGCCTGGTTTATTTTAAAAGGAATGTTAATTTTTAAAAAGAGAAAATTACCATATTGTATATACTGTATACACAAAGATCTCTGTAGAAATATTATTCCAACTTAGCAGGAAAAAAAATTCAGAAGTATCGGACCATTGGAGGTGAGTGTGTGTGTGTGTGTGTGTGTGTCTGTAACTTCGTGAATACTGACTGTGTGATGTTTATTAGGTTTAAACCATGCAGTACATTCTTTGTCTCAATGATACTGTAGTTTCTCTCATAACATTTTTTTTTACTTACTGCAGATAACAAGACCAACCAAGTGAATATAGCTATTTAATGTTTATGTTCTTTTATACCGCAGCAAAAATGTACTGTAAATTTATGAAGAGGCTGTGCCCCAATGGCATTTTCCAATGATGTTAGTGCACAAATGCTTTAAACTAGACTGGAACTGCCAGAATAAAATGTAAATGAAGAATTTCTTGTATAACCTTATACTGCATGAGATCAATTTTTAATAAATTGTTGCAAATCTGTTTTTATGAATAAAATATATAAAACCTAGCTTTTTGGACTCAATGCCCTCTTCCCCCATAGCAAAATCATTTTTAACGAGTGTACATGTGTGTGTATATATAAATATAGGTATATATAAAAGCCTCCTTGGAGAAAGAGGAATCCTATTAGAATACCCCATTTGAATAAAAATGTAGTATGTAATAAAAATACACATCTTAGTAGTTGAACACATCACATTTGGAGATAATAGATGAGCCTCTGCCCTGGGATGCAGTTACTGCAGTACTTGTGAGTGAAGTCTAAGACCTTTTTCAAATGGGAAAATAATCAAAACATGTACTGAATGTTTATATACAAACCACACTGAGACCACACACTATTCTCTCTTGCACTACAGTGAATGTGAATTCAGAGGAAAAAAGAAAGATTTTACTATTTCACATGTTATTGAAGTTGAGCCAATCTTCCAGCTCAATAGTAAAATCTCTGCTTCACCACATCAGAAGATTCTGAGAAAAAACACCAATTGCTTCATGAAGGCAAACACTAAGCCTCTCCATCTAGTTTCACGCATGTGGTAGGGTTTGTGTCTTAAAGCAGGTTTTTGTTCATGGCAGAAGAGGAGGAGGGTGGGAATGTAGGGCAATGAGACAGTGAGAGGAAAGAGCATTTTGAGTTGTTTGCTTTTCAACAGGGGACCATCCTCAAGCCAGCACAAAGTGTCATAAAGCCCAAGATCAGGGAATTAGAACCACCACAAATGTTTTTCCAGTCGTCTTCTGAATGCAGCTTAGAGTCCCATCAAACATATGCAAAAGAGAAAATACCAGTGAGGAGTTAACAGTGGCTCTCAATGCAGAATACCAGATGGCAGGAGAAACTCAAACAGATACATCAAAGCTCATTCAAGAAATGAAAAAAAGTACAGAATTGCTTCAGTGTGAAACCTATATTCAACCAGCGGTTGTGGGAGGATGTGAACTACTTAGACTTGCTCATGATTAATAGGAAACCAGAACAAAGCAAAATATTACTTTAAGGGGTCATTAAAAAAAAAAAAAAAAGGAGATGTCAGGGCAGCAAGTTTACTTGAACCATTTATGTTTCCACAGCCACAACAAATACACTTGCTATACAATCATAAAATTCCTCTTGAATTCATGGAAGATTGCTAAACTTGCAGCATTAATTACAAATAACTAAAATTGTGGAAAGTAAGGAAAGAGTATTTTCCAATTTTTTTTTAAGATATGATACCTTTTCTCAAAGGTTGATAGCCAAATCTTATCTGGTCTTTCCAGAACGTGTTTTTCATTACAAATCTCAGTACAGTGTGCCTGTTGTCCCCAAAATGAGATTAGTGTTTCTGCCAATCTCTGCTCAGAATTGCTTAGCTACTGGAAGCCAGCCCAGCAAGACTTGTCCCAGCACTTCCACAGCACCCTATGGATATCGGCAGGGTTTTGTTGTTCTCTCAAACCACAGTCCAAAGGGTGGGCTGGTTTGCTTGTTCAGCAAGCTGACTCTTCCTGTCACTGACTTGTTTAATAGGGATTTTCTGCTCACTGTCTGAGAAGACTGACAGATTTATTACAATGGTTTAAGCATCATGTTTTTTAATCTGAGTTCAGTTCTCAGTTACTGACTGCCTTTTCCCCTCTTGACATGGTGAATAGTACTTACAGCCATTACTTTAATATGTGTGAACATTCACGAATGATCTTTCAAGAGCACTCTGCCTCTTGAGTTGATCAGGATTCTGAGTGCACTACTGTGCTTATCACTCACTACTCAGTGGCATTGCAGAGGATCAATAGAGGGTCTAGGGATGCATTAGAAGAAGTGGGGAGGGGACAGCCCAAACTGCTGGCAAGGGCAAACCTGGGTGGCAGCACCACCACATCAGTGTTGCCACAGACCTCTCTTAACTGCAGATATTTTGAGCCACCAGCTTTGAAAACTGCAGCTGGTTTAAACTGCATCCCTTGATAATGAAGTGCTGAAGTAGACCAAATGAGGGGAAAGAGGGAAGGACAGGCAGGAGGAGACAGGAGGAAGAGGCATCGCCAAACACTGAGAATGTCCTTCACTGCTCCCCTGAGAAAGTGGCTGCTACTCATGCCCATCAAAGCCAAGCATCACAAAAGGATTTAAACAAATTACTGAACTTTAGAGGCTAAATCCAGTAGAGGTCAAATAGATCTGAGGACAGGAGCTGTAGGTACCAGTAGCAAGCAGACTCTGGGCTGGCTCACTAGCAGAAAGGAGCATAGCAAAAAGGAACTCACATGACCTCAGGCTTCAGGAGAAAGGGCAGACATTTTCATGAGTCAGCAAACACAGGCTTTGACCAGGACTGACCCTGTACCCACATGCAATGGGTGCAAGGTAAGCTGAGGAAAATATCAATTACATTTACAACCCACAGCAGCAACCACATCAAGAACCCCATCGCCCACCTACCCATCTACCTACCACTGCCCTCAGCAGTGTGATATGCCTCCTTGAGCAGAGAAGCTGACACTGGTAGCAAACCATCCCACAGATGTGAAGTTGTCCATTCTAGCAAGTCAAAATGACTGGAAAATGTGGGGTATGTGTGGAGCAGGGAGTGTGTGTGTGTGGGTGTGGGTGTGGGTGTGTGTGCATGCGTGTATTACCAGGAGCACTGGCAGGACACAAAGAAAGTATAAGCAGCCCAACATTAACGGCCTGAAAAACAGAATGAGGGTCAAGGCAGAGACATCCATGCTACCTTCTGCTTTGGGAATTTGTCAAGTATTTAAAAGCAAAAGCCATTCTAAGGACATAAACACACAAGCCATCCCTAGCTCAGAATTAATTCTTCTTGGCCCTGGCCCACTTTGCCACAAAATCCTGAGACTGTGCAGCTGGACATTCCCCGTTTGTAAGGAAAACGGAGCATGATACAGAAGTGAAAAACTGGAAAAGAGCAGGCAGGAAAACGAGCACATGACTTTGCATTCATAAAGTGCTCTGCTGTACTGTTACCCAAGTGGCTCCTGGGCTCTGCCCTGTCTAAGGATATTCCATCTATACAACTGTAGATAGTATCTATGCAACTATAACACCAGGCACCCCTTCCAGCAGACAGAGGGACAGATACATCTCTTCTGCAGGAGGAAGGAATCTCATATCCTCACCAAACAAGCTAGCTGACAGAATAACTAGTCCACACGATTAAGCAGGCTACCAACTGGTGATACAAACCTGCACAAGCTTTGTAAGAACAAAGTGTTCTCCAGAATACAAACTTCTCTCTTTGGGAAATGTTGTGCTCCTTTTATTTTGGACACATCATGTACAACACAGCAAAATGACAACTCTTGCTACTCCAGAGAACAAAATCATTCCTCCAACCTGAGAAACTCTTCACTTTTCCCCTTGATAAACCTGTGTCTGAAGCAGAGAGACACAGACAAAACAGCAGAGGTGAAAGTCATCCCTTTAGCAGTTCAGGAGATAAGGCAAGGTGGGACAGCAGTGCTAGGACCACCTGCCCGAGTGTGCTCTGAGGGTCACCTGCAGGTGGAGGTGCCACTAAAAGCCCTGCTGAGAAGAGCAAGTTGCTGAGCATGGATCAGTTTCTCCTCAAGAAGGGTAAAAGGAAGAAATGTCTCAGTTGCTCATTTTAAAGTCTTAAAGGCAGTCACATTTCCAAATATATTGACTCTCCTCATGATGAGTTTGGAAGGAAGGACACTAATAATAAGGGGAACAAGGACAGGAACTTCACACTGGGGTTGCAAAGGAGGGTGACAAGATGAAAGCTAAATCTTTAAGTTAAGAATTCCATAAGCCCTACAACTCATCCTGACTCAACACTGGAAAGAAATCCTCTTTAGTTTGCCTTGGCTCATACTCATGTCACTAGAAGATACTATTTGAGAAAAGTAACATAACATAGTTAATGGGAGAAAAGGAGAAAAATATCAAAACAATCAACACACGTACAAGAAGATGGCTTGAGAGTCATAAAGACGAAAATGAACAAGGGACTCAGCTGCAATAATTTCTGAGGAAGATACATCAATGTCATCACCAAATACGAGCACCCCTAGCAAAAGATAGTAGTCACTGTCATCCCAGAAAGCTGGCTGTACAAATAAAGCTGTTAAAATTGTCAGAAATGAAGCCAACACTGTCACTAACTGCCTTGGCATTGCTAGCAACTAAAATGGGAGCAACTTTTCTCCAAATTTTGACCTCAGCTTCTAGTAGGCTTGAAGTTTGAAATTCAATTCAGTACCTCAACATCCTAGGCTGTTTCCAGGCTTTCATTATTACTGAAAGGCTGTAGGAGTGTGAAACTTGCAAATTACCAATCCTTATGAAAATTTTACAGAGACTGGTTCTTACAGACAAAGACCAGGGTGCCTTAGTCGGGGTGTAGGGAGAGGGCATATTTCTTTATTCTTCCCATGTATACATATTTTATTGTTTTCAGAGGCCTCCACAGAATTTTCCTTAGAGATTATAAACTCTCCAAGCTCAAAGTACAGCTGTCGTACTGCTGTGTGATAAGAAATATTTCTCTAATGAGTATCCCATTCTTCAAGAACCTTGCAGTCTTTTCTCTCCCAAAACATTCTATATTTCCTGCTATAAATCCAAGAATCTATTTACCTAAGAATTAACTGACATTTGAACTTAAATAAGCAATTTAGGATGAGAGTGAAGCTCAGCAAAGTGGAAAAAACGCATGAGTTCTTCCAGCATAATCCATGCAAACAAATAAGAACAGTACTTGCTGCAGCTCAAAACTTTCAGACATATCTCACTGAGACAAATAAAGATAATTTCAAAACAAAGTCAAGTAAACATGCCCCAGATTTAATGGACCATTGAGCTAGAGGACATCTTTCAGTTATCTTTGAGCAGCCGATTTGGATTGCCACAACCTGGGATCAAACCTGCCTGCTCCACCCACTGGGGCCCCTTTGCTCACTGCTAATTAAAGCTGCCTTCATCTCCACAAAAGCTGGCTTGTAACTTCTTGAAGGTGAAAGAATTAACTTTGAAATTCAGGCTTACACATGTGAATTCTCCACAGATATTTCATTGTCTTGTGTTAACCTACCATTACTCCCATCCTGCTTTGCTCTGTACTGTCACTTGATACAAAACTGCTCCTATTAGGGACAAGGAAAATTGTAATGAGGATGGAAAGACATATAAAGACATTCATTTAATTGGCCTCTAGCATAGCATTTCAGTAGTAGGAGTGACAAACTGAAACTACCTGAAAGGAGGTTGTAGCAAGGTGAGGACCAGCCTCTTCCTGGGCAACCAGTGAGAGGACAAGATGACAGAGCCTCAAGCTGCACCAGGGAAGGTTCAGGTTGGACATCAGGAGGAATTTTTTCATGGAAAAGATTGTTTAGCATTGGAACATACTGCCCAGGGAGGTGGTGGAATCACTGTCCCTGGAGGTGTTCAAGAAACAACTGGAGATGGAACTTAATGCCATGGTCTAGTTGACAGGGTGGTGTTCAGTCAAAGGTTGGGCCCAATAAGCTCAGAGGAGTTTCCCAACCTAAATTGTTCCGTGATTCTCTGATCTCCCCCCACTGAGCAGCAGGTTATTTGTTTTGCCACAGGACAGAAGCAGTTGTGTAAGCTGCCCATTCATTCCTCTCAATAGAAATTTGCTCTGCATTTTTATCCTAACCTGATGCCAGGGCAGGAAGGTTAACTACTCCTCTCTTCTTCCAGACTTTAACAAACTCTCCTGACTGAGCCTTTTTAAAACTATCTAGAAGGTGAAACTTCTCTTTCATCATCCTGGACCTGCCTGACTCTGCTCCAGCACGCTGTGCTCTGGCAGGCTGGCAGAGTGGCCAGGACATTCAGCAGCCACAAACCACACTTCTCTGCAATGCAATATCCAGAAAAACTGCATGGTTGCACACCTCATCTTTATTTTCTTTCTATTTTTCACCTGCTTTACCAGCTTAACTCAATGTGCCATTTCCATTGTTCTTTGAGTACTTGTTACCGATGTTGGAATATCTGAGATGTTCAAGTCTTTCTGAAAAGACTGTCAGTTCTTACTTGAGAAATCATGAGGAGCGAACGCTTCAGGAGACACAAATGTGATAAAAATAATTTCAAGAATCAAAAAGTGACTATTTTAATACAGTCTTCTTTCAAATAAGCTCTATTTTTTCTCAGTGTACGTCAGCAATCATCAACCACCATTGTCTTCTACAATGAAAAACGTGCACACCCAACTCTGTTTCAGACATCGCAGGCATGCTTGCATTTCTTTTCATGCCCCTTATTTTTTGCCTGTTTCCTTTTTTTATGGTGCTGATTTATTGTTTGTTTGTTTTCAAGCAAGACAGAAATAAAATTAACTCTCCCATATGGAGAACACCAACCACAGTGCACTCGTGTCTGTGCAGTACAAATGCTCAAGAATAAACTGCTTCTCCTCATATAGCATGCAGCATGCATATCCCAGGCTGTAAGGGTAGAAGCTTAGAGCTTCAGTCAGATGAAAGATAATAAAATGAGCTTGGGCCTCATTAACTTACCCTGTTGATGTGAATATTAACATAGATTAAAATCCAAGCTCCAAAAAGAAGACGCAGTCCCAGCTCTCATCACAGGCAAACTGCAAGCAATAATAACTTCCTTGAATAAATTTACTTCATCATACGCTAAAGTTACAGTAAGATGTTCTACATAAAGGCCTTCTCCTTTGGAAGTTTTGTAGCCAAGTGCAATTTCAAGAATTAAATCTCTGGTTATGCACTTTGTTTATGGCTTTGATGAATACCCTGCTGCTCTGGCTGCATAGAGAAAGAGTCTAGGAAGGCATTTTTCTTTCTTTCAGGACCTAGTTTGGCTTGGTATGCACAAAAACATTTATGAACATATCAGAGCTTAGACAACCTTGCTCAAATTAATTTAATGGGGTGTATTCAAAATGATGAAAGGATGTTTCTCGTTAATTTCTCTCTCTTCTGGAATAATGTTTTCCTTTTACTGATGTTCAGTTCTTTTACTCTGTTCTAAATAGATGTTATATTACCTTCATTACAGTTACATTATTAGTAGTACACTAGTTATGCAAATAAGGACTCTTCATCTTATTTTTCCCCTTTGCTATTCCTAAGAGGAACTGTGTTTACAGTGTACTCTTTGTACATATGTAAGAAAAACTAAGGTGAAAGGAAGAAAGGAACTGATGGGTTTCTACTTACACTAAAAGCTTCATGTTTATCATGGAAGTTAAAAAATGTGTTTGACAAAGATGAAGACCTTTGTGGAGATAATTATTTCCTCCTAAAGTTCAGTCCAGTCTTGAACTGTCCCTTTGGAAAGTATCACTCTCTCCCTGGGGTAAGAAGTTCAATGTGTTAAGTGGTCAGCAGTGATCCTCATCCCAAATCTTTAGGCCACCTTTTAGTTTTGTTAATCCCAGTCACCAGTTTATTATTTCAAAAGTACTTTCCTCAGAATCCACTGCCTCATTTGACTCCCTTCATGAGACTGCTCTCTTCTTTCCTGACATAACCAACATGGAAACACATTGAAGTTGAGTTAACCCTCAGATTCCCCATGCTGAATGAACAGGCTCCCCTGACCAAGGGGATTTTATTCATCATGGAATTAACCACACTTTAAGGTACATCTGCCTTTTTCTCCATCTACATTCAGTGTTGTAAGCTGTCCCATGGGAACTGTGGTGGTCTAAGATAGGCGTCTGTTCCTGCATCTCTGACAGAGACATTTCCTAGTAGTTTGTATGTCCCTGTAAGAAAGCATCAAACCAGAGGAAGGGTAGAGTAGAGGGTGATTTACAGCCATGTATGTACATAATTAGCAAATATTTATTTGGATTTTTGTGGTACAGCAAGTAATGTGTTGCTTTATGCACTTTATGTTTACTTTATGTTTTCTTTATGTTTAATACACAGATTACTGGCTTAGCATACAATGGATGCCTCTGCCTCTGTCATACCTTTTTTCTGACACTATTCCCGATGCAATTGCTGTGGGCAGAGCTGCACCTCCCCAGAGATACACCTTTCTGCATAAAAAACATCCCACAATCTGCTAAACTGCAGGCAGTCATTTGGCTACCCATAAATTACATTATTCCTTCTTGCCCTACCTAGCATTCTCCTCATATTTCTTCAATTCTCTTGATGAGAGTTTCTGCCTTCAAAGCCTAAGAAGTCTCTTCTACTTTTCCCTAACTACTAAATTTCATCATTTTGGATTTCTTTGATGGCCAAACCTGTTACTCACAACTGCCAAGTGCATCAGACCACCTAATAGTTTGCTAGACTATTGACAGCCCTTCTTTTGCAGGTGAAATGGCATGAATACCAAGAACAAAACCTCTGTCAAAGAAAATGTAAACCAGTAGGTCAGTGTTATTATTACTATATGGGTCTAAGAGATGGCCTGAAAATTCCTTATCTGCCTCACGATCATCAACAGAGACTGAAACCCTAAAAGAGGACTTCTGCACTAAAAAATCCTGGGGTGGGATGTTTGTCAAGTGTTGGCTGCAAGGTGCGCCTGCTAGAACAGGTTCTGCCTAGGTGGAGAGGACTGCACTGAAGCGAAAAGAATGATCAGTCCTGAACACTCCCTCCTGAACACAGTCAATGGGCCTCACCAACAATAGTGGCAGATTTCCTCACCTCTTGGCCAGTTGCCCCCCGCTTTCAAAAAGACTATAAGAGACCTTTCTGAATTAACCCTACAGAGATCTCCCCAAGGACAACGGCGAGCCTATTGGCAGGACCACGAGGGCTCGTCTCATCCGTTGGTAGCTATTCCCCTCTCCCCCTCTCTTTCTTTCTCTACTTTGTTGCTATATTTCTCTTTCTCTCCCCCCTCTATCGCATAATTGTGTTGTTGGCACTCAATAAAGGTTCACTATTTGATTAAAGCTGAAATCCCCTTTGTGCCTTTTGCATTTTGAGATTGTTAAACAAACCATCACGACCCCCGCTTGTGTTAGTGGATCATGACAATGGGCCATGTTATCTGCATCTTCCAAGTGATGACTCTGCTATCAGGACTTCCTGGGATGTATTTTGGCATGTCTGATCTTGGTTTGGTTATGGCTGCAGAATTACTAAACAGTTGGGATCAGCTGTTTAACTTGTTCTTTTCTTTAGTCCGAACCTGACAGGTTTCAGGGTATGTGGTAAAGGACTGAGAAAACACAGTGCTTGTTGTGTAACCACTTCTGTTAGCTAGCTCGCCAACAAGGAGGAGTGGCCAAACAGACAAGGAAGGTACAAAGATAACCTCCCCAAGCCAACCCAGGGATGGATCTAGGAAGTCCACTCCCAGAACTGGAAGAAAGGAGTCAACTCCCACTACTGAAGTCTTCCTGGTGAAGAACTGGGTGACCAACAACTCACCTCAAACACTTTCTCCTAAAGGAAATACGGTGCTGTTGACCTTTGGGGCTCAGAAGGGCACAAGAAAGGTGTGCACACAAGTCCATGTAGGTTTCATGGGGTCTAATGCAAAAAAAGGAAAAGTGCAATTTTTTCATCTGAAGTCATTCAGTCACCTGGGAAAACGTGTCTGCTGCTGTTTGCCGATCCCCCAGCATAAGCACAAGAGAGAGAACACGGACTTCACCAGGTCATGTGAGATGCAAGGTATTTTCTGCACAAACAAGTCTATATCCTCAGAGTTACATAAACGAAATTATTCAATGCTCCTTGAAATCACCATTAAAAAGGGTGACAATGAGAAGTGCTTTCCTGTTCCTGCCTCAGCAATCACCATTATTTCCAGTATTTATGCCACTGTAAATTCATCTCAAGTTTACTCTACTGAAACAAGTTCATCCCGTGTATAAGGCAGAGCAGGTCATTGCCTTATGATAATTTTTAATCCACATTCTAGACAGGAACAAGAATCTGGAAATCAAAACATTAAAAAAAAAAAAAGGAGAACTAAAAATACATGAAGAAGGAAGAATGGTTTTCCCACTCTTTCTCCTTGAGAGAAAACATTTTTAAATGTGGTTTTTAGATCAACCTGAATGTCTCATAAAACGTAAAAACAAGCAAACAAAAATAAGAAAAAAAACAAACACAAACAAACAAACCACATACACACACACACATTTAAAAAAAAAAAAGTAACAGTGAGTTTTCCACCACTTGCCTACTCCTCCTCCCCCAGTGGTTATGATGGTCAAACCTCTTACTGGGCAGAAAACATTACTTGCAAAGGGAGAAGACAATTCAATATTGAATCATGTTTATTTCATATGGTTTCCCAGATGGAAAACCATAAAGTAGGGTGAGAGTTTATTGCAAAGCAAAACAGTCTGGAGAAGGGGGAAAACATATGCATGGATGCATATATTAAAAGCAGTTTGAGAAAATCAGTTTGACATTTAGAAAATGATAAGGTAATAAAGAACAAGTTTCCACATTTTTCCAACCAAAGCTTAACACCAGAAACCGTTGTCTGGATGTACTGACAATTTGCGTACATATAAGTACAATGATTTTATACTTCAGAATTAAACCTCTCTGCTGCCAAATTTGGAACACTGAAGTCCTATGCGCAAAGTTAATATGGAATCATAGAATCATTAAGGTTGGGAAAGACCTCCAAGATCATCAAGTCCAATCTTTGAGTGAACACCACCATGTCAATTAAACCACAGCTGGAGCTACAGCCTCCTTTCAGGTAGTTCTAGAGAGTGATAAGGTCTCCCCAGAGCCTCTTTATCTCCAGGCTAAATAACCCCAGCTCCCTCAGCTGCTGCTCATAGGACTTACTCTCCAGACCCATCACCAGCTCCATTGCCCTTCTTTGGACATAGTCCAGCACCTCAATGTCCTTCTTGTAGTGAGGGGCCCAGAGCTGGATGCAGGATTTCAGGTGTGGCCTCACAACTGCTGAGTACAGTGGGATGGTCACTGCCCTGGTCCTGCTGACCACACTATTGCTGCTACAGGCCAGGATGCCACTCGCCTTCTTGGCCACCTGGGCACACGCTGGCTCATGTTCAGCCAGCTGTTGATCAGCACTTCCAGGTCCTTTTCCTCTGGGCAACTCTTCAACCACTCTGACCATAGCCTCTAGAGATGCAGGACCGGGCACTTCATGTTGTTGAACCTTTTGCAGTTGTCCTTAGCCCATCAATCCAGCCTGCCCAGAAGCCCCTGTAGAGGCTTCCTGCCCTTCAGCAGATCAACACTGGCATTATCTGCACTTACTGAAGGTGCACTCAAGCTCCTCATCTAGATCATTGATAAAGATATTAAACAAGACTGGTCCAAATACTGAGCCTTGGCAAACCCCACCAGTGACCAGCCTCCAGCTGGATGTGGCACCATTCACCACCATGCTCTGGGCCCAGCCATCAGGCAGTTTTTCACCCAGCAAGAAATGCACCTGTCCTAGCCATGGATTTCCAACTTCTCCAGGAGAATGCTGTGGGAGACAGTAACCAACTGAAGCAGAGGTAAACAACCTTGCCCTCATCCTCTCCCTGGGTCACCTGTTCATATGAGCAGATCAGGTTGGTCAAACTGGAACTGCTTTTCCTTAAACCATGATGGCTGGGCCTGATCCCCTGGTTGTCCTGTCCATGTGATTGCACTCAAATGGTCTGCTCCACAACCTTCTCCAGGCCTGTACTTCTCTGGATCCTGCTTCTGACCCTTCCTGCAGATGGGTGTTACATTTGTAACCTCCAGTTGTGTGGGATCTCCCTGTTTAACCAGGAGTGATGATAAATGATGCAGTGTGGCTTGGCGAGCAATTCAGCCACTTCCCTCAGACTCTCAGATGAATCTCCTCTGGTGCCATAGAATCGTGAGTGTCTGAGTGTCTCATTAGCTCACTAAATACCTCCTCATGGATTGCAGGGTGTCTGTTGTGCTCCACATCCCTGTCTACCAGCTCAGGGGCTGGTTGCCCTGAGGATAACCATTCTTTCTGTTAAAGAATGAGGCAAAGAAGGCATTAGATACCTCAGCCTTTTCCTCATCCTTGATGACAATGTTCCCCCTTGCATCCAATAAATGGTGGAGATTTTCCTTGGTTCTTTATTTATTGCTAGTGCATTTATAAAAAGAAGCAAATTATTATCTTCCACAGCAGTGACCAGATTGAGTTCTACCTGAGCTTTCACCTGATTTTCTCTCTACGTGACCTAATGACATCCTTGTATTCTTCCTGAGCTGCCTGCCCTTCTCCCAAAGGTCATAAATTCTGTTTTTGACGTGAGTTGCTGCAAAAGCTCCCTATTTAAGCAGACTTCCCAGCTTGTCTTTCAGCACAAAGGGGCGGCCTGCTCCTGCATCTTGAAGATTTACTTCCAAAAGTATGTACAGACTACCTGGATCCCTTTGTTATTAAGGACTGGTTCCCAAGGGACTTCCTGAATCAGTGTCCAGAACAGCCTGAAGTCTGCTCTCAGGAAGTCCAGGGTAGAGGTTTTATTGATGCCCCTCTTTACTTCAGCTAGTATTGAAAATACTAGCCCTCTGTCATGTCATGGTTGCTGTGCCCAAGACAGCCTCTGACCACATCTCCCACCAGCCCTCCTCTGTTTGCAAACAACAGGTGTAGCAGGACCTCACCCCTGTAGGCTCACTTACCAGCTGCAACAGGAATTTATCTTCCACACACTCCAGAAATGTCCTGGACTGCCTCCTTTCCACTGTGTTTGGTTTCCATCAGAACATCCAGCAAGTTAAAGTCTCCCACCACCCATATTCTTGAGCTGATAAGACATTTTGCATAAATATTATTTTGGTTTATCATATAACAATATTTCGACAGGATGTTCTGGGCTCATATATTTTTTATAAATTGTTGCTGTTTTAGAAAAGCAGAAATGTGGGATGAGCAACAGCATCAAGTAGTTACAATTTCCCATATTGCTACTACACAGCATAGCAGGATTTATATCTAACTTCACCAATAACTTTCATTGTCCTCCCTCTGTACATTTTCCTTACTCTGTTATTGTTGAGGGTTTTTTAATGGTTAACTTCAAATTGACATCCTTGAGCCAACTCAGTTTTGATTTAAGAGTATGAAACAAAAATAACTTTACGAGTCAAGAATTAAACAAATGAGAAATGAGCATATGGCAAAACCCAAGCCCTTTTAGCTGCTCTTTGAATGTAATATGATTTATAACAGTGAGGTTATGTGGTAGAGTTTAGAGTGCAAAGCTTACTAAATAATGAATACAGTGCTTCCATGTAATTTTGTTGGCAATAGCCCTTAGCAATTTTAATTAGCTTCACCTCCCATTAACAGCAAGGACAGCTGTGGATGTGCAGCCTTCCTACAAGAGTTCTGACATTTGCCTTATCTAGATTTAATTTTTTTGCTATCAAAATACATCTTCACCAACTCAAAGGAGCACGGAGGATCAATGACAAGCAGCCAAAAGCCAATGTCCAAATAAGACAGAGAGGAGCACCCTGACCTGGCTACTCCCAGGCTCAGTCCACTGTCCTGGCAGGAAACCCATCACCAAGATGAGTTTTGGTGGGAGAGCCCTTGTGGATTGCCTTACAGACTGAGGGAGTGTTACTGCTTTAAAGGATGTGGGATTCATTGAGGGGATGCAAGGGAAGAGCATGTGGGGATTTTGTGAGACTTACTACAGGTTGTAAGGGAGGAACAGTGAGGGATCAAAGTGGTTTTGGAGAAATAAGCATGGCAAAAAACACTAAGAAACAGGATAAAAGCAACTGTTTGTGTGCAAGCAGGTAATTGCTCAGCACCCTTCTCTGGCCATGCCCTGTACCTGATTGCAATAGCATGTCCTGTCTTCTCATTAAACTCCATTTCTATTTTCCTGGGTGAGGGGCTCTCTGCTCTGTGTCCATGGAGTCCCAAGTACCAGTGATCAGGCTAGGGGACCATGAGGAACAGAGCCCCTTTTCCTGGGGTGCCAGCAGCTGAAGAAACTGGCACACCTGCAGGCATGCATGGGTGTGTACAGTGCTGTCTAATCACCAGCAAACATGGAGCCAGACTGGCCAGTGAACAAGTGGGCCAGTGGGAGTCCTGGGAGACAGGTATTGCAGCAGCCAGAAGTATGGGCTGGACAGCAGAGAGACTAAGGGGTCTGACAGCTGGCTGCTGGAGGGACCAAGAACCCAAAACCAGCTCTTGGAGAGATTGTGGCATTTAGAGGTCAGCTCAGACACATCTTTGCATGTTGTGTGCCAAAGGCATTGGAGAGCAGAGGATCCAAGGACCATTTTCTGGGTAGGCTGTAGGACTAAGGCCAGCAGCTGCAGAGATCCCCAGTGTGTTTCTGTGTGTCTGAGCACCAGCATTTGGTGGTCACAGATGCCATTTGTGCCATAACTTGGGGTGATCTTTGTTTGTCTGGTGATATGCATACAAGCAGTTATTTCTTTAATGAGTTTGCCACAGTGGGAATGTTTATCTGGATACGTTACCCAGGATGTGCTAACCAGATCTCCTCTCGTCCAGGCCTGGAGTTAGCACCATCCTGTCGCTCCATTCTGTGCTTATCTCATGGCAAAGTTCTTCTGTGGCCTTCACAGTGTTTGAGACAGGCAACTGTGCCCTGAAGTCCTTACAATGCCCTGTGTGCCTGCAGGACACACCTGCTCAGCCTGGCTGCTGGCTGCAGCAGGGGACATGGGGCTGCAGAAGCACTCTCGTCTCCATCTGGCTACCAGATTTGGCAGCTTCCACCAATTTCTGCCTGAGACTGCAGCTGAAGGGTGCAAACAGCCTCCCACATAATTTCCTCAAGGAAGGATTAACAGGATATCTTGCTGCTACCTCAAGATCAGACAACAGCTGTCCTCTGACACTGACACTTGCCAGCCCCACTGCAATCAGTGATGCTTATGTCTCTTGTTACTCTCTGGAGTCTGGTGTTCACCTACACCATTGGCCTTAGCTGCAGTTCCTAAAAGGGATGACTTAAGGAGTGAGCCATGGGTTTGGTACTTTTTGTTCTTAGCCACTTAGCTGCTGCCACATGAAGAAATTGCATCATTTATGTCCTTCTGCCCATCTTCCTCCTCTGCCCCACTATCCAGCTTGCATCCTGATTTGTTTCCCCTGCACTGCTGAAGCCTTCTGGCAAATCACTACAATGAGCTCAGGAAATTCCTGGAACACCCAGAGGGCAGTGTGCCACCAGGAACCCCTCTCCTCTCCACTTCCTCTGCCTGCCATGTGGGTGGCTGGAGACCAGACCTCCTGCTCACTTGTGAGGCACAGATCCCTGTCTACTTCCTAACAGCAGGAAAATTTGGAGAGACAGCAGTAAGCAGAAGAAACTCACCTCAAGAGCAGAGACAGTGATTAGATGATGACTATGGCTAGGTGTGCCCAAATAGCTTTAACCCTGCTCTTCCTCAAAGCTCAAGGCCTTTCCAGCCTCGACACCAGATACAAAGAATTTCTGTAGTGAGTGTGGATAACCTGGCAAACAAATATATCCCAAAATGCAAGATGGACAATCTGTTCCCTGTCTGTCCCAATTTTCACTTATTTTAAAGGAGGAAAAAATGAATAGGAGTGGGCTTTGTTATTTTTTTAATAAAATCTAATGTGATGTCTGTATTATTACCACAGATGAGTTACAAGGACTATAAATCTGACCTCACAGTTCTCTTCTGTAATCTGGTAGCAATTTTGGGGGGTGGCGGAGGGGGGTATTATAATCACTAAGGAAATAAGAAAATTGGACCTATCCTGTTTCATGATACCAATTTGCTATAAAAAGCTGATATTCTTGGACAGCAGATGCTTGGAGTCTTGCCAAATGGCAGAAGAAAATCAAAATAGGTTTTCTGTTGTTATTACTAAGAGTACTATGTATTTATAGGTTTATAACATATCCTCACCTCTTTAACAGTCTGTCAGACAGCTGGAATTTTTCTAAATTACACAAAAATACCAGTTTTAGGTTCTGTCACTACAGATACTTATAGCGGCCAAATCCAGAGAACAGAGCAGAAGTCTACACCAAAAGGATAAGCCAGATGGGAGGGCTCTATATGATGGCAGACTCCACAAAACAGTCTGACTGCTCAGCGAAAGCCGAGTGAATTGCTGAAAGTTTTTCCTTAGCCATCCATTCATGTTTGATGTGGAATATGTGAGCCCAGATGTTTTCTCCTGTTGTATTTTCAAAGAACTCTCACAGCAACAGATAAAACAGCATATATGTTTAATTCCTCAACAGCTGCTGTTGAAGAGTGCAAAGGCTCCAGCTACTTTGTTAAGGAGGAGAAACAGCCAGTGAAACTAACGTTAAGAGAAAAAGCAAGTGGAAAAAGGACTTACAGATCAATTAGAGCCTTGTATGCTTTGTTTTCCAAAACATTCCCCCCACAACATAACCCACCATCAAATCAAGTGTTAGCTAGCAGGAGATGCTCAGGTGAGGTCCTCACAGCCAACTCTTTCTTCCCATAATGACAACACTGATGGAGCACATGTGCATGAGTCTGCCTTGGCAGCACTAGAGACGCTCAGAGCAAGAGGCAGCATTACAGGACAGGTAGCTAGGACTTCCAGCTGCTAACACTGTTTGCTTTGATTGTGTCTCTGCAGTTATTTCACTGGTGACTGTACAGCAGGTTACTTGAACCTTTAGAGAAGTATCTTGCTGGAGGGAGCAGGCAAGCTTTTGCAATATCGCAGGGTTTGTTTTAATTTTTGGGTACTTTTGAAACCTGAAGTAAGAAGTAGGCTATTCCCCAGCAGATGGAATTAGCAACAAGGACAGAGCACATATCTAGAGAAAGTGAATTTCTCAGTGCAAGACAAAAACTAACAGCTATGAAAAAAGCAGCTGGGGGTCCGACCAAAATGCATATATGGGATTTCACTCTTAAAAACCACTTAGCCCTCAAAGTAGTCTGTAATCAGATATGCAAAACAGAAGTGACAAAAAAAATCACTGAGTTTCTGAAATCTTAAGGCAGGAAGTCTTTCTCTCAAGAAAGGGAGGATGTGCTGTCTCTAGATAGCTTTCTAATTTAGGGAAATAAGTTCTCTTTATACAAAGATGTTGGCAGTACTACCTAGCTCTTATCAACTCTGTTTAGGCTTCCTTACAAGTCACCACATGGTGTCTTTAACTACAGAGCTAAAGAAAGCTTCTAGCTAAATGGCTTACTGACAGAGATATCTGCTTTAAACTACTCATAGAACAGATATTTAAAAAGTCATCCAGCTTCTGGGTTCAGAGCTAAAAGACATTAAAAGAAGAAAACAACCACACATATCCTAATGTCAACCATTATCAACCATTCATGAACCCCTCTGGGTCTCACCCATCAGCCTCTCCTGATACATCCCGCTCCTGTAACCCAGGAAATTTTACAGTAGAACCACCAGATGCACAAGTACAATGCCTGGAGGATGAGTATAAGATCTGTTTCCAAGGTCAAGGTCTTTTCTGTTGAAAATACCATGAGTCTCAACTTCCTTCAGTTAAGCTGTGAGATATCAACTTTAATGCTTCAGGCAATTGTAGCTGTTGCCAAATGATCCAAGAGAAAGCTGGCCTTTAAGATATCTGAGAACTTTAACTGCTTTTGGGGTACTTCAATTTGCAATAATAAGAAGAGAACACTAGATCAATATGTAATGCAGAACATGGGTTAATCACAATTTTACTGATGGACTCATTCACATAAGGAAAACTGGTGCATTTAGAGAAACAAGGTATGCAATGACTTTCAGAAAGAGTAAAGTTCTTGTACTGGGTACTGATTAGCAGAAGTAGAGCTGTCCTATTCCAAGAGGTCTTCACTAAAACCCTACACTTGGAAATTGGGAAGTTAAAGTGTATTTTCTGGGGGCTGAAGAAAAAGTTGGGTGCAGAAGTGTCTTTATATCAAGGAGTTTTAACCTACCAGAAAGGGAGAACAGGGGAGACAAAACATTGGTATGGAAAACCTGAATCAATCCTAAAACCCAGAGCCGTTGCTATCCTCTTCTCATTTCTCCTTCAGAAGCAAACAGTAGCCTCCTCTTCACAAGAGGAAGTGGAAGCACAAGTGGAAAGTGATCTCTGGAGGTCTTTCTCCAACCTGCCTGCTCAAGCAGGGCCCTCTAGAGTCATTCACCCAGGTCAACGTCCAGATGGCTTCTGAATACCTCTAAGAAGAGAGATTCCACAACCTCCCTGGATCCTTCTGTGCCTGTGTTTGACCACCCTCACCCATAAAGAAGATCCTTTTGATGTATAAATGGAATTTTCCCTATTTCAGTTTGTGCCCATTGCTTCTCATCCTTCCACTGGAAACCAGCATCCTACCTCCAGAGATCACGTTGAGCCAAGGCCTCCACTGTGCCAAGGCTACTTGTTTGAGTCACTGCAAGGGACCATGTCCTGAGTGACACCTGCCCATGGCTCCCAAGCAGCCTCTGTTGACTGCCTTCATCAGTGCCACTCCTACTGTTCCCCTGCATTTTCAGTTTCTTTTGATTAGAAAGATAAAAGCCAGTGTACAGCTGCCTCCCCACATCTGTTTTTTCTTTCCCCAGTCTCCTTCTGTTCTGTTACCTGGATTATTCCTCCTAAGTCCCTGTCCCTGCTCTGCCACACTTTCCTCCCACACCCAACCACTCACACCTCTGCACAGTCTCTCCTTCTTTACTAGCTTCACCCTCACATCAGCCCCACCATCTCTTAACAACTGTTCAAGGCAACCAGAGGTGGAGCTCCCTTACTCCCAGGCAACCCAGGTCCTCTCAAGTCTTTAGGACATTCAAAAGGATTATACTAAGCAGTGCAGCCTTACCCACCACACCGATACATTAATGAGACAGGACTCGAGCACAAAGTCACACCAGTATTTCTGTTTGTCATTTTTACTCCCTGTCCACTAGTTCTCTTACTTTTATATTTCCTATTAGGTTTCCCAACACAAGTGCCAAATTTAGCAGCCTACATTTTTCCCTCTCTCCCCTGGAAACCTTTTTAAAAAGCTATCATCAAGGTTGTAGCGGCCCTATAACATTAAATTGGTTTTAGACGAGTTTTCATGCTGCTGTAGGCAGATCAGCTCTCGCGTTCTTACATTCTCCTTTGGAAGACCTGGGGTAACATCTTCCAGTCCTGGAATTCCAGTCCTGGTGATCTGGTAATATTCGTTTTTATTCCTTCCATAATCTCTTCTGCAGTCACTTAGGACTGGGCAACTCAATGCATGAATTCTTTATGATGTGCTAATCAAAGATGGGCACTGATGTCAGGGTCCTCTCCCCTGAAACATCCACCCTTTTTGAGATGGTGGGAAAGGAGTGCAAACACTGCTCTCTCACGCACCCACTCCCTGCCTACCAAAAATGTATTTTTTAATGCCCACACTCAGAAGAGAGAAGTAGGAGTGCTGTAATTTTAGTATATTCATTTTGTTGAGGATTTATACAACCTGCTTGCTTTCTGCTTCCCCCACCCCAAGGGCTCAGAGAGCCAAGCAAGATGCTTTCAGCTGCTACTGGTGACTGAACCCAGTCACCAAGGCATACCAGTGTTGCTCCTGCATTCCCCAGTGCTGCACAGCCTGGACCAACCATGATGTGGGCTGGTGGTACAGTGCAGTCAAGCCCTCTGGTGTCAAAGAATACACCTTAGCTGTTCCATAAAATACATGGATTTCCTCTCCCATGCTGTGGAGGTCTTTGTTTAGCTCCGATCCCTGCCCTGGAGGATCACACAAATGAGATGTAAATCCATTCTTGTTCCCCCAGCAGAAGAGGTGGATCCTGCCAGCTCTCTCTTTCCGAGGACCAGCTCTCACATGCATTTACACACTTGCACTTGGGGGTGTGTGGGGGTGGGGTGTCTGCCTCCCTCATGTCACTGTCGTTTACATCTCTCTACTTCCTCAGAAGGCTGTTACAGTTTTGAAAAGACCTTGCTCCACTCCACTGGCTTTGACAGGAGAAAAAAGCCTCCTTTCCTAAGCCTCATCTTACAGGAAAGCTCATGCAGGCTTTTAAAACATATATAATGTTTATAATATAATACAGTATATTCCCACTGTCTTTTACCAAGGAGGACTGACATGGATTTCCATTGTTTCATTACACAAAAAAAATATACAATCAAATATTCTGCCAACCAAACTGGTTGTGAAAATTAAATGTTACCAGTGACCCAAATAAAATTTTACCACTGTGTTTCTCATTCACTCCCAGCGAAGGTACAGTCATCGCCAGTTCTGATCCCTGACTACAGATTATAGAAGCAAAATTCCCCATGTGCTTCAGCTGTTTATATAATTTTAAAGAAAAACAAAACAATTAATTTGGTGTAGAGTGATTCAGACATAGGATTCTAATCTGCATTTCTGTAATTATTGAGGAAAACACTTGTTCCTGCCTAAAGGGTTATAGGTTTACTGCCTGGATGACAATCCTGATGCAATTTCACATCAATTACCAAGGAATTTTACTGTGACATAGCTGGTTAGAGAAGTAGGCTCATAGGTGATTCTGTAGATGTCTAGGTGATCCGTAAAATCATCTTATTTCCTTACTTCTTCGTTTTTAATACTAACCAGAACTGTTACATATAACACAGCAAAAGAGAATAAAGAAATAAGAATATTAAATATTTTCTTAAGCAGTGTAAGCAGCAAGATGGTGAAGGTGGTGATGAGACCTGAGATGAGGCTGCTGATGGATTTTGTTGTCAGAGAGAAAGACAATTTCAATGCCAGGAAGCACTGCTCAGGAGGGGGGAATTGCTAATAATACAGCAGTTCCACAAAGCATCTATACTTCTTAGCCATGCACTTGGGCAGCAGCACAGGCAGCAAAGCACAAAGACATTACCAGTGTCCCCAAGATCAGCTGGTGGTTAAACTCAGCAATTCCAAAATACCTATGACAGACCACTCTCAGATAAAGGATTTAAATTACATAGAATGGAATTTCATCAGGAAGCCCTTATTTTTAAAAGTAAGGCCTGTGGTTACCATTTCTAGACCTGATTCCTCAACACTGCTTCTGCTACAGACAGGGAGTCCATGCTCGGCTTCACGCCAACCTGCTGTGGTCAGATTTGGGTGTTTTAAATCCTCACTTTGAGCTGATTTCTGTCAGCTCTGGCCACACCACAAGTGGACAGTTTAAGAGAAGCCCACAGCCAGTTTCTCACCCCCCATTAACCTCTGCCTTCATCAGACCTTTCCCCTCCCTGAGCACCCCATGCATGGCCACTCCTGTGGCTCCTCTCTCTTGTCAGCAGCTGTCCCAGCAAGATGCAGCTTGCTTTCCCTTTCCTCACCCTTCCCTCTCAGGTTGAGATCAAGGATAGCTTCTCCTCTCTCTAAACACGAGGCAAGAAGCAAAGAAGACCTCTCCTTCAGCTTCATGTCTAACATTATCTACTAGGACTTACAAGCACACACCCAGTGGATCTGTTTAAGTCAAATAAAATGTAAGTACTTCTCCATCCTTCAAATAAAAATGTTTTTATACTTTCCTACAAAAGCATCAGCTGTTTCATAACCTCAATATTCAACTTCTTTCCTCAACAAGTTAACAGTGTTTCCAGAAGTGTTTGTTCACAGAACCATGGAATCATTAAAATTGGAAAAGATCTCAAAGATCATTGAGTCCAGCCACTAACGTGGCACTGTCAAGTCCACCACTAAGCCATGTCCCTGAGTGCCACATCTACACATCTTATAAATACCTCCAGAGATGGTGAGTCCACCACTTGCCTGAGCAGCCTCTCCCAGCTTGACAATCCCTTTAGTGAAGAAATTTTTACTAATACCCTTTCTAAACCTCCCTCAGTGGTATTTACACTTGTCCTGTTGCTTTTTACCTGGGAGAAGAGACTGACACCCACCTTGCTTCATCCTCCATCTGCTGGTTTTGAAGGACAGCTAGAATACACAGCAGCAGCAGCAGTCAGGGTGCATCAATTTCCAAGACAAAAATAGGACATTCTCCTAGCAGTAAATTTTATTTGTCATTTAATTTTGCAGTTACATTGATTTTTTTTTTTTTTAAGACAGTTTGGGCCACTGTTTGCATAAACGATGCTTTAGAAAAGTACACTGTGCTAGTTTTCAAATTATTTGCCAATGTACTCCCATACAAAGTGGCTGTTCTCTTTGCTGTCTGACCTCCTCTATTAGGAAGGGACTGTAACAACTATCCTAATTCCAGAAAAAATAAGATAACAGTACCAAGATGTATTCCTTCTGTCCACTCCTGCCATGCTCAAAACCATTGAATTGTCCTAGTGCATTGCTGCCATTTTTTTTTTTTCAAAATCCCATTTCATAGTTTCCACTGGATTTCTTAGATGCACGAGTGACTTTCCAGCCATTGCTTGGGCACAGAACACCATTCAGCAGGAACACCCTACTCATCCTATACTCCTAATGAACACACAGATTTTAGCTGCCCTCTGGTAGCTTTACCCAGTAGATAAACAAGACTTCTCTTTCAAAGCCTGCTGCAGCCTCCAGAGCCTCCCCAGGAAAGCAACACCTTCACAGCCACCCTGCAGCCAGGTAATTCCAACTCTGTGCGGAAATGCTGGATAATTACAGCTGAATTTCCACAGCAGGTGCACTCAGCCCACAGATCATGCCATCTCTTGGGGAGCAGAGACAGCTCCATGAGAGAGAGGCCCTGTGGGGACAGCTCTGCGAGAAGCTGAGCCTGGGGAACATATTTCAGTCACACATCACAGGTTTTGTTGCCTCTACATCTGCTCCCTTTCCTACACAGCGTGTCTTTCCCTATAGCCAGGGATCCTCAGACCTGCTGGATGCAGTTGCCCGGGGCAGGTGGGGCTGTGGCAGGCACTGCTGGCCAGACACGGCCAGGCTGCCACACGGCTGAGCCACAGCTCCCTCACGTGTGCCCTGCATCACAGCCTGACCCTTCTCCTGGCCCCCCTGGTGCTGCCTTGCAGTGTCTGCTACTCTCCACGTGCCACTCATCCACCAGGCATGCACACCTGGCCCTTTCTGGAGTTATCCCACCATGTCAAGGACCTTTGCCAGCAAATTATGGTGTGTATGCAGCGAGGCTTGATGCCAGTCTGGGTCAGGTCCCTTTGTTTTCATACATCTGCAGCCATTAGCATTGTTCTGCCAATGACAGAAACCTGATGTTGTCCCCTGTGGTTTTGTGATCAGTCTTAGATTTTAGTTACTAATGAAACCAAGCCAGGCTTGAAAAGACACTTTTTCACATGTCTGGGAATTGAATGGAGACTAGCTGCTTAACCAGCAAAAGAGATATTTTATTCTTTCAGATGCTTTATCCTTAGCCTAACTGCTAAGGTCTGGTTTATATTTTAATTATTGTTACTTGGTTTGTTCAGGCAGTTTTAACTTGCTTTTTCATCCCTCTGCAGGTCAGAGGTGCCCTTTTTGAATACAATCCAATCTGTTGTTAAGACAAACAGTAAGGAAAAGCCATAATTTTTCAATAAAGTATCTTATAATAATTTAGAAAATAATTTTACGGAGTGTTTTGAAATTGCAATCAGCTAGTGCCTCTACTGAAGCAGAAATCTGATGGAGGAATGCAGAAATTGTCTGAGGAAAACTGTGGAACAGAAGTTTAGTGGCATGATGAAAATTTCTGACGGAAAAAAAGACAAAGTGAAGTTGTGATCTGTATTCAATTCAGCCTACTGGAGGTCTGCATGCGTTATCCTCTGCATGTCCTTCCTTCTTTAATTATCTTGACAGCTTCAGTGTCTCTCAATCTCAGGGTCACCAAAGCTACTTGCTGGTAACCTGATTGCAACAACAACAGACTCAGAATTGCCTATTTTGATTATTTAGTTTTCATTCAATTCACAGTCAGTCCACAGTGAGAAGGGCTTCTTAATGTCTGCCTCATGATCTGGATACTCATACCAGTGAGTGAAAATAGCTGCCCCTCAGAAGGAGGGAGTACAAGTGTAGAGCTACTGGTCACTCAAGGACACCCAAATGCCAGCGGTACCTATTTCCTCCTAAAACTGACAGTCCCAGATGTGCACTTATTCCCTCTTCTCCATCACCCTTAGATGATACTTCAGCTGCTACTGGTGAAGTCGACTGAAAAATACTTGCTGTGCAAAGATCAAAGAAAAGCAAAAATTAAAACTAGGTGAGGTCGTTGCTGAAGTTTAAAGGAGAAATGCTGGAAGACATTCACAGAGAGAAATGTGGAGATGATGGGCATGTCATTTTGCAGCACTGGAGCTCTTTCTGATGTGTGATTTCACACGGCCTTAACTGGCAGAAAATTTTCAGAAGACCTTTTCAAAACAAAGTAAGTTTCAGAAATATTCTGAACTTCTTTAGGCACAGTGCTATCAGGCTTGAGTGGAGGGATGAGAAGCGGAAAATTTAAAAAATATAATGGAACACAGGCCAGTACACCTCACTTTGCTTTCTAGCTTTTCACTACCCACCTGTGAGGTAATAGCAATGCTAAGACTGCTGCTATTGCAAGCAGCCAGTTTTCCCTGGGCCCTCTAGATCTGGGTGAGACAACAGCCTTACTCTGCAGAAAGCTGCAGGAGCCTGTGAAGAAAACACTGCTAACGCTGAATTGGCAGCTCAGAGCAGGAGGCAAAGCTGTCAGTGATTTAATTTGTCTTTTTCACACAGGCGCTTCTTCACTGCAGATACCGAAGTGCCTGGAAGAAGGACTGTAAGGGAGGAGTGCATGTCAGAAAAGGCGAGGTTTTGAGAGCAGGCCAGTACCTAATGCTCCTCTTGAAATATTCAGGGGAAAAAAACAGTGTATTCCTTCAACCGCCTCTTCTCTTTCACTTCTTGAAACTTGATCTCAGTGTGTGAGAAACACTAGCTAACTAGGAACAGCTTTAGGATATTGAAGGTCTCATCCTTGTGACATAAACACAAGGACTTTGATAGTTCCAAGGTGCTAGGAACAATGAGCTGATGGGATTACTGTGTAGAAATAACAACAATCTCATTCACAAGCACTGGGGAGGGCCAGAGAGGTGTGCCATTTCATGAAAAACTGTAATATCAACAAATATCTGTAACATGACTCCAAAGAGTCTCTCAGAGTGGCTTTTAAATAATTGAAGAAGGAGCTGGGGTGCTGCTGAATGATGATGCTCTGGGCTTTCGGACCAAGTTTTCTAAAGTTTACTACAGACTCTAAAGAAGGAGTGCATTCTAGCTTGAAAACAGATCTGAGTGAGCATCAAGCTGCCCTGGGATCAAAGTTTGTTAATATTTTAATGTTTCTAACGTGACGCAGAGTGCATGAGAAGTATAACCCCTGGGGACCATCCTGCTTAATTTATGTAGTGAGTCACTACCAAAAAGCAAGGCTGTAGTTCTGCCTTCCTGATGGCACATTAAATTCTCGCTATTCTCAATAGTCCAATACTGTGGATTAAAACATCATCTTCTTCCCCTTCTACATTTTTAACAAAGACAATAGAAAATTAAACTGGTTTGGAATAATAATAGGCAATCAGGAAAAGATGTTGGAGCTGACTGTCATTAGCTATACCACTTTTCAGGCTAGTATAGTGATAAATCAGATCAGCATTTGGCAAACAAACCAGTCATGCTGGTGCTGGAATAATTGTATGCACTGTCAGAAATGCAAGTAAAGGCCCTTCAAATGTTCTGCCTACTTAACATCAACCCTCGTTTATTTAAAATAGACATCTACGGAGCAAACATGGTCTAGTGAAAAGCAACACTTTGAGGCACAAATGGGTAACCGTGATCACAAAAAGCTGGTATTAGCAAAACACTGGTGAAGGGCCCCACCAGGGGACAAGCAGTAGCAGGCTGGCTGCCCAACAGCAGGACACACAGTGGAATCAGGGAAAGGACAGACTACTCAGGACTCTTCTTTGCCTGTAACAATCCCACACACAAACACACAAAGCACTGGTTCTCCAGCTCCATAGGCAGAGGAGTTAGGACAGGAATCTTCTCAGAGAGAGGGTGACATAGCACAGATCTCTTCTCAACGTAGGAAAAAATTTTGACAGCCTTAGCCTGCAAATTTTAGCTCTGTGATGAGCAGACTTAAAAAGAGTCCCAAGCTCCAGATAGCTTTGGATACTGAAAACCACTGTGCCACCAACAATGCATTTTGGCTCTCCTGCTGTCCCTGCTGCTGCTTGTAATTTTGTTTTGCTCAGAGCAGAATGCCAAGGTGAAACCCAGGACAAGTCATGTGTGGCCATTCAAATGGTAAGGAAGTTGATGAGAAGGGCTGTATCTGTCCTCCTGACAACAAACTTCCTGAAAGTCACACAGGTCTTGTGAGGTGTCCCCCATCCAAGGAAGTCCATATGGATCACAGTACATTACAACTGTTACTCCGTCCCAGTACACAATACTGGGCATTAAGGGAAGATCATCTGTGCAATGGGCATTTGAATTCTGTTCCAGCTTCAGGCCTCCCAAAGCAATGGGTTATCTTGTCCTGTCATGGCTGCTGCCCCACAAAGGAAGGGCTGGGTTTCCATGGCGAGGGTGGGAGCTTGTAATTTTTTCAAGTGATTTGAATGCCAGGAAAGGCTATGATTTTGGCTTGGTCACCAGCCTCCAAACCATTTCAATTTTACAGCTGCTGCTGGCAAGCTATAAACTGAATTCAGCTATTTTAGGTGAGCTTTAATCCTCAAAGAAGACAAAGGGAAAGCAGGTGGATGTTCTACTCTACCTGATAAAGCAACAGACCTCAATATATCAGGCAGCCTTTTTGCCTGACAAAGAAGTAAAAATTGTACAGTTCTATGTATACAGCTATGAGTGGCTTCTACCTCATTATCGAAGACTGTGTACACTGATACAAGGTTTTACCCTAGTTTGAAAAGACAGAAGAATCTGATTGTTTTGCTACAGCTTTGTTCATCCCATCACAACATGACTGCCCAGATTTCACTAAGAATGATGCAGTGTTCTTTTTGTGTCATGAAAATGTGTCACATCTCAGAGATGCTGCAACACGACATTGACTTGGTGTTTGTAAAAGACTCCACAGCAGCAGCAAGACAAGCCAAGGGCTTTAGGAGGCAGAATGACACTGTAGGGGCCATCTAATCCTGTGGCAACCTGGAGAGCACTGTTGCCTGAAGCTGTTAAAGAATCATTGATCTGGGCCTGCAGTGGATCTCCCAAAATAGCCTGGTACTGACTATCCTACTGGAAAAGAGAATAGCACAGCCAAAACCCTGCAAGCATCTGGCACCCACATGCCTCCACATGTCGTGAATGCCTGCTAGCAAAGCTTCATATGGCCATTATCCTATGAAAGGTTCATTTGCATATCTGTGCCACTTGGGAAGTGAATATTGTTTATATTAGCCAAGAGCTGATGACAAAAAAGAGAATGTCTGCCTGGGACATGGTGTGCTTTCAGAAGCTGAGGTGAACTGGTTGTCTGCTGACACACTGCCATGAGACATGGCAAACACCTTCAAGATTGGAACATGGGAATGGCATCACAGCCAAAGTCATAACTGGCCAGTTTCAGATGTCGACAAAATATTGTATGCGCTTAAAAGAGGGCTTCCACCTGGCTGCAGCACAAGGTGGAAATATGTCTGGGAAAAAGAGACCACCAAGAAGAACAACCCTAAGCTGTTGCAGCCCAGCTGTAGGAAGACTGGGCTTGTCACCACTGACAGCTGAAGAGATGGCACAGAATATGAATCTCAGACCCAAAAGCACATTGACCTCTACACTGAACTCAGAGGCTAGTGCACCAGCAGTGCTTGTCAGGAGCTACTCCTATCACAGGGAGTGACTCAGAGAGCACATATGGCACCTTTAGAAGCAAATGGGGATATGACAGCTTCTTCAAAAGCATATGTTCACCTTTCTCCCACGCCCACGCAGCAGCACAAGGTGCAGAACATGCTCCACGCACACATCATCATCGCCACAGCAGAGTACAGTCTGCTCCCAGGCAGGGCACAGGTGTTGCAAACATGGAGCCCTTAGGAAAATCTCAAAACTCTGCAACATCTTCATCTATTGTGGTTCTGCCCATATTGAAGCTGTGCTCAGGCCGAAATCAGGTATTTTTACCTGCTTTGGACTGGACCTTTGCTTGAGTTTGGGGCACCAGTTCTCACCTTCAGTCAAACAGCTATCAGGAGAGAAGGGGATAGGGACAATTCTGAGCAACATTTTTCTAATACTTGTTTCTTCTTAGAAGGCATATCAAACCCAAGTTTTCCTTTGCTTCCTCAAGACATATGGAGAAAATTGGGTGCTACTTTTTTAACACAACTTCTCTTGTTGGTTAATAAAACACATTTCTTATAGTAGTCTTACAGATGACCAGTCAACCCCACTACACCGTAACAGAACATGACTAAGACCAACAGCACAACCTTGCAAGCCCTTTCTTGCTTTTGGACAACCTCTTTTAGCCACACTATAGTGAGTGAGTTCTGGAGGGGTAAAGAGATGTTTCCAACTTGTTTTGCTTTTTAAAAGATCTTTCTGGATAACCTGGTTAACTACAAGTCACTGCACTGCTCAGTAACTTGACAGGGTATAATAATTCCCCCCTACATCACGTAAAACAGACAAGCTGAGCAGCATCTGCACATTCCTCTAGACATACAAAATCAATTGTTTGTTTGGTTTTAAATCTGTAAAATCCTATGGAGAGTCTTCCTTCTCTGCTAATTTTGTGGGCAAGGTCAGCTGGAAAGGGTTTCCGGTATCTGCCACAGCAAAGTCCCTCTCCTGATGTGGCTGGAAAGGCTCTCACCAAAGCACTCACCAGCCTCCTCTATTTTTACTGAGTCAATAAAGGAAATTCTCACCACTGTGATTGACTGATTCTTTGATGGAGCTGCAAAGACACAGGAGGCATAATATCAGCTGCTGCACAGACGTCCCAAACATATGCTGCCAGTACCTTCAGTCTTGGGTTGCAGCTACCCTGTTATTTCAGTATTGGATTTATCCTTTAGCAGCAAGTGCTAATTGTTCCACACCGGGCTGTGATTCTGAGGCCTCTGCAACTTGTCACTGCAGACCAGAATGATATTAGAAAAATCAATTTATGACTTAAGTAAGGAAAGAACAAAACAGTCCAAAGACAAAATACTACACTCTGTCACAAATACCCAAAAGACAGCTTCATGAGCCTAAAATGCTTCACATACGGAAGTTTTGACTTGTTTCAAACAAAACAAAAAAAATAAAGCAAATTTTAAGCCAGTACTTTAAATAAAACAGTTTGGTTTATTAGGCACTCCCAGACAAACATGAATAAATAAAAAGATGCAAAACCAGTAATAAATACTTCTTTATTGGTAGAAATATTGTAGCGCTGGGGAAGAGGCAATAAGTTCAATGAAAGGAAGAGTATAGTGGCCATAAAAGGGACACTTAATTATAGCAGGACCCTTCAGACTGGAAAAGAAATCCATGGGTGGGGAATATGCTAGAGGTCTATAAAATCAGGAATAACAAGGAGACAGTGAAAAACAAGTAATTTTTTTTAATATAATAACAAGGAGGCATTAAATGTTCCCAAAAAACAAGAGATGCATCTTCTTATTGGCACAGACTTACCCTGAGGATTTCCCACTAATCACTGGGGAAATTACGCATTTGCATGGAGACAAAAAGCAATTAGCCAAACCCATGGAAGCAAAAGGAAATTCATCAATAGCTAACAGGCACCAGGGCTCTTCCTCTGGTTGAAGATAATCCTGAAACACAAGCCAGTGGAGTCTGGGACAGTTTCATCATACAATCCAATATGGTAATTCCTCACTTACAAATCATAGAATGGTTTGTGTTGGAGAGGACCTTAAAAATGATCACTCCTCAAAGCCCCAGCCAACCTTGTCTTGAACACTTCTGGGGATGAGTCATGCACAATTTCACTGGGCAACCTCTTCCTGTGATTCAGCACCCTCATGGTAAAGAATTTATTCCTAATATTTCATCTACATCTACAATCTAAATCACAGCTGTCTTCAGGAGGTGCATAAGACTTCATCAGCTTAAACCCCTCCCAGGGCATCCACATGGTTACACAGCCTTTCAGAATACAAAACACAGACAACAAAACAGATACTGAAAAATAAGTGCCATTTTACACTTCAATAAGGTAAAGTAAGAAAATTATAACTCTTGTATTCTCTTGAGATTGATATGTTGAGGTGAGGGAGAATGTCTATAATAGGCAATAAGATCCTGTGTGATTAGGAGGTGTTCATCATTTTCAGAAGTTTACAGACCATTTTCCAACTGCAGGACAAAAACAGAAGAATGCTTTCAAAAGCAGTGTTTCATGAGAAATGCTTGTCACTGAAACACCACATTTAAACAATTCAGATGAGACCAAATACCTGTGTTTGAATACATTTGTAATTTATTTTAATTTTTCAGGTATACATGACAGGTGCTGGAAATTCACACTTATCCTTTTTCTTATATTGCCACCTGGTGGCCCTTGGCATGTGGAAGCAATCAACTCACTTATTTTTCAGTGAAATGACCACAGTTTAGGCATTTAAAATAGCATCCATTTATATTCCTCTGAAATAGATGATAACTACTTTTTAAAATATGGAATTTGTAGTGGTGAGGGACCCTTTGTGTTTACAAGCAAAATGACAGCTGCTGAGTGCAGTGCCATCGGCTCTCAATTATTTAAAGAGAGGGCTGCACTGGCTGCCCCAAGTCACAGGGAAACAGTTCATATGGATTGCAGCTCAGCTGTGGGCTCTGGACACCTGCTTGGGCTGCTCCCTAGTGTCAAGAAACCCTACACTCTGATGGAAGCAGGAGACCAGCAGAGCCAAACCATCACCTCTCTTTCTTCTGCCCTTTCCACCTCACCAATAGCAGAAACACAGTGTAAGGACACTTAACTAGTATGACAGCGGCTTTCCTGTTCTCAGAAGCAGTATGCCATGTGCATCTGGTGGGGATGTTGGAATACACTGCACAGTGGGTAGGGGGAAGGCCCTAGCTCTGCAGACACATTAAAATCTGCAGCTCTGTCTTGAAATTGCATCACCACCACACACAGTCAAGTGCATGCAAAGGAATAGCATAGGCAAAGAACATGGTAAGCTTAAAGAAGAGAGTTATAGACTTGGATTTCATAGGGAAGACAACTGTACAATAGACTTTAGACACATGGTCTGTTGTAGAGACTGTGAGCACTTACCCAGTTTACATCTTCCCAGTACAGGAAAGATGATGTCACACTGGAAGAAGTGCAGCAGGGGGACACTAAGGTAGAGAGAGCTGGATCAGCTGCCCTGGGGGGGAAGGGGGATGGGGCAGGTTCAGCCTGGGGAAGAGAAGGGTTTGCAGGCACTTTGTAGCAGCCTTCTGGTACTTAGGAGGAGACTGTGAAGATGATGGAGCCCAGCTCTTCAGAGTGGTGAGCTGAAGGAAGGCAAGAGAGGGCATAAACCAAAACAAGAAAGGTTCAGAACTGTGAGGAGAAGAAAAAGAAAAGTTTTCACTATTAAGATAGACAGCAGCCAAACTGGTTGCTCAGAGCAACTGTGAAGTCTCCATCCTCTGAGATTTTCAAGACCAGACCAGAAGAAATTCTGAGCAGCCTGGTCTGATTTCATAGTTGACCCTGCTTGGAGCAGAAAGTTGGACTAGATACGTCCTGAGCTCCCTTTTGATTTCAATAATCCTGTGATCCTATTGCTCTGTGAAACACAATCTGTTTTTATTTCACCTCTGAACTAACAATTTTCAGTACTACTAACCTATGGAAATGCACTTTTGAGCGAATAACAGGAATTGCAGAATTTCACATCAGAGACATAACTCCTGTTTAGAGCTGTAACAATACTTATTACATGATAGAAAAGGTTTTTGATGTAAAGAGACTGTGCACACACCAAAGCAGCACAAGTTTGACCAAAGCACCCATGGGAAGCTTCTACATTGCACCTTTAGCATCTGTGGAGGTCAAACCCTGAAGACCTACACAGAGCAACCTACAGGCATCTCAGGAGCTTCCCAGCACTGGACCTATTTCAACCTCCCTGGCTGAACTTTTTCTGCAGAAAAAGAGAATCATGTGACACAGCTCAGTGCTCTCTGTGGACAGTGGTGAAAATCTGTAGCATCCAGAGAACTGAATATAGGCCTACCTGCCATATCAAAGCAAAGAACTTAAACAGCAAGAAAACTCCTATGCTCTAAAAAGTGTCTGTGGAGTACAGATATTCTCTCAGAGAGGTACATCTTTATATGATAACTCGCAGAAAGGAGACTCTTCCAGATTATGAAACAGAAACATAACGATTGCTTTATCTTGAAAAGCACTTGGAAAGCTTCCCTTGGGGAGACTGCAGTCAATTCATTTTTGTAGAGGAGAAAAGTTCTCCCCCACTGGCAGGTAGGCAACTTATGCTTTAGAAAGGGAGGGAGGACGTGCTGCTCACACATATGCCAGTAATTTGCTGTCAGGGAGAAAGGAGGTAATGAGGCTGGACAGTCTGTGTAAATACCCAAAGCCCAAAACCCAGCAAAGGAAGAATAAGAGAGATAAAAGGCAGAACAGAAAATACCAAGAGGATGCTACATTCGATACATATTAATTCTCTTAGGATCATGTATTAGAAAGCATAGGATTATCTTACAAGAACAATAGGAAGAGAGATGAGGCTATTGAGAAAGTAAGGATTGGTTACATGAGAATTCTGGGGCCTGCAAGAAGAAGGGACTAAGAAGGCAAATTGTCTTCTAAGACAAGAGTGGGTGAGTAAAAAGAGAAAGGGCTTAGAAAAAAAACAGAATGAGGCAACACAACAAGATTGGTGTTTGCACAAGCTCTTGAGGCAAGGGGATCTGTTTACTGCATCCCTTGTTATTTCAGTTGGGATCTGCTGGAGTCTCTGTAAGGGTAACGCTACCATAACACAGTGATTATCTCGAGCACACCACTTCCCCTCACCTGTGCAGCAGTGATCTTGGCTGAATCCTGCAAACACCAATTACACAGAGCAGGTCTCTTCAAGGACTTAAAGTCCAGGGCACGTCTGGTTGGTACAGTTACCCCAGGATACTGGAGCAAGCCCCGTTCTTAAGGTACAGCATTGGGATTTGTCACATGGTCTACCCTAAATTCCCTCCAGAAGGAGAGAGAGATCATTTCTAGTTTTATTATTGTATTATAGCACAAGATGAATAACTGCAGAAAATAAAATTATGATGCTAGCAGAGTTTGGATATGGCACTGAACATAAACTCCTCAAATACAGTCACTAGAGATGCTCACACAAGGTGAGAGCAGGAACAGTGTCTGAGCAAGAGTATCAGGCTGGCAAAGGGAACCCACAGCCCTCCAGACTCCCTACCAGCAGAGGCAGAAGCAGGATAAAAGGAATCTGGTGGTTGGCACTGGCAAAAAGGCAGCCTCCAGCTGGGTATGAAAAGCATCTGAAGGGATGTCCCACAACTGTTTGAGGATGTGCCAGTATACTGGGCAAAAATGGGAATGGTTGCAAGGTCAAGGCCTGGGAAAATCATGGGGTAAACACGCTGCCCTGCCATCTCAAAATTACTGCTGCAGAGCCTGATACAGTACCTGTTGGTAAAATAGCAGCAGCAGGGTGTTACTGAACTGTGCTCAACAACTCCCACCTCCACCAGCTTCCAATGCACAAAAGGCAAATTCTGATTTTTGTCCAGTCAGTCATTTTGTCTAATACTCTGTACAGCTCCAGATGATCCTTACAACAGAGCAAGTAATGTTTTTGCTTCCTATTTCAGTTATTTTAAAGCTTCCTTATTTGTAACAGCCACTTCTTTAAAGTGAGATTCGAGTCTAAATGAGGACACAGCTGCTTCCTCCTCTTCCCTCCTCTCTGCATTAGCCACAGTTGGCAGTGAGCCTTGGAGCATTCTCATTTCTTCAAGTTAAATATTTTGAAAAACAGAGATTACTCAGAGTTACCAAAGTGATGTTTTCAATAGCTGAGAGTTCAACAATTGACTTACTTGAAATTTTCAACAGCTTCTACTTAGATCTGAAGTCCCAGCACACAAGACAGACAGCAGCAGAATATAGTTTTTTGTCAAGCACAGTATGATGTGTAACCTCCTGCTCTTTCTTTTCCATTTCATAGCTAAAGAAATTAACACAATCGACAGCTTGGCAGCAGTGTTTAGGGAGCCTGCCACGTGGAGCCCAGGCAGGAGTTCCTCATGTCAGCATCCCACATCTTCCTAGTTTACACAAACAACTCATTTTGTGCTCCTGACCCAGTACACACCACAGCATCCTCACCTCTAATGTCAGTGTTAACGTGCCTTTTTGATCCAACACAGACTTGAGGATGCCTACACATACATGGCGGACTGAAAGATTTAAAAGTGCTTTGGATAAACTCAATAACCATTTGATTTTGGTTATAGATTATAAACAACAAGACCCATGTCATTTCTTGTTTGCTTTTTCACAGCTACCTCTGCTGTAAGACAAGACAACACTACTCCTTTAAGCCTGATTACACAGAACAGTTTGCTCACATTTGGCCACAAAGCCTCCTCAGAACAAGCATAAAGCCAGTAAACACTGATAATGTGCATCCAAAATATTAATGGGGTGGCTTTACCTTACATGTATCAAAAGGTATTAGAACATTATTTGCAAAACTTTAGTTTATCCCATCAATTTTCTCAACTCCATTTTGAAAAGACATGACTGGATTTACCCAGAAGATAAAGGTGTATATAAAAGTCACGCCTACTAAATGCATAGCAAAGTGATATGTGAGCAAAGGTAATACAATACATAAAATATTAGTCATGTGTTGAGGTGTCTTTTGACAACCTCTAACTTAATTGAAAATTAAAAGTGTCTATTATAAACATTTAGACTTGGGAGAACAACAGACTAATCTGATGCATTTAAGGCTGGAACAATGAGGTGTATTCTTTAATGTGATTGAGTCACAAAGTCCCATGGGAAATTGAATGGATTACTAAATCATCTAATAACTGATGCTTGTTTAATGACAGCATTTCACAAAATAAAAGACAGGGACAAATAATATGATGTTGCCCTTTTGCCTATACACAAGTGTGGCCACATGACAAGATGTACAACTATTGGAAAGAATTCTCCAGTATTACGATCAAATTGTAAGATACCAAATTACAATTGTGACACAGAATGAAGTTCCATTTTTGGCAGCTTTTTGAAACCTCATGAGTGATAAGTTATATCTTTCTCTTGTGAGCATACAGTTGCTTAAAATTTCCCAGACAAGTGAAATACAATACTCAAATGCTTAAACCACACATGTAAGGAAAGCACGGGGTACCACTAGTAAAATGTAGCAAATCACCTTTATTAATAAGTCATTTTTTTAATTCCCCTCTCCCCACTTTAAAGAATGAGGGTGTTCTTATGGCTGAAAAACAGAACTGAAAATGAAAAGCTAAAATACAAGACCCTTCAGAGCATAAACAATAATTATTCTGAAAAGAGCACAGCCCACTCTGAAAGACCCGTACTCTTAATCTAAATAGGCAACACAGTAAAAAGTTAAACACAATTCCAATTACCAGAGGTAATACCACTGCCAGTTATGGGTAGGACTTGATTCTGGAATATATTTCCATTCTCAAAGTTTAACTAATTTCTAAACTGGACTTTGGAATTAGACACAGACCTGCTGAGCTTTCTGAAGCTTACTTCTTTCTGAAGCACTCACAATCCATTAGCATTCTACTTAAATTACATTATGAGACAACTAAGTTAACTTGTTCTCAGCAGAACAGACAAGGAGCCCTCAAAAGTCAGGAAGAGCCCAAAGGCAGCATAAGGAATGGCTGACTCTTAGCGCCTGCCTAGTGAGATCCGTAAGCTTTTCCAGCCCCAACTGTAGAGAACAGCCCTCCCACAGATTAAGAGGTGGCTCTTCCACAGCACCCTGCTCAGAGAGGACTCACAGGGGAGACACCAGCAGATTTAAGTGGTCTGTGAGTTCAGCTTTAAGCCCTACGTGCCCACAAAGCACGAGCTCAGCCCCACACAGCAGAATAAAGGAATAAAATCAAACAAGCAGGCCTGTCCAGGCATGCAAACACAAACTACTCCTTCCAAAGCCAGGAGGTCTAACACTCAGACCAGGGCTGTAATACACATTCAAAGCCAACCAGAAAAAGCTGAGTGCTCAACTCTGATCTCTGACTGCGCATGCTTAAGCACACGCTGGCAGCACTGGCAGGCCAACTGACAGTTAAGTTTAATAGGAACAGGAATTTTAAAAAACATTAATACTCCACTTGGAATCTCAAGTACGGAAGAACCCAAGTATCGGCGGCTTCCCACCTTCCCTCGGAGTCACAGTGAACAAAGTTCTCTCATTATCCTCCCATGCCCTACCCCACATCCCATCCCTCAGTTCCAGGATATTCACCAAACAAAACATACAAAATACTTCATATTCCCAGAACTGCGGGATTATAGAAATATTTGACATTCCAAACTTCCACCAAAGTTGCTTTAATAAGTTACTTGTCAGATGTTTCACTTTCCACAGCAGAAAATTCAATAATCAAAAGAGCTAAAAGTTGAAATAAAATGTTGCGAATCGGGCACAAACAGGCCTTCTGTCTTTACTAAAGAGCAAATCTGTTGATATTGAATATTTTAACACAGTGATCAGCTCCACAACTTGCAAGCTGCAACCACTTGCTGCTGTTCTCATCATTATGTCCAGCTCTGCCTGCATGATGTCTCCAACATAAACGTTTCACAGCAAGAGCATGACTTTGGCTGCAATAAAAAGAAATCCATAGGTAACTGCAAAATGTGAAACACAGCTGGGCACATGAGTGTAAACATCAGCATTCATACAATTAGTACTCCTCAGTTAACGCTACCAACTGAGGAGAAACTGACTTGCAACAACCAGCAGGTATGAAGTTCTTATTAAGTAGGGTCATTAACACTAATGACATTTTATCCTCTCATTCATCAATAATTCAAACAGCTATTGATTTCCAGTTTTGCCACATTAAGCTACAGGTCTAGCATCTCAGTTACTTATATATGACAGATTTCTGGCTGTTAGCCTGTGATTTCCTGTTCTCTAGTGTCTCTTTTCCATTCACTTCAAGCACACACAGGCCAAAGTCACCATCAACTTCCATTTCTGTTACTATCAATGCCAGTGTGTGCTAGAAGAGTCTAGGAGAGTGCTTCAAGTGAAACATTCAAAGTCTGTCCAGCTGTCACTGCAGCAGCCCCACACATAGATTGTCATTCCTCTGGTTTCTCCTAGAAGCTGCTCTTGAAAGCTTGCTGTCATCCACTCCAGTACGTTTTCCTGATGTATATGGACAGTGGTTCTTTCCCCTCTCTCTTCAGCATTTTCTATCATCTTATTTTATGACTAAAAGTAAAGCTTTTTTTTTTTGAGTAGGGCCAACAAAGAATAATACTTCTCAAAGCATTTGCATAGCATGAAGTATTTGAGATTTAACCCACCCTTTGTTTTTTGTTGAGTTTGTTGGAAGGTTTTTTTTAATACATCTAAATAACCAGTATTTTTCTTTCCAGGTTTTGCATAAAGACATCTTTAGACTTCCAGGGATCAAACTTTTCCTAAAAGGGTAACAATTTTTGGTATATGAATAAACTATTTTCAAATATTTTACACTGTAAGAACAGAACTCCAGCACTATTAGTCTCAAGAATAACATTACATTGCTCCTAACTTACTTCAAAAGACATACCTGTTATCCATCTCCACACATGTGGTCCAATCAGCTAGTGCTGGTTCTTTCCCACTTTGCTTCCATGTGTACAAGATAATCTTCCCATTTTCTAAGCCTACTGCAACAATGTATCTATCAAGAGAATAACTACATTAGTTTCATTAGAAATTACAGTAGATAGCTCAGTGAGGCCAGTTCTAATGCAGAATAGAAAGAACTGGCACTCAGGCACTGTTGTTGTACCTTGCCCTCCAAATAAGTATTTACTTCTCGATGAAAAACATTAATATAACACAATTTAAATCAAAGCTGCTTCACAAAATAATGAGCAAAGTAGAAACCTGCAGTATATATTTGGTTAGGAAAACATAAGGAGGTTATTACATCATCAGATCAGTCAATGTTGTTGGAAGAACTAATGTGTTTCAGGTGTGTTCATGCCTCTCTCCCTCCCCTCTCCCACTTTTTTTCTCATTACACTGTTTGGAGAAGTCACCATACACCTGAAAAGGTGGCTAGGAAAGGAAAAAAGAAGAGGTCATTCAGTTAAACAATGATCAAAATAATTGACAGGTAGATTTTGGGAGCTGTTCAGCCACAGAAAACTAGATGACTAAAGGGATAAATACTAATTTCAGATTAAGCACAACATAACATCACAGAAAACCAGTAATACCTTCCATCAGGAGTAAGCACATGGCTGATACCAACAGCAGTCACAGAATCCCCAGCATCCAGTACTGTTGAACAAGGCTTGATTGAATCCAGCATATTCCCTTCAGTAATCACAGACAAATCACACTGGCCCCAGATAATGACCTGTGGAAAAAAGAGACATCTAGGAATTCTCACTTGAATCTTCTTGTAAATGCACATACAAAAACATTAGGAATAACTCAAAATAATTCCAGGGCACAGAATGAAGCAAAAAAATCTCTACCTACAAAGATCTGACTTTGTAGACAGTCTGTCTGATTTCATTAAAGTTACTGACAACAAAACCAGATTCTGTTATGAAAGTTAAAGAAAAACTTGAGACCCATAGAATTATGTGACATATGCTTGTCTTACTGCATGAAAAAAGAAGGGAGAATGTCCAACTGGCAGCCCACAGTCTTGTATATACATATTCAAGTACTTTATTTAGCTTATGCAAGTATCACTGATTTCTGTGCTAATACAAGCAATAAGATTTTTGTATATTTATAAAATATGGGCTCATTAGAACACAGTGTTTGCTATCCAAAAATACATTTAAAATAATTCTGGGCTTTCTCATTTTTTTAGTATTAATTACCTTTTTGTCCCGACTACCAGTAATAAAATACTTGCTATCTGGTGTCCAATCACAGGACCAGATGATTCGACTGTGACCAGTTGTATTTTTATCTGTGTATGCACAGCAAGTGAAGACTGGTCCTGGAATAAAGCATATAAAGGAAAACCCTTGTTTCAACTACTTGACATATTAAAAGTAATTGTTACTGTTGCTTAACTCTTATGTCAGAACTACAGGAATACTTGGACATTATTCCATTAATCTTTAAAGCAACTGGGAATAATTAGGACTACATGAGTATTTTTTTTCCAGCACTTATCACA
Source organism: Climacteris rufus (assembly GCA_013398175.1). Lineage (NCBI taxonomy): Eukaryota > Metazoa > Chordata > Aves > Passeriformes > Climacteridae > Climacteris > Climacteris rufus. The sequence continues at coordinate 564,395 of VZRZ01008693.1, forward strand.
GTGGTAACTAGCACCTGTTCATAGCCCTAGAACAGTTGGAAGAGTTCAATCTTTTACATACATTTCTGTTTCAGAAGAACTTAAGTCCAAGTGTAACACCTTCACGTTATTTCTACTGAGTATTTTGTAAGAACACTGACTTCAGAAGTTTTTGAATAATGCAACATTTACCATGTGTTCACATATCCCCAGCAATTTCACTGCAGTTCTTATTTACCAGTAAAGCCCCAAGAGCTCAAATCATAATGGACTAATTGCAAAGATTAATGTGCTCCCACAGAGACAGGCTGCCATTTCACCATGTACACAATCAGGGACTAAATCTGATCAGCAGATCAGTAAATGGGAAGGCTTTTTGTAAGTAGAAAAGGTTGTCATTTTGGAGCATAGACTTTGAATAACCACTTCTTGGGATGCCAACAGCAGCAGTTTTGCTTTACACTGATAATGATGTTATTTGTAGACAGAAGGGTTATTGATGAAAAGAGGATTTCCCCTACTTGCTATGAGTATTCATGATCCTTATCCTGAAACATTGTGTAACTACTGTGGACAATATGCCAGGCTTTAGAATAGAAGTCTGAATAGAACAGAAATTCAAGCCAGGGTACAACCGGACACTGCCTGAAGGGGCCAAAACTCCCTGCCAAGTCTCTAGGAACATTCTATAGAGCCCAGCAGTGTTTATATGCTATTAAGCCAAGAGTGCAATGATAATCACTTTCAGCACAAGCATCTGTTCTAGGATTCTATTAAAGTGTTCAATGGCAATCTCCTCATGATTTTGTGGCTCAAAGTCTTAATGAGAAAGTCAACTGAATCCTTACTATCAGCTCTTTTTCCAGCCATAGCCAGTCCTAGTCAAATTAATCAATTGTGTAGGATTATCAGAAAGCCACACCAAAGAGAGAGATTAATCCTGTCAAGAGTCTCAAAGTGTCATGCCCTCCAAGCAGACACAAGGCAGCCCTATGCAGAGTACGGGTGCAGCACTGAACCTTCCAGCTATGCCTGCACAGAACTCTGTGATGAAGGCTCTCCTGGACAGAATGCCAATTTGAAATTCAGACATTACACTCCAGCCTGCACACTTGATTTCAGTAAGTCAACCATACAATCACATGCAGAAGACAGGAGGACTAGCAGACTTCACTACACCCATCAATTAAACAGCATTTAAAGTTTGACTATATTCTTCTCTGAATTTTAATTTCCTTTCTATCTTTCCATACATTATTAATTTCATTTTTTAAATGGACAAGAGTCTACAACACTATTAATTCTTCAAAGTTGTAAGGAAAATATCCATTTAAATGTTTTATCAATTCTCTTTCAAATGTTTTGCAGCCAAAAATATTGAACACACTGCAAAGTCTACAAAACCTGTATATCCACTTTGCATATCTTACCTGACTCTGAGGAGTCTTGTTTCCTCCACAGTGACCAATTCCTGTCTCTAGAAACAGCTAGTAAAAATCTGTCATCAGGAGAAAATGCCAGCTGAGTAACAGTGAGATTGTGAAAACACAAACTCTGCAGTTTCTTCCAAGAAGAAGTGCTCCACAAAATAATTGCTGCATGTTCTTTTTTGGAAGCCTGTACGGATGGAAAAAAATGTCAGTGAGAATCAGTAAAAGCAAGTATAAAAGTCACACATTTCCAAGCACTAAGATACTAGCCTGTTTTAAGGCTTGCAATCAAGTAAGACCCAGCTTTCCCCTGGAAAGTTTCAAGATTGTTTTGCTACTTTCTTCTAATGCTGACAGTGTATCAGTAAGAAAATATTTTAGACCTCTTTTTGTTAGAATTTATCTTACTAATATCTTCAAATGAATCATATATAATTTAGGAATAATAACTTACTCGCAATGACTCTCACCTTTGCAAGGCAACTGTCATCTATACAAAATCATTCACATTTATGTGAAGGAACAGAATTCAGCCCAAACTGAATTCTGACTCCTGCTCTGTCAGAAATCTAGACAGCTAGAAATCTGACAGCACTTTTCACTAGGTGGTGCTACAATCTTTTCTTACCTTACAAGCTGAGGCAATTACAGTGTTTGAATTATTGCAAGCAACACAAAAAATTTCGTATCCATGTCCATATCTGAAATACACGTGAAAATATATTTAACACATCACAATCATTTCTGCAGTATGTATCAAAGTTCTTATATCAATTTAAAACCCTGTGCAAAAATCAAAGGCACCTGCCAGGAACTTCTCACCACTGTTTTCAGCATTACATCCCAAATAATTCCTAATAATGCTCAGCATTCAATTTAAATGTCTTTACAAATTCTTCCAGAATGAGAAACTGGCTACAGAAAAACCTCTTGAGCCCATTCCATAGTCCTAAAGCCTCAGCACTGCAAATGCTACACAAATGAGTAAAAGAGCAGATTAAAGCAGCATTTAATGTACCCTTATTTTCTTAAAAAACAATTTTAACACTACCAATAAAAACCATAAGCTACATATTTGAAAAACACTGAAGAAATATACCACAAACACCCAGTCAAAGGATGCCTGTTCTGTGAAATACTGAAAGAAGACTTCTGAACTAAAAGACAAGAATCGTGTTGGAAAAATCAAACAACCTCTGTAAAACACCCAAAATTTCCAGCCTTCACCAGAAATACATTTTTAATCAGTCTGTGCATGAGTTCTGCTGAAATCCAAGCTCACATATCCAGACTGGTATTTAACTAATAAGCAGAAATGCCATACAGAGTAATACAAATTAAAGTCAGTCACAAAACAGACTGGAAGTAAAGTAAAACCAGAGATGCAATCTATAAACATTAGACAAGTACCAGCTCAATACCAGCTGGGTGGGGTGGTTTCCTATGATTCCTCCCTCTGAAGAGATGGGCAGTTCTCTTAATAAACTCCTTTGGTCAGCAGTGTTAACTTTATATGGGATTGATGTTCACGGGATTACATCTGCAGCCAGACCAGCCATCTATTTAAATGACAAATTACTGTCTGTACCCATTGAACAGAGTCCAGAGGCACTGCTGCTGGGCATATCCCATCACTGGAGACTGGGAATGCACCAGCTTTTCATGAATTGTAACTGTGACTATTGAGCAGGGAGAGGGACTGGTGGGTACACTTAACTGGAATGTTAAGTTGCAAATTTGATTGTATCTTAAAAAGATGAGGGTACTACGGCATGTCTTACTCTTAATTTGCCACCAGCAGGGATTTTATCATAATGCTTATATTTAAAGCACACTCCTGGAGACTATTTTGTAGTGAAAACCATTGAAAGTCAATTTTCTAAAACCAGAAGATATTTACTCCTTCAAAAGCATAAATTTCCTGAAATTCAGTGATGGAAAAATAACCTGTGAAACAAATCCTCAGTTGTTCTGGTTTTATCTCCCAAAAGTAGTATCGAAGAGCACTTGATGGATACATTTCAAGCTTCTGTATGCAACTTTGTTTTTGCTAAATGGAAGCACCCAAATGTAAACTTTCTCATTAAATTAACAAAAAAATATTGTATTTCGCAAAGTCATATGAACAGGAGTATCCCAGGTGAGAACAGCAGCCTGTACAGCCCAGTAAAGAGAATTAAGCTGCTGTCTCCAGTAAAGAGAATTAAGCTATTGGCAACAGGAGATGCTGTTTTAAAAAGGTGTGTGAGCCTTGACAGTACAGGAGCTCGAGTACAACCCCATCCTCTGATCCCACAAATAAAATCTGATTTCTCCACTACATAGTACACCACCAAATAAAGGTTCACAATGGAGAGATGTAACTGCATGAATGAATAATGAAATTTCTTTTCAACCACAAGCTATTTTGCCTTGGCACTGTGCAATTCATAGCACTCTTTTTAATGCATAGGTAAACTGACTGGACTTTCCAAGTGTCCAGACAAAGGAACACAGTAACTTTTTAGTGTCAAAAAGGATCTCTTCCAACTTCCAAGTGTATGACATGAAAGGTATATACACATAAACATATATTTATGTCAACACTCAGGCTTTAATCTCAGCATCCTGCATATAAACTCTCTACGATAATTTTCCATGAGGATAAAGATTAGCATATTCTCACAAGATTTACCATTTTTTTAGGTTATTAGATTATGTAAAAAACTCAGCAAGTTTTTCATACTAAAACCTTCTCAAGCAAACATTTTGCAAAATCCAACACTAATCCTTCAAAATTTGGTGTCAATTTAGAGCTAGGAATACACAAATGTCAATGACAAACAAGCTATTTTTAGCAAGTCAGTGCCTCACACTGTTCTTCTGCTGCTATGGCAACTTGAAATCTACATTATGTGATTCCATGTTACTTCTTTCAAGATTATTCTGAGAAAAAAATCTGAAATTCTATGAATGCTTTCCATCTTGTTGCTCTTGCATAAAATAATCTCTATCATTAGCCGTGTCTCTAAAAACAGAAAAAAATTGCTCAGATAAGTCATCTGAAGACCATAATAAAACGGAGTTATTTTAATGATTGCAAGATATAAAAGCCGATAAGCAGCACTCCCACAGCAGAGTATCAAATATTAATGTCCCACTAGACTTTGTGAAATGTCAAAAGGAAATGAAGAAGAATTTTGGAGTTGGCTCCTTTTCACTACTTAAACATCCCTTATCAACCTACTTATGTGAGTGCATTAACAGCCATAGCATGCACAGAAGAAACAGCTAAAGTATCAGTTAAAAATTACAAAATTACAGATAGGTCTAACATCCACTGGCTTTCCTCCTAGAAGCACTTTTGAGTACAAACACAGTAAAAGAGCTTAAAAGCATTCAAAGCAGATTTACTGCCCAAATGAAGGCAAAGATGAGCTCCCACAGAACTTCCCCCTCAATCGAATGAAAGCAAGCTGCAATGTGTTTTCCCAAAGCTTTTTAATTCCTCCGTCCCAACTGAAGTCATAAAACTGGTAATGTACAGAGGTAACTGTAACCATCAGCAAAGGCTCAGCCTTCTTTTTGTTCCAGTCTAAGACTCCTCTTTCAGGAGATGCAGATAAATAAAACTGTAAGAGACTGAGATTATTCACTTCTTTGTGCTATACTTTGAAGATTGATAATAAAACTTTGAAGATTGTGAAAGTATAGCCTCATGTTACTGGGATCCTTAGGGAATAAATCAGGTGACAACATTCATTTGAAAATTGTTGTAAATTTCAGAAAAGGAAAAAAACACAGCTGAAGAATTCTAAAACCTCAAAATAATTATTATGACCACTTAACTCCATTATCTTTGCAATTGACAACCACTCTGTCAGCATTCAATACCCAACCTGGGTTTGTAACCATCTTAATCAACATTCATCACTTTGCTCTACCACTAGACACATCCTGTTTTGGCTGCTGCTTCCATCTATTGCTCCTTACAACTCTGATAGGCATTAGGGCAAAACTCCTCTCTTGATGCCTCAGCCTTCACTTCCATATCAGAAAGACAAACTTCATCTGCAAACCTGTGCCATGAAGTGGAAAGATGCAGAAAACTCCTTAGACAGAGAGACCTTCAGTACAGACCACGTTTTAAAGAGAAACAAGTAAGATAAAATTGTGACATATCAGTTTTAACTGCCATTTTCTGTACTGTTTCCTAATTTTTATATATAGATTATTTATTTATTTTACAAGCAATACAGTGCACACAAAGTCAAATCAGGTAGTAAAATAGGAAGAGTTACAAGACAAGACTACCTTAATATGTTGCAATAGCTTTCTGGAAATTTTGTAACTTAAATAAGAAAAGGAAAAATAAAACTTACAACTTCTGAATTTCAGGCCATAAGGTATTCTGCAGCAAGTGATCCTCTGGTGGAGGTTCTAAAAAAAATTTGTACAGCATATTCAAGTATGGTATTAAACTACCTAGAAATCAGCTAAATAATGCTTCGATTTTATATCCAGTGAACCTCATTCTCTATTTCCTACAAGAGAAATTAATCTCATACCTGTAAGGATCAAGGGCTGAAAATAAACCTCAGGATACTGACTGGAAATGGTATTAAATGATTCTTCATCCTCATCTGGTTGAACAGCCATATCTCCTATTCAAAGTAAGGACTTCATTAGCTAGAGAACATACGTGCAGAGTTACAATAATATGAATATTAGAAAGTAGTTATTCTAATGCACATGAGATTGAGGAGAAGATACATAAAAAAACAGTAATCTAACCTTCATTTCAAAACTGACCTCTGACCTCTCTCCATCAGCATTATGTGTTAGATTCCTAAAAAGAATTTGATTGGGTGAAGCAATCACCAAGAGTTCAACCTGTTTCCCCAATGTTAAACCTTTCCTTCTGTATGTGAAAATGTTCAAGACAGAAATCTCTGATACAAGTGATGAGTTTCTAAATTAACAGAGACCAGTAAACGAAAAGCCATACTTGAGCAAGTGTATCTGCAACTTGCAAACTTCAGCAAAACTGCTGAGGCCTCAGTCCTTACCTTTAGACAAAAGCACCAAAGGTAATTGAAACTAGTTAATTTTAAGTTAAAATTCAACTTTGTCCTTTCATTGTGAAGGTATTAAGAAAAAGGTACAGAGCTGGGGAACAGTTCCTCTTGGACAGAATCTACTTTTTTTCCAAATGTACATCTCAAGTACAGCAGTTTCAAAAAGCTGAAGTTTCAAAACAAGGACTATCTTCTCAGTCATCCTGTCTTCTCTCTCCTTGAAAATCAAACAAGAAACATTTATCTGATTATCTCTCCCCGTGATGATTCCTCTGCAGTGTAAGTGAGAACACGTCTGTGGTGTTTTACCTACGCCATGACTGCTGACAGCATTGTGTGAGCAGTGGTGGACAATGCAGGAAAATTCTATTCATGGTGCTGCTTCTGGATGGGCCACATGAAATCAATAGAAATTAGTTATTCTGTGTGTGGTGATACTCTTTAAGAAGGAAGTTTTGTTCCCTCTCTCATTGGAAGAACTCATGAGAAAGCAGGGGGAAAAAAATGGTTTGCCAAAATATATTTTACGAGTCATTTCAAGTACAACAAAGTTGGTTTTTCTCTTGCAAATGATTTAGGAAAATTTGGCTTATTGCCATTGAAGACCCTGGAGATAAAGTTTATTAAAATGCTTCCTTTTTTAGATCACACCTTCTGATAAAGCTTTAAGTAGAGAAAAAACTGATCTGACCTAATTTGTAGATTCCACTACAGTGCATTTCTACCATAGATTTCATGAAAAACCAGACTCCAAGTCTCATTCCCAGCCTCAAGAAAATGCTTTTTATCATTCCAGGGAGATGTCTGCCCTCCTTCCTTGTTTCCTTACAATGTAATCTCCACTGCCTCTCCAAGACATTAGTTACTGTTGACTAACTAATTCTTCCTCCTCAATACTTCCAACAAAGCATCATTTACCTGCATAAATGGCTATTTTCACTGGAAGAGAAAATGTGACTGATTCCCCTAAAGCAGTGTTACTTCTAATAAGCTTCTACACGGGTGACAACATTTGAGGAGAGTGTGAAAAGGACTCCAGAATGCAGCTTTGGAGGTCAGGGTATTTTACAGAGCAACCACAAGTAGCAATAGGTGGTCCTCCTTTAGTAACTCTGAACCTAGTTTTCACAGTATGCTGTTCAGTGCTACTTTTTTTACTGGAGATCATCAGTTTTCTTAGGGCAGCGAGGTGTGGAGGAATAGTGAGCATGGAGAAAACAGGAAAAATGGGAGGTGGGGGAATTCTACTAGTATCCTGCTGTGGCTACTCCCAGCCCCACCACAGGACAGGAGAGAGGCTCCCAGGAGCACTATACAGATTGAGTGGGGCTACTTCCTACAGGGGTGCAGGACACAATATGAAAAGCAGAGACAGAGCATTTTGGGTTTGCATGAGACATTAAGAGATGTTTAGGGGGAAAAGACAAAGGTAGAGAAAGGGAGGAAATATCCTTATTTGTGCTTTTTCTTTTATTTTTAAAAGAAAAAAAAAAGTGTTTAGGTGCTACCAAAGAAATAAACACTTTGCACAATTTTATTTCTAGATTCTGAACTTGCAGTAAAGGCTACACTTACAGACCTAAGGAAAATATGTACACTAAAACAATCACTTGAAGTTTCCACATGAAACACCATAACCATTGTTCCTCACTATCATTACCTTCAAAAACAGCTTTGTTGGATAATCCCAAAGCAGGCACAGTTGCACCTTCTGGAAGATCAGTTGACTGCTGAATTAAAAAAAAAAAAAA
>VZRZ01008693.1:572727-599672 GCA_013398175.1 Climacteris rufus
AAAAAAAAAAAAAAGAAAAAGAAGGTTACACACAGATTGTCACATAGCTTTGGACTTCAAAGGCCACAGCTCAAGGAATCCCTGAGAGTCAGTTTGCTAGAGAAGTGAAGGGGGCACTTTGAAAAACACTCAACTCATCCAGAACATATCCTGGGCAAAAAAAGACCAGTACTCTGCCAGAAAAAAAAAAAAAAAAAGGCTTTTCTAAGGCCCCAACTCAAGGGTTTTCTTCATCCCTAATTGCAGGTTTTCTTCCACAATTACATTTATTCTAGCACATACATGACAATTAACCTATTAACCGAGAGCACTGCAGTTTTTGACACAATAGAACTGGGAAAACGTTGTTCTGAAGTGAAATAATAAAGCAGCATTGTGGAAAAGGGAACAGAGGGTGACTGCCTGTGACCACAACCTGAAACACAACTCAGTAAATAGCACAGAGATGTTGCTGGAATTTGCGTCTGTTTAAAGCAGCACAGGGGAAAGACAAATCATCAGACAAAAAATACTTCCATAATGGCATAGGGAAAAAAGCAAAAATTTAGAAAGGGTAAGTAAACTTGAGGTCCTTTGTGCAGAGATGAAGAAAGATTTAATAGCTATAAAACATCTTCCTTACAGTGTCTGAAAAGTCCAAAGAAAGACTGTTTTACAGAATAAAATCAATTATTTAGGCGACAGCTTAAAATTTATTTAAATATTCATAATTAGATAAGAAAATGTATCAGAGACAGATACAAATATAAGACATCTAAAACAAAAATGGTTCCTCATGCCAACCAAGTATAACACAATCCCATGGATGTGAACTGATTATTATCCTATTCAACCCTTTTTGAATATAAAGTTGGCTTTTTTGGTTTTAGGTAATTTTTTTGGGGAAGGCATTTGAGCCAGAGTAAAGAAAAGCTTATCCACTTTAATGATAAAAAGCTTTCACAGAAAACAATTTCAATAAAGCTATTTAAAAGCAGCTTTATAATTAGAGCTCATAAAGCCTTCCCCTTTAACCAAAGCCCATGTGAAACACTTTGTGGTATAATGAATCAAAAAACAGCACTCAGAGGAAGAGCTGATAAGAAAAGTCTATGTAAAGTAAAATAATGACATCTGCCAGCATTATAAAAGCACAATGTTGTTCGTACAATGGTCATTAATGCAAATGCTTACAAAGTCTTGTGGAATTAAAGCACTAAACAGCCACTTATGTAACCTCTTGCTACCAAAAATCATTCTATTTCTTTCCCAGATACTTCAATTGTTAAATTAAATGGAAAGGCTAAGCCATCTCTGAGAAACTGCAGAAAAAACACTGCTTTTGAATGAGAAATCCAAAGAGCAAGCAAGGCACTGTACAGAGGCAACCATCTTGAAAGAGGTCTGTTCTACAAAATGCAGACAAAACCAGAATTAATGCAAATGGGGAGCAAAGGACAGCAACACAGGACAGCATACATACCTACAGCTAAGAACTGGAATGTGAAGGCCTCAAGAAAATTTCCAATGCCAAGTGGAAATAAAGCATGAGCAAGTGCATTTTGATAAATGTTTGTATATAAGAACTAAAAACAGTGTTGAAAGCTTTATACTATTTCCAAGCATACAATTATAAAAAAAAAAAAATACCAACACATAACCACACCACAATAATTACCTTGAGACAAGACTACTATACCCTTAAATTAAGGAGAAGTTCACACCCAGGCTTTATTGTTTGATTAATCCCCAAGTGTGCACAGTGGTCTACTCTGGTTTGACTTATTTAAAATTCACCCACACTCTTTTCAATGTTCTGACACCAGGTCTTGTTTGGTTTCAAATAGAACCTGTTTCATATCACACCACAGTAAAAATACATACAAAACAACACACATGGAAGCAAGCAGAAGGGAAAGGAAAAATAAGCTTAAGGTTTCAGTATGATTAAAAGAATTTTTAGAGTTTAGTGCAATCTGACATTTTCTGAAGCATTAACTTTATTTACATCTAAGAGGGCTCTCTTCATTTATCGTTGCCTTAGCACACTTACATGGGAGCACAGCTTCTCCATTGGAATACCACTGATGTTACCAAAATTTTCTATGAAATTCTTGGGAGCACGAAAAACTCGAAGCACTTTTTCATCTGCTCCTGACACAAACTCAAAGCGGCCGATCATGGCCAGGCAGCGCAGGTCGTACCCGTGCACCTGAGGCCTGGCTATTTCATGCCAGGTTACCTAAAAATGAACAGACACAGTTAAAACAATTCTTAACCAGAGAAGCAGCACGATTTTAAGTTCCAAAAAAGTACCACTACTTTACTTGCTGACTTTATTGACATAAAGCAAAGTTAACAGCAACCTTCTACTGACATGCATAAAACTGATGCTCACACACATCAGCTGAACCCTACTTTTCCACCAAATCATTCCTGTTCTTAGTAAACCGTATCCATGCAGAGATGTGTTCAAGGCACTTACTGTGACTTCTTTATGCTACACAGTCAGGAATAGAACATAATTTGCCTAAGCAAAAAGAGGACTGTATCCTACTACTTCCAAAACTGTAGCTCTGAAAGACCTAAGAAAGGTACCAATAATTATCTCACTTCCTTCATCTGCCTTTCACAAAGCACAGCTGCACTGCTGTCAGCAGGCTACAGGTTCCTACTTCCCTCTTGTCTTTAAATACTTGATTTTAGTGAGACCATTTAATAGAAGCATTGCAAAAAACTGACAAAACCATAACAGATTCCTGCAAAAAAAATCTGGAAAATCTGGATAATTTTAGAAGTGCTTTCTTTTTTCCTGCTTCCCTGAAATATTCTATCAATCCTTCAAGTGTTAATCCAAGAAAACACAAATTAACAGTTAACCAATACAGACAGACATGCTAGTTTTATAGTCATACTTAAAAACAGTCTTAGCAAAAAAGATATTAAATTATTTACATTGCTTTTCTAAAAATATGATTTATTCTACACAAGGAAAATTATTCTTAAAAAAAAATTGTTTTCTAGCAAATGCACTTTCATGAAGAGATTTTTCCTAAGTGTCATTTGCTACTACACCTAGATGATACTTCAGTTGGAAAAATCCAGTGCATACTTTGAGTTAAGAGCTAGCAGAATTAGAATCAATTAAAATAACTCAGACTACTTCAGTATTCTGATGCCTGTAGCCAAGACAGAATTTACACTGTACTAGATATCATATGAATAGAAGCAAAGGCATTATATTGACTGTAAACTACACATATCACCCTAAAAATTCAATTGAGTTTTGAATGTTGACGGCTCTGACAGGACTTGAATGGGAATTTGAGACATCCTACCAAACCTCATGATTTCACAAGGGCTTGATTATTTTTCAGTGAGGAAAAAAGCATTCATTCTTCAAAAAAGATAAAATCAAACCATGCAATAAGCTCTTCTTACCCTTTACTAGGTACATCTTTGCATACTTTAGAACACAACACATAACAGGAATGAAAAAAAAAAAAAAACTCAAATCCCAAACAGACAAAGAGAGGGCTGCAGAAGTCATGCAGTAAGCTTCTTCCAGAAATACCAGAATGCAAATTTGCATGACATATGGAAGCCAATGGTTATCCCTTTTTTCAGATATTAGAAATGAGATTTTAAGAAAGGGTATTTATTTGCATTTAACACTTCCCTGTTTATAGGGAAAAACAAGAATATTGAGCTGTAAAACTAACTTTTCATAGGTATCTGATCCATCCATTGTGTCTTGTTTAGACAAACATCAGATGTCACCTGTTGCAATTTTTCAGATGCTAAACTCAGTGCCGTAAAGAAAGTAAGGCCTTTTAGAAGCCTATGTTATCCAAGTTCATGGGCAGCAGAACCAAAACCTGGTTTTCAAGGTTCTTAAGTCCTGAACACACCTCTCCAAATGACCCATTTCTATCCCAATCCTCCACTTCACCCTACCAAAAAGGATACTTTAGCTCTCCCCCACACCCCACACAGCAACAAACATTGACACTACTTAACATCTGCACCTGGTCAAACTAGCCAGGCAGCTGCTCTGTGCCAGAACAGGAAGGGAAGCATAAGAATTCAGTTCATGCCAAATTTAGATAAAAAGACTGCAATCACTCTGCTAAATCGATTGAAAAGTTTCAGGGAGAGCTGTACAGGTAAATTATACAAAGTTGAGTTCTTTCAGAAAATATGATTAAAATTTAGCAAGCAGCAAACAGTATAAAGAGTGGTACTTCAGTAGGTCACAGAGAAAGTGATACTGACGACTCCTGAATGCTGCCAACTTACATCTTGTACTAGGCCTAAACTTTGCTTCAATATATTCAATGTAACCTCCAGACTGGAGATTAGGGGACAAAAAGATGGGAAGGAAACTGGAAATGTCCTTCCTACAACACAAGGCAAAGTGCAGCTCTTGAACCGGGATTGCCACCCCATTTCTGTGTGGCCTGGAAGAATGAAATCAAAGAAATAATGCCAAATTCACTCTCTCAAAAACATCAGATCTCCTGTGCTTGTCCACACTATGGAAGCTTTGATGAGACAGCTAAAATAGCCTCCCTCCAATTAATGGCACAGTTTGCACAGGGCCTTACATGACTACAGTCAGTCTAGTTGCTGCCAGTTTCCTGAATGGAACATTGGTACTGTTCTGGCAGAAGAACTTGTTATTTGCAAAGGAAGAAAATGCAAGAGAAACAAAAAACAGGAACTTCTGCATTCCTAAACAGACTCTCCCCCAATCCAATGCAGGAGGAGTGAGGGAGCAGCTGTGTGGTCCTTAGTTGATGGCCGGGGTTAAACCAGGACAGGTACCAACTGCACTCATGTAATTCAGATAATAGTTCTAGTAAAACTCTTGTCAGAGTCATAAACAAATTAGTGTAAAAAATTACAAAGTCATAAACAAATTAGTGTAAAGTGAGAACTTTATTAACTCTGTGTAAAAAAACACAACCACAGTTGAGTTTCTTTATGATTACCTGCAGCAATTACAATTGTTTAGCCAATTGTTAAACAAGGGCAATTGGTGGTTATTAGAATCAGTCATGTATTTTTCCTTCTGAATTACTGCAGAGCCTGTTTGCCGAGGCCCTGGGAGAACACTGACTGAAGGTAATCTGGAGGTGGACTCAGGATTGAACAGAAATCATACTGTGTGATGGCAAAAACTCTGCCACTAATATTTTTGAAGTGAAAACAGTACACACTGAATGACCAAATCAAGCATTTTTGAAGAGATCATCACTTGGGGAAATTTAAGGTGTGAGTTATATTCACATGATTTGTTCCACACTCAGGACAGACAAGTCCTCTTAACCAAACTTAAAATCTTTGAGGATCATACCTCTGTCTCTTCCTTTCTCTTCCACGGAGCGAAGAGTCTAGTTGTTTGATCAGAGCTCACACTGATGATGAACTCTCCTTCTGGATCCCACTTTACATCCTCCACACTGTTAAAATGTCCTGAAATCACAACTTCTGGAGTCCATTCTTTCTATTAAAAAAGTCCCACAAAGAAGTAAGGAGTTTTCATTTGACATATTGGCACACTCCAACCAAAAGTATCAATGCACTTATTAAGAAAGCAAGAAAAAGACATTCGAAAACAGCAAATTATTAGAACTCCGGAGTGGCTAAAGTGACACAAATACTGATTTATTGCTCTCATCCAAAAGAAACTTGTATTATTGGTTCAGTTGTGAACAAAGCACAACCACAAAGGAGTTCAGTCTATTCAACTGACTTCATGGTCCCCACAGGTAAGAAACAGGTTTTAGAGCCTGGAAGATTTCAATCTCCCTTCTGTGCAGGAGTGAGACTCCTACAGAATTATTATATTCAGAAAGGGACTATTTCAATCATGAATTTTAAACTGCACTCTTACACTCTTCTATTAATAACAGAAACTTACCTCAAGTGACATAAAAGCAAAATTTTTGTAAGTAATACTACCAACAAAAAACCCAACATACCTTATTAACTGTAGTCTGTTTCCAAAGGTGTAGTGCTCCATGAAAAGCATGAGCAATGATCATTGAACCATCTGGACTAAACTGGCAGTCAAAAAATCCAAGAGTATTGCCACCCACTTCACCTACCCGTACCTAAATTAATGAACAGAAGTGAAATATCCATGAAAATGGCCTTTCATTCCTACAAAATCATTCTTGTTTCATGAGTTGAAAATTGACCTATAGACAAGAGTTCACATTGCACACACAAACACATTTAAAGAATATTTTAATTGCAACGTTAAGCACCAAAATGTCATAGGAATTAAAGCTACATGTCCTCTTAATGGAGCCTCCCCTCACAGACATCTCAGGATAGGTTTCCCCAAGGGAAAGAAAACACTACATTAGATGAGATGCAAACCCAAATGTTATGTGTTTCAGTCCAGCCTGTTGGATGCAATAGTTCCTTGTCATGTTGCCTTGCTACTACTCACTTGCACAACATGGAAAAATGGTCCAAACAGTGGTTCCCAAGTGGTTCTCCTAAATTTCAAGATTGCCTAGCATATTTTCACTTCCACATTTCTCCATGAAGGTCTGTAATCTGATCCACACTCCTTCTGTGGCATATTTTGGCCTCTGTTTTGTGCTTGTCTTACTTCACATTTATATATGCATGCATACACACATGCCTTATGGTTGCTCTAGTGCCCTTCCACTTTTTAAATTTTATTAAAAGATTAATAAAGTTACATTTTCAAATTTTATTCAAGACATAAGACCACAATTCCTTTCAAGCTTTCAACTCTCCCATTCTTATACAGCCTCTTTTAGATCAAAATGAAATGAACCTATGCCTTATTTAAAATGGCACTGCCCTAGTAGTTCCATTTCATTTGCACTCATTCAAAAAAAACCCATCACTCATATTGAAGTGATTTTGATATGTCACGCTAGAGGCAGAATTCTAGTCTCACCTCTGAGCAGGGGAATGAATTTCTGAACACATCTTGTTCATCATATCAAAATAAAAGAGAGAAATTGGGATGTTCCCCTTGTGCCCTTCCTCCCTGCAGGCTTCCAGCTCAGATTTCCCTCCCCTGATGCAAAACGGATTGTTGCAGTTAAAATGTCTGACCTGAACTTCACGCTGCACATTTGTGGTCAAATCAATGCAAAGAGAATGTAAAATGAAAGAATCACAACTTGTAACAAGCTTTACTGCACAACCCATTTAAATTTAGCTACAACTAAGTGTTACAAGTAGGGACATCAAAATAGCATCTCTACGTGATCGCCCTTCTATGAACTAATTTCTACTTCAAGCACAAAGGCACAAGAACTTTCCAGAGAAAAAGAGAGGACAAATTAAATACAGTACTGTAATTCTCTCTTTTTCACCTAAGAGAGGATTGGAACTTTCTATGTGACAGGAAGTATCACAAACAATGGCAGTGGCATAACCCAACACAAGCAGCTTCAGCTGAACTTGGAAAAGCATGTCAGCTGAAAACAAAGACCTTGGTCAAAGCACTACAGAAATCTGGTTGCTCTACTTGTTTATTTAGGATGATCCACATCAGAACAGCTCTCAAAATACTACAGTGACACATGAGTATTCAGCTCAAATAGAAGAAAAACCTAATGACACAGCCCATGAACAAGTTACTGTGAGTAAAGCCAGGCTTGTGAATTGCGTGTCAGCTGCCCCGTAGTAACTTCTTGGGTCGCATTCCCACAAGGATTAACTCCAAAGAGTTCAAGAGGGTTTCTTCCTCCTCTTACCAGGAGCACATAGCATGTGTTACTGTGCAGCACCTGTCTTGGATACTATGAATGACAGTTGAACACAAACACCCCTTATATGCTCCCCAACAGAGCAGTCAGAATAAGCATGTATCTTTTTTTTTAATATAGTTTTACTTGCAACACAGATCAGAAAGAGTATTTTTGCCAGAAAACACTTTTGCCTTTCTCTGACAGAATTTTATAGAGTTTTTTGTTCCCTACAGCACTAGAAACACAACTTGAATACAGTAAATACTGTGAGAAATACTGACACTTGCCTGTTCTAGCCAGACTCCGGATTCCTTATCAGGTTCCCAGATGATCACAGTTTTGTCCATTGATGCAGACAGTATCCTCTTTGGTTGTTGCATGCTGCCATCTACAGTACAAGGAAAATTATTACCCTACAAACGAGGAGAATACTTTCTAAAAAAATTAGGTGATGCTGAAATCCAAACACATTAAGAAAACAGTTCAGCATCAGAGTCGTGCAATGCAGTGTTTATATGCCAGACTTACAGGCTCTACATTCTTGCCAGGCATTCACTAAGAGGTATTGTATTTTCAGCCATAATCACCCAAAGAAAATGTAAAACATATACATGAGAACAACCATATTCCACAGTTTGCTCATTCCAAATTTATACTGAATTAAATATAGTTTGGAGGAAAAGCTAGACCTTCACAAAGAGAGTGCACAGTAGTTCACAGTTCCATTCCTTAAGTAAGGTTTTACTGAGAGATTTACAGTTTAAAACAAAATAATCTCCCAGTACTCACGGGAGGTTTTTTCCAAATTGTCAGGTTCACTACTGACTTCAGTAGGTTCTAGCACCTTGTAATACATACAGTAGTCAGGACTGCTCCCCATGATGCAGGGAAACACTCCAGAAAAATGCACAACGCAGCCAGAATGGCAAAGAGGGAGCTGGTTCATCAGCCTGTTGTGAAACCTGTAGGAAAACCACTGAGGAACTTTTCTTGATAATAGAGATATTGGTAGGCATCTCATGAGGTCATATCTTATGTCAGCAACAGATCTCCCAGCCTACCTTCTGCATTGAGAATGTCTCTCAGATCAGTTTGCCTCTACTGAAAATCTATTTTGGGTAAGTCAAGACTGGGCAGGTCACAGAACACAAGCAGCTTCATGTAAGCAGAAACACCTAGGAAACCTCATGGTCTAACAGGACAGTTTTCAGCTTGCACTGCAGGACTGTCAGGCCTACACTGTGCCTAAACCTTACTCTAACAGGTACAATCTTTTACTGGTGTCTGATTCTGAAAATAGAAAAGTTTAAGGACCAGACAACTAAGCCTGTATTTTTAAAGCAAGTCCTGTGTCTTCCACTACATGTATTTTGACATTCTAATGGCACTCTGCTGTTCAAGTGTTGTAGATACACCAGCAAGGCTGTCCTTTATACTGTTGAAGTCACCTGCCATCAGTAACTCTAAAATATATCACAAAAAAAGACATCTTTGCCAGTACAATATGCAAGAGTGCTCTGACTGTGCAACATCAAACCAAGAATCTCCTTCCCTTATACACCAGGTAGGCACATAACAGCAAAGCAGTACTGCAAACAAGGCTGTCAGAATTTAAGGATTTCATAAGAGAGATAAATAGTAAAGCAAAATGCAAAATTAAACTATAAATAACACTTTTTCAATAGGAGTCTGGATTCATGCCTTAAAGTTACATGCTAGAGAAAACTGATACTTCAGAAATTTACTCCACTAAAAATAAAGGAGTGATCTTGAGGTAATGCTTACCTTCTGAAGAACAGACATTTCAAATACATGTATCAAGGTACACTATTAGAGGTATTAATTCATACTGATTAAAATAATTTGTACACCATAACCAAGAAATCAATTTCAACAAAGCCATTACAGCTCACCTACTTCATTTCATCCTTTAGAGAAAACATGAGTAAAAGGCAACATCTGTTTATTCACAAAACATTCTTTGCAGAATTTAAAGATTGTCATAGTCTACAGTAACAAGTGTAGACACAATACAAAGATACATGACTGTACTCTATATATACAACACTTAATGCAGCTGCTAAATGTTTGGTATCTTTTTACCTTTGGAAAATGAAGGTTGCCAGTGAACTGCATACACCCAGTTTTCATGACCAGCCAACACAGACTCCAGAGAAACTGCATATGATGTGTCAGTATCTACCACAAATCAGACAAAAGCACATTTTTTTCTAAAAGCCAAGAAAGACCAAGTCATTTCTGCTATCTTCAGTGAAAATAATCAATTGCTTTCAACACCTATCAATATCTCAAAAGCTTATTGACATTCTTCATTAACACACTTCATTATATTACTTAAGCTGCCTAACAATCTACCCCACAATGTCAGCATCTGAGGTTACAGTGCTGACACAGCTTGCTAAACAACCACAGACCTGAACACACTTACCTGTTCTTTCCAGTACATTTCTAATGTTTAAGTAATAGGAGGACCTCTTAATCCACTGGATTCAAAAGCAAATGAAAGGTAAGCTATTAAACTGGGGGATAACTACACAACAGCTTCCCTCCCACAGACAAATATATGTCCTACATTCTGCATTTGGAATATGCACAATAACAATAATGCATGTTGATATTAAGCTCTATCCCTGCTTTACCATTTCTTGTAACACATCATTCACTTTACACAGTCATGGCTTAAAAACAGTAACTCTGCTCTTTCTAACAGCTAAAAATAATGCCTTCAAATTCACCTCAGAGTCTTTTTATACAAGAAACAAACCAAATTAGGTGGTACCCACCATGTTAGCTTCCCTGAAACCATGACGTGATACACAAGTGAAAAGTTGTGCAAGAGAATTTTACAGCTGTTACCTACCCTTAATAGTAAAAACATTCTCCTTCAGTCTTATGGAATCATCTTCAGTTTCTGGAATTTGCTTTGATTTTGTACACACTTTCCAGATTCTTATCAAACAATCCTGAGCACAGCTTGCTAAGAAAAGGTCTTCACCTATTTGTTTTCAAAAAAAAAAAGAAGAAAAAGAAAAGCAGAGCGCCATTTTAATTGTTTTTTCATTGCAACCACTGCCATGATCAAACTACCATCTTTCCAGACATGCACCTACAGCATTACCCCAATTTTTCCTATTGTACACAGTATCATAAAAACCCCACTGTTTTATTTCAACATCAACTCACTTGCCCATTCAAACACTACTGGTTTATAACACACTGACTGTGAACATGTCCCTTCTTTTAAGATGGGGAAGACATGACAAACACTGTCCATGTTGAACATATAATTCCCCACTACTTATGGCCTTTGCTTTTGGAATTCTATCAGTCTCAATACTTGTCAAGAACTCCTTGCCTCCTTTTCTTTCTCCAGGGTTGTAGCTCCCTCTAATTACATCTATTTTATTTGTGCCATTGCAAGAACTATTTGATTAGCTGATGTCTGAATAGGTTCTCCTTTTAATTAAAAAAAAAGGCGGGGGGGGGGAAGCAGGAGAAGAAAGAGAAATGTACTCTTTCCTCCTACCCTCCCCACTTCGAAAAAGCAGCCAACGCTTCCTCACTCAAATACATACATGTGTGCATTGAAAAGGGCAAGCTGCTAAAACTCCAATTTGTTTGCATTTAAGTACCAGTCAGGCAAACATTCCTGAAGCAAGCGAGAAAAAAACATTTATGTTTTAAAAGGACACAAAGTTACATCTTGATTTTTAATATTAGTACCATCATCTCAGAAAAAAACCATCACAACCACAAGAGCTTGGATGCTATAGTGCATCAAAACCATTTGTTGGAGGGGTAAAACACTAGTACTGTCATTAAACCACTATTCCACTTTATTCATCTTCCATACTGACCACAGACTGCCCAATCGACGCCTCTTATCCAATCTTCATGGCCAGGGAGTATCAACGTTTTCTGAAACTGAATAAAGAACTCCTGTTACATCACTTAATCACCACATGCATATCAGCAATAAGCTTTGGTTTATCAAGACTTTTGTATTTACAGCTTCTGTGATTTGAAACTGCAAAGAAAATAAGCTGCTACCTAGGATTGCAATTTACAGATAGATTCTGGATTGGCCTTTTTGGTTTTGCCGCCATTGGATAAACATGTCACATTATGGCATTTCCCATGTAAGAGCAGGAAAAGATGTGAATTTAAGGTGCACACCTCCAACAGGCTACAGTCTCTCTATGACAGAGTCGAAATTTTTTTAACATTTATCAGGTTTACTGTGGTACAAAAAGAGTAACATAATGCAGGTATGTTGTGACAAATGATTTACTGTATTTGTGTGAACTGGATACAACTGCAGAGGATGAGGAAAATTAATACAGGCAAAATCAAGTACAAGAAAAAGACTAAATGCTTTGAAATTATTTCAAGAAGAAGTTTGTAATAGAATACAATTAATAAGAATTAGTTATGTGGCTAGAAATATTCCATATGTTTTTAAGTTTATTGATTAACTCTCTAAAGAAGACGCATCCAGAACTATATCTGCTGATGGAAAACTCTGCATGGACATGGGTTCAGGAACACAGGAATGCAAACACAGGCTGGATTTTCTTTTAAGAACTCTCATTAGCAATATATTTTCATTTATATCATATATAACATTACCATTTTATTCTGTTTAAATTAAGGTACAAGTATTTACTCCTTACTTAGAAATTTAAACAATTTCTGCTTTTCTTTGCCCAGAAACAACCCTACTTCCATGACTTTTTTTATCCCAAGTTGACTTGAAATGTCTGAAATAACTATAGTTAAATAACTATAGTTAAAATGCTAGTGCAGTTTAGTATGAATAACTATCACATTATTTCTGCCATTATACTCTACGAAATCCCTTACCTAGGCCTACTAAGAGCTACAATTAAAGGAATTAAATTAATTAAATGATAGCCTCAGCTATCAGCACAAGCCTGCTACTGAGGTCTCTCTCACTATTCGTGTGAGAGAAAAAAGAAAAGAAAAAAAAAGCCTTTCTCACTGTGTTACAGTTTTTTCACAAAATCTATCTTCAGCTTCAGAAGGATGGCAAGCAACAGTTAACTCAGCCAAAGGAAAAATTTGTTTGAGTATGAAAAAAACCATACTCAGAAACTGGTGCCTCTCTCTTTGATCCAACTTTTCTGATACTGTCCAAAATCACCTTCCCATCAAACAGTGTTGATCTGCCTTTCCTCGTTATGCATTTGCAATCACAAAGTCACAGAAAGGTTTCATTTGGAAGGGACATTACAGAGCACCTACACCCATGTCCCATCCCCTGCCATGGACAGGGACACCTCCCATTAGACCAAGTGACTCAGAGCTCAAAGCCTGGCCTGAGCAGTTCCAGGGATGGGGCATTCACAACTTCTCTGGGCAGTCTGTTCCAGTGCCTCACCACCCTCATAGTAAAGAGTTTCTTCCTAACATCTAAATATTCTAAACCCGTCCTTTTTCATTTTAAAGACATTCCCCTTATCCTATCACTACATGCCCTTGTAAAATGTCCCTAAAATTACAGAAAAATCTATATATGAGATACATGACCAGAACAGCTGATCAGATACTTCCAAATCAGAAAGTTTAGGTCTTAAGAATGTGTTCTCACAGCCACCTAAGCCTCATTTGGCTAGTCACTTCTGCACTCACTGGCACTTCTGGATGGGGCATTCCAGACAGATGTTTATGTTAAACATCCAAGGTTAGCAGTAAATAAAGACAGGAACAGCCCAGGAAGTGAGATCAAACAGCAACATAGAGATTTTTCTTAAGACGACATGCTTCTGACAATACATTAAAAAAATGTTAGCAATTCGTATTTCAGATAATAGACAAAACACATATTTATTGGTTCATTTATATGACCTTTGACAAAATGCTCTGTATTTTATATTCATCAAGGTTAGTTTGTAAGTTTATTTCCTGCTGAAAGATTGGTTCAGGCTGAACTGTTTCTAACATCCTTCTCTTTTATGGTTCCTTTTATGCTAAACAGTGTACGTATGTCCTGAAACTTGACACTAGTATTAATCTAAATACACATCTAATAATTTTCCCTTTTTTAATTTCAAGGTGTTATGGGGTGGGGTTTTTTTAATTACCCTCATCATCTTACATCAAAGAAATCTATTAAGAAAAGCAGCCATTTCTTTTCTTTTTAAAGAGTACAACTAATTACCTTGAGATTATTAGTACCACCCCAGGTTTCTAAGTCGCTTTCGAAATAGGTTTTTAGGCACTACGTAGCTTTAAGTGAAGCATGCAGTTCTTTTGTGCTACAGAACAAGCACTCTAAACCAGTCAGCTAGAAGTCTGAATTAATTTTTATTTTTACACGCTTACATTGAATAGTCCCACTGAACGTGGTAGCAACTCACATGATTTAAGGTAGAGGTTTTTGATTTTACCTTATATTCACTCACCAGCAGTAGAGGAGCACCAAATGGTGTATGAGGCCTCACTGCTGAGGAGAGATACCCCCAAACCTCTATAAATACATTCACTCCCTTCAATGAGAAACTCATGCTGCATCCCTATCACATCCTCCTCCACCTTGCACCTATCTGAACAGTGTCAGTTCAGTGGCTGGAAAACAGAGGTGAACACAAGGGCTATGACCACATACAGAAGGACAATGCCATGAAGCACGATGAACATGATACTCTTAATCATGATTTAGTTTTAGGTGGTCCATGAGAAACAAGGAGCTGGACTCAGCGATCCTTATGGGTCTCCTCAAACTTGAGATACTCTATGATTCACTCAAAGTCTTCAAGATACTGTTTCCCATAAAAATAAAAATTGTCCCCTGAAACTGAGCAAGGAGTAGTGTTGCTGTTATGCCCTCTGCTAGGGTTTTTTGTATTGGTTTTGCCCTTTTCTTTTAAATCTATGTCTTTTGGTAACACATACTCTGTTCAGATGCATTCATTTTGAAAATTGAATCAATATAAAGTTTCTTGTAAATGTCTATGGTCGTTATTTTTAAGTGAATCAGTCAATGTTTTTATTATTGTCTAAGTTATATTTACCAGTATTTTGAGCTGTCATTCTTCTCTTTTTTTAAAGATTTTTGTGTCTATAGCGTCATATTTCTTCTCCTCTACTTCAGTTTCCACTTGGTCCTCACTGGATACATAAGAAGTTACAGTACCAACAGTTAAATCTAACAAAACCTCCTGGTCTGACTCGCCTACTTCACAGGCTTCCCCATGCCTCTTAACTGATCTCTGAACATTGTTGCTTAGCAGCAATCTGGTCTCTTTTCTTTTAAGCAAAGAACAAAGCAGTTCTGTAGGTAGCACAACTAATGAAGCAAGGTTGTCTGTGGACGTGCCCAGCACACTGCACAACTAATTCTACCCACACTTTGAGTACATCTCCTTCAGGACCAAGCTAGTAGCAGTTTGGCAAATTTGGCAACAGAAGCCCAAATCTTCTCATTTTTCACCACCAGACACCAGATGTGATAGCCCTACTCTATGCCGCTGTTAATCTAATCAAATTACAAAGAGCCTGAACTCTCTTTGAGACTCCTGTTCCACTTCTCAATTAGGCCAAACTATTTGGATAGAACCCAAAACATGCACTGCACCATCTTCTCGAAGAAACAAAGCTCAACATAGAAATGTTTTCGTTTAAAGCTCTATTTTAATCCTCTGGTTTACTTATTTCCCCTCCACAGGCCATATCCACAGATGTTGTATCTCAAGCAGGAAAACATATTATGGGTTTCTGAAAGATTTTTTCCCTGGATACTTTCATAAATCAATACCTTCTTTCAGCAAGTCAGAAAAGCAAGGAGCTCATTTTCTCTCTCCTACTTAACACAGTGAGGGATCTGTGGGTAGGGAGTCTTAAAAGATTCAAAGTGTGCCAACTCAATTTCAAAACACATGCAGTTTTTAATGAATAAACATGTTTTGACTGTAAAATTAATGACTTTACCAAAAGGCAGCCCAAATTAGCTAACTAAAGATGCTTCATCCTCCCTCAGAGTCTAACAGTGCCCTCTAAGTTTCATTAGAATGCCCTGTTACAAATGTACATTCTAACTTTGGATTCATAAAACCTTTTTGAGGATGTTAACTAGAGGAAGAGTCACAATTAACAGGACAGAGCCACAGGCCCTTACCAGGGAGGAAATGATACAGGAGCTAATCACTCTCCTATGTTAAGTTCCAGTAAAAACTAGCAGGGTAACAGGAACACTTCCTTCAAATACCTTCCACAGTACTACAGAAATCAGGTGTCAACAGATCTGAGAGAACTTGACTAAAGAGGAGAACCTCCCCTTAGCAGCTGGGAAGGAATTTATATCAGAAGGCTCACAAGGATGTTTTAATTCTGTTAATAGTTGTAATGCACCACACAGGCTCTTCACTTTGAGGCCTGCACAGTCTACATAGCTAAAAGAGATGTTCTGGAAAGTCAAGACAGACACCAACAAGAAGTCCCACCTCATTTAAGAGATACTCTCAACACCAAGTCTGCCAGAACAGCTGGTGAAAATGCTTTCTAAAATTGAAGGTGTGAAAGTAACACATGCAAAGTAAGAGAAAATTGTTCACCCCTTATATGAATAAAGCTTCTTATCTCCAAAAAAATACAGCACAAACTTGCTTATGAAGAGGCAACTTGTTTATTCAAGTTACCTTCCTTTACCTCCCACAGACTGACTGCCTTTAAAAATGGCTAAGACTATTGTTCTACTCAAAAGTTAGGCCAACAATGGGCAAAATAAGTTATGTATTTCTGAACACTTTGGCAGGCAAACTGTATATAATTTGTTAATCTGAATCATACATGAAAACACGTTTCAGACTCTGAATGAGAAAAACCAACTGCACGGTCCCCGAGAAAAAAGTCTTTCTTTAGCACATCGAGGATCAAAAGTGGCATTCTGCCATTGCTGATTCCCAGGGAATTCATTAAACTAACTTCACTCACAAGCTACACTGGAAAAAGTCAAAATCACAAATTTAACAAAGCATCCTTTTTTTTTCACTTAGTGGTCAAAAAATCACTAAATATATACAAACAGGATGAAGTATTTATTTTACTAACAACAACGGCAACAAAAAAAATCTTATTACTATACATGGCAGCACAAACTGGCAAAATTATCTATAAAGTAGCTTTTATCTCTCTCAAAAAAAGAAAAAAAGAGAATGTATTCTTTAGTCACTAAGGGAACTGTGTCTGAGCAAATCCAGAAGACTGACTGGTTCTAAATTTGCCAGTTTCAATGGGGCTTACTACACGGTAGCTTCACTGGTGCGTTGGGGCAGCATTTGTGCTTTGAAGATTTTTCGTTTATTTCAAGGGAGCGAGAGAAAGACATGATACTGAGTTCTGTTTTGGAAAACTGTCATTCAACACATGCTTTAGAATCTAACAAAACTTCTGAACAGATGCATGAGAGGACATAATGTTTTTCTACTGCTCCAAAGGAACATTTATCTGCATGAAAAACTAAAAATTGCCAGCTTCCAAATAATACATGAAAAATGTGTGTACTTTTAGAAGATCAAATAGTCCTAAAAATATTTTTTTTATGTTCAAAAGCATTCAAGCATAAAGGGCATACTAAGCAACAAACATAAAATTATTCAGATAAAAGTCATACCAGTTTTATTATAAGAATTTATAGAATGAAAGTAACATAATTTCCATATGAACTATTCAATGTATGGATACTTAATAAAGAAGGACAGTTGCAGCTATTTTCTATCAGTGGGAATAGAAACACACACTATCTTCACATGTGGAAAATAAAATCAAGAAACACTTTCACGTACACCAAATTCAATATTCTGTACATGCATTTCATCATTACCCAGAAAAATGGATGAATTGTTTGAAAAGATGTAGTTGTATGTGATGGCTGTGTAGAGACAGACAGTAATTACTGAAGAACTTGCAAAAAAAACCTAAGAGCACATTTGAAAGAAGCAGAAAAACTGAGTAAAGCTCCGAGCAAGAGATAAAAATTGTAATTACCTGACCATTTTGCTGTATAAACAAACTTATTTTGCAGTCATCACCACCACAAGCCAATATTGGTACTGAAAAGGAAGAGAAAGTCTTCATTTTTTATAAAATCTAACATTCTAGGACATGAAAAAAATATAAATAATGTAAAAATCAATATAGAAACATACATATAGATATAGAAATATATCAACACTAACAGACACAAGTTGATACGACTTTTTAGTGTTTTCCACATTAACTGCCTAATAAAGTACTATCTCAAAAACACAAAACCCAGAAGTTATTTTGGCATGCAAATAATATCTGTAAATATTTTAGATGCTAAAAAGAGTAGTTTGCCTCAAGCTCACATATACGTACGAAGTTCAAGTATTAGAGTTTTTAAATAATTATATTTTATTTATATCAACAGGCATTTGTTCTAAACACAGAAGAAGGAAGGAACAAAATAAAATCACTGAGAACTAAGGCAATTCATGTTCCTAAATCAACTAAATTTAGATGGAGTTAGTGTAACTATTATACAGCAAATAAAGAGACCAAGAAAAGAAGACAGATTATCTTATCCGTACCCAAGAATACAAAAGTAACCAACATTTTTATTATACACCTGCTCAAGTCTTGAGTAGTAGTTTACTTCCACTGGCTATCCTAAAAAGTGCACAAATCCTGTAAGTCTATTGATTCAAACCAGAAAAAGCTATGTCTAAGGTTAAAAGAAGTTAGGCAGTGTCTAAGTTTCCTCTCTCCTACAGAAGAAGATGGGGAAAAACAGTTAACGCTTACTCTACTCTTCCCTTTTTAGGTCATAAGGAGGAATTAGTCCTGCTAGGGACTGAAACAGTAAAAGAAAATAAATTCATTATTAAACTATGAAGAAATAAGTCATCAGGGCTAGACATTTGCATTTCTCAAGTCTGGACAGAAAACAAGACACTAAATTTCACTAAAATCAACTGCTTCTTTTACAAAAAAATCCCACAACAGTAAATGCCATCACTTTATACAAGTAAATTTATCTTTCCTATGGATAGACCAAAAATCAACTTGAATATTCATAATACATTTATCCCCTGTATTAATTTCCCCTTTCTGCTTGTACCAAACCTGTGCCTAGTTATCCACTGTTCCTCCTGCAATTCTAAGTCACATTCCACATTCTTTTAGCTCCATCACTCGCTTCTTCTCTCCAACCTTTAAGACTCATTTCATCTCCATCTCCTTCTCTTTTTAATAGGGCTAAAAAATAAAAAAAACTGCTTTGGGATGAAGGTAATGAGCTGCTGTGACAGAAGACTTGGTCATCAGGTCCACAGAAACTGGGCAAGAGAGGGGTTTTCTTCCACAACATACAATACGATGGATGTTCTTGGAGACAGTATCATCCTTTCCTAAGGAAAGGATTTTATGGGCCATTACTGTAATTATGTATTTACTCAATGGAAGAAACTTTAACTAATAAAATCAAAGAGAGAATTATGACCTCATTGCTGTAGCAGACAAATGCAAGTATTTTCACTCAAAAAGTTCTATCAAGAAGTACACACCAGCAAAACCAGACTTGTTTATAGTTTCTCATAGAAATGCTTCAGGGTATTAGAATTTAGATCTGACTAAGATCAAAGTCCTGCAAAGGAAATAAGAAAAGTAAGCTGGACAAGAAGAGCTTTTCCAAGTTCACTTGGCTTTTTTTTCAGCTGTTGCAATTCAGTTCTGAGGAGACAATTATTTACTGTCAGTGGCTAAGCTGTACCATGAGAATTATCCAAGTGCTAGGAAGAATCATGTAATATGACAAAAGAGGTGATCAAAACTTGTAAAATAGTAAATCCTATTCCCAGCACTTTAGAAGCACAGTTTGTGCATACACTGCAAGGCAAAGAAGCAAGCAACCAACCAAAACAGCAGAGTTCTTCTTCAAGACTCAAAAGCAAATGTTCAGAAACTTCTTAATTAAGAGGCTGCCACTAAAGTGTTTAAGCTGCATTCCAGCTGCAAACTACTGGTCAGGTTTTTATGAGCAGTCTCTCAGCTTTCCCCATTTGACTTCTTCACACAAGTGGCTCAATTAATTTTTAATAATTTAATTTCAATGACAACCGGTTAAAATCCTAAGCATCATGAACGTCAATATCTTCTCAAAGTTAAGCATCCACTGCATATGAATCAATTTTCAATGCAAGCCTCAAATTTCTTTGCTTGGTGAAATTACAGGTTACTGTAAATGCTGCTAGTTCAGGAGAGCAGTTTACAATGTTCAGAAAAGTAACTTTGCATTTAGTTCCTGACTTAAGAAATGCAGTTTGTTCTCAGGAGAAAAGCTCCTTTGAATCTTTGTACAGCTGACAAGTTAGCTTTCATAATGATTTCTGAGCAACTCCTAAATTTATCATAGATAATTTTTCCCTGAAGCTCATTAAAATTCCAAATTGCCATTAGAGATTAATGTTTCTGACAAATGATCAGCACCGGTATTTTTAATATTTTAAGCTACTTAATTTAGATTTCAGAATTAGAGTACTCTTCAGTTATATGGACTACTATGTCAGGTTTAGGGAGAAAACGCTGGCTATGCTTTATTAAAAGCCCCTTTATAGATTTCTACAGGAAATATTTCTATACATTTATGGTTCAAAATCTAAGGTATTTCTTGGCAATTTTACCGGCAGAGATTGTCCATATTGGAATTGGAACAAAAAATGCAAATGTCTAGATTTTTTTTTTAATTCTGTACAAAAATTATGCAATTAATTTCTCAGTTGAAAATAATTTCAGTTCTCAAGAAAAGTAAAGTATTCTTTTTCAGGTTATGAGCACTGTGTTGCTTTGAATATTTGATTTGAATTGAGATGGAAAGAGTTCACAATAAAGGACTGTCCTGCTCTCAGTGTAACTTTGAGCAACATTGGATTGGGGAACTCTGGGAGCTTTTCACAGCAAAACAAAATCCTCACTATTCCACCATTCTAAAAAGCTTCAAGCACTTCATGCAATTTGAGTTCCAGAAACATTTAGTTTGAAGAACTAACATGATAATTTTAATTTAGGGCGTTTTCAAAACAAATAGTTACTTCTCTTATATACAACATGATTTCAGCATTAAACAGATGCACTTCTCCAGAGTGTTACAGTGAGAATTTCTGACCTGTACAGCATCATAAATGAAGAAATAATCTATTGTTTTGCAATATGAATGTTATACTCATTAAATTGACACCACAGATGTTTCACTTCTAAAGAATATTCATGCTGGAGGTAATGATTTTAATTTACCCTCAGGCCTTTTAACTTCATCTCAATAAGCACATGTTGGTGTATTTACAGGAAAAAGAGAGAGAGAGATGTTTAAATCTTCTTTAGTGGTGCAGATGCTGCTTTTGGTATCACACCTGCCCTGGAAACAGACACTGGCATTTCCAAATGGGACAACACAGCTTGACAGAGCTTTTGTATCTCCCAGATGTATCAAAGCCAAAGAATAAAATAAGTTTGTAGGCATATAATCAAAACAACATATCAGTGTAGAATGCATGCAGCAAAGACCTGAAAATTCTAGATACAGTAGGAAAATTTAGCAGTTTTTCTGTTGGGAGCCTGGCATGCCTCCATCCAGGTGAAAGACTCTAATGATACCCTGCAAAATCTGACATTTCTGTTAACAGAAGACCATATAAACCATATTGAATAGTCAGGTTAAACTAGTTCAGCATCTCAATTTTTTCACCTTAAGACTAAACAAGTAATAAACACTGCTTGGAAACCTACATTTTTTAATGCAGGCCTTCAGATTCTTTTTCTGGATCTTGCCCTTCAGTTCAAACAACAAGAACAAACATATGCAGCACCGCAAGGAGCAGGTGGAACTAAGAGCATGATTCTATCCCATTCACTTAGAGCATTGTTACCCCCTTTTTAAGCTCTTCATCTCAAGAGTTCGACTAAACAACACCATTTGAGCATCATTTTGAAAACACTGTAATCAGTCTGGTTTTCTAATTACTAAGAGTTCAGTGAAAGTCTTTAGGTACAAGCATCAGCTTAGGCAGATTCTGTAGAAAACAAAAACTGTGGCACAGAGGTCTGGAGTCAGTCAAACGAAAATCTGTTTGGGGGATTTCTTAGATTTTGTTTCCTGCATTGATATTCAAGATGTGCAGCTTTACTCACCATTGCTGCCAGGCAAGAAGGATAAGCAGACATCCATAACAAATCCATTTCCAAACTGCAGAATTTCAATGCATTTAGCTGGAAAACAGGAACAGACAGTGTTGATCTCATTCACTGTAACTATTACAGTTACATTGTCATTTCCCACTACACTATTTAGTTAAAATTTCCTATCCATTTTTATTTTAAGGAGCTGAAAAACTTCTACATTTTTTCAGAAGCCTAAACAATAGCATCATCTTCTCTGTGGCCACAGAAAGTCATCCAGAGTTAGCTGAGTTAGAAGATAATACTGGGTATTAAATCTGTACAGCTTCACTATGGTATCACATCAGAAGCAATAAATATCACAAATATATCCTGTGGCAACACCTTTCACTACACAGGAAGTTAAAGCTAAATCCAGTTGCTACAACAGCAGCTGGAGAGATGAACAAAAACCTGCAAACTCCCCTGAGATCCTAGAAATGGTTAAAGCAGTAAGCTGTCCAGATCAAAATAAAGAAGAGGACAGCAGGAAAAAAAACCTCTCTACAGCAGAAGCTTTAGTCCCTCCATCACTGGAACCCACAACAGCAAGACAAAATGGAAAGGACAGGATTTCATGGGGTTCTTTGGGAGCACCAAAAATGCCTTCCACCAGATGGGACTGGATATTGGCAACTCCCATGTATGTCTCTCATGTAGACAAGACAATATGAAATCTTCAAACACACTAGATAAGGAAAAAAGTAGCTAAAGAGATACAGTCACTACAACTCAACTAGCAAATAATACCTTAAATCTAGATTATCTACCCAAATTATTCTTGTGTGTTTTAGAATGCTGTTTTCCCATATTTCCATGCAAGGGCCTACTTCAACAGAAGATCAAGATCCTGTTATCCCAAACTTCACTGGACTCGAGTCAATAGCAAAAACAAAGTGACTAGTTTCACCTCACCTTTTTAATGCCAGCATCAATCATGTTACTAAATAATTTTACTCCACACACATGCAGCTAGTCTGCCCCCACATTACAAAGCAAAATGATGGTTCAGACTATCAGATTCTGAACACGTATTAAAAAAAAAAGGCAAATTCAGCACATACATCACTGATGAAAAATAAATAATTCTGCAGAACACATCTGACCCAAGACTTTCAAAGAGCTATACAGTACTTTGATGTACCAAAGTTTGAAGAGAAATCAATGTAGTTGCATTAAAAGATATTAGTATTTAATGCTTAATGGATAAGCATTCATTATTCTTATTTAGCCAGTATGTTATCCCTAACACTATAAAAATGTTACCTTCTGAACCATGCCGAGACCAGACTCTCACAGTAGAGTCAGAGGCTGCAGAAGCTATCAGCAGATCTGATTCAGGTCCCTCTGACTGGTAGACAGCATCTGCAGCAAAAACAGCTTCCGTGTGGCCTCTGAGAGGAATGCTTTTCACAACCTGAACAGGAGAAAATTGTACAAACCTTTAAATTGCAGTAACTTACCTGAGTGAATTTTTAAAGCCACTTTAGGAAGCAAAATAATACTGAAAATGAGTTGTATACCTGCAATGATAGAGCATCTGCCAAGCTATGTTTGAGCTATAGCATAATCCAGGAAACCCAGAGAAGGGATACAGCAGTAATGAATATTAACTTGGTAAGATTTTGCTCAAAGCTGAATGATTTTAAATGTTCCTGCATACACTATACAAACCTCTCCACTCCTTGAGGAAAGTTGGGAACAGTACAGAAGTTAGAAAAAACACTTTTCCTCCCTTTTTCTCCTTCTCTTGCCCCTTACCCTAAGGAACATCCCATAAAAGTCTGGAGAACCTTAGTGAAGGAGACAGAGCAGAGAACACAAAGGAATAAGCAGCAGCTACAGCAGCTTTAGCAGTAATGTTTAGCCTGTTCTTAAAAATCAAAACAGCTTTGTACTCCTTCAAAATGTCAACATGAAAAACAAAACCTCTAAAATTAGACTTAATGAATACAGGTGATTCAATTTGCAATCTGTTCCTCATAAGCACAAAGATCAAAATGAGAAGCTTTTAATTTCGCAACCAAAAGTCATCCAGCATTTATCCAAATTTTATCACAAACACACTTGACATCTCTTTCCAAAATACAGCCTGATAGACCCCAGTAAGAATTTTTGATTGGTTCAATATAGAGCTTTGCATGTTTTTAAGAATTTACACTGGTCTGGACCTGTCAGTAAAATGTGCACGTTTAGCCACATCTTCCTCAATGATTGCCATAAGGCTGTGCACCACATCAGCAGAGAAAGCTAATAAAGAAGTCTGTAAGTTACCTTAAATAAATGGATGAACAGTTACAATGGATCAGGATCAGAAATAACTTATTTCTGAGAACATCCCCTCATCGAAGTAGGTTCGTTTCCCCCTGCATATCATGAAACATTCTCATGCATTTTAAAATGCCAAGTCTAACAATCTAGTCTGAGATAGACAGTGAAATAGGTTACCTACACAGCCATTCACAACCCAGTGCCCAATAAGCAAGACTTTAGAAGTTTGATAATAGAGTGGGTTTTTGTCTAAATTTCAGTTCATTCTTAAGGCTCTTGTACACAATACTCCATCTTTTGACTTATATTTTACAGTATGAATAATAAATTAGCATGTCAACTTGCTTTTCTTAATTTCTCTGAAAAAATTCAATTGTTGCATAGATTTTTTTAATTTTCATTTTTGTTAAACATCTACCCAAACTTCTATATTATCCTGGTAAGACTGTCTATATACAAACACTAACTACACTGTTGCACAGACCGATTGAAAATCACTAGAAATGGATATAAGAAAACAAGGAAGAAGGATACAGAAAATATCTCATGGTTTGAAGACTTTAAGGTGGCTTAAAGAAAAGATCAGAAAGCTGATGAGTCAAGAACAGACAAACAGGATCTTTCAGACATGCTAAACAAATCCACCCAATGACTGACTGGTTAGTTAATTTCTTTACAAAAGCTGATTTGAAAAAGATGAAGCACAGAAAAGAGGAAACAACATTTATAGTAAAACACAGCAAGACAAAGTACCAACAATATCAAGGTTATACACACTGGGTTCAATTTAAAAAAAAAAATCCAAGTAAAACAAAGAGGTATGAACCAGAAATACAAACAAAAAAGATAATTTATGATATGTGAGAAACTCATGCAGAGGGATATTTGAAAAGAAGTTATTCCTGCTTACCTGATTATTCCACGTTCCTGAACCATCCCATTCCCAAAGAATAAGTTGTTTATCGGATCCACCAGAAATTAATTCTGTTTCAAAAGCTAAAAAATATGCTTTGTTAAGTTTCATGAGCACTCAACTTTGTAACAGCAACAGAAGCAGTTATGCTGGTTACTACCTACAAAATATCATTGGTAGTCAAAGTGTCCATCAAAACAAAGCATGGTTAGTAGGAGTTGCACTGAGCAGAACAGCTTAAGAGCAAAAATATTCCTTATGACAACATAAAACGTCACAGGAATACTTAGAGTTCTGTATAAATGGTGGGGAGAAAAAGACTCTCAAATTCCACAGTGTAAATTAATCTTTTGGGTTTTTGTTTGGTCATTTTGGAAGATAGGAAAATAAAGCAAAAGAGATCTAACCAAACAGAATTCAAAGCCTCACATGAAAATTTAATTCCCAAGTTCCCTGAAAATAACTTCTTTTATCCAGTTTTAAGAAGGTGTTTAGTGCAACCAGATGAAAGGATGGCAGTTTATATGACCATGAAAAACTAATGTTTGCACCTCAGTAGTTCCCAAAACAAAGGAACCAGCACATTACATTGACAGTCCAATCAATAGCCCCATTTCTCCATCAATGCCTAAAGGGCAAGAATATGTGTCTTTGAAATTCTGCAACTAAGCAACATTAAACCCTGGAATTACTACACAGCAGAAGCTTCTTAAGTGTCTCAAACATTTCTATGTATCCAGAGATTACACTTTTCATGCATATGACCTCTAAGCAACTTAGAGCTTTACACTCAGAGATTGCTCGAAAGGCATTGCAAAGTTTACAAAGGCAAAACATGCAAAACTTCCAACCCTTACTGAAGAGGCTGGTGGCAGCACAAGCAACAGGGCTGCCGATCTGTCTGAGCTGCCACAGCCCCAGGCAAACATCCACCCGGGGTGCCCTTGGTGGTGGGAACAGAGAGCCTCTCACTCGCCAGGCAGCTCACCTGGGTTTGGAAGGGTCACATTCCTGCACATCAGCCTGTCAAAATGAGGCCACACCTCGAGTATTGTGTCCAATTCTGGGCCCCCCGCAATTGAGGAAGGACACTGACATGTTGGAGCAAGTCCAGAAATGGACAACAAAGGTGGTGAAGGGTCTGGAGCACAAGTCTTAGGAGGAGCAGCTCAGGGAGCTGGGGGTGCTTAGTCTGAAGGAGGCTTAGAGGGGACCTTATTGCTCTCTACAACCACCTGAAAGGAGAGTGGAGCCAGGTAGGGGTCGGTCTCTTCTCCCAGGCAACCAGTGACAAGATTAGAGAACATAGTCTTAAGCTGTGCCAGGAGAGTTTTAAGTTGGACACTACGAAAAAATTCGTCACGGAAAAGGTGCTTAGACGTTGGAACGGGCTGTCCAGGGAGGTGATGGAGTCACCGTCCCTGGAGCTCTTTAAGGGAAGACTGGATGTGGCACTTAGTGCTATGGTCTAGTTGGCAAGGTGGTGTTGAGTCACAGGTTGGAGTCGCTGATCTCAGAAATATCTTCCAAACTGAGTCTGTGAAAATCCTTACTGGGAAGCCGGGCTTAAGGCGACAGGATGCGCTGCAAGCGCCGCAGCTCCCTATTTCCTTCAGTTTACAGCGCAGCCCCTCTGCTGCCGGCCCTGCAAGGCCAGCACCTCCCGCGGCCCGAGGGGAACCAGCCCGGACCCGCCGCGGCACCGCACGCCCGAGGGCACGGGGACGCAAGGCCTCGCTACTCACCGCAGTCCCGCCGGCGCACCCACCGCACGCAGTTCACTCTGCCCGCATGGCCGCGCAGGGCGCCCACCGCTCTCC
>VZRZ01008693.1:599692-650734 GCA_013398175.1 Climacteris rufus
GAGAGACAGCACGGCGCGTAAGGGATGGATCCCGGGCCCGGGCCCGGGCCCAGCCCCGCCCCAGAAGGCATCAGCTCACCGCCGGGTCGTAGAGGACGACGTCGTGGCAGCTGCCGAAGGCGAGGAGGCCGGCGCGGCCCCAGGACACGGCCCCGCCGCCCGCCCGGTTGGCGCAGCAGGCCAGGTGACAGACCCACACGGGCGCCGCCATCTTGGCCGCCGCCGCGTGCGCGACCTCGCGCGGCTCCCGTGGCAACGACCCCGCGAGGGGCGGGGGCTGAGGGGGCGGGGCGCGGGGCCGCCGGGCGGAGCAGCCGGGGGTGCTTCGGAGTGTGTTGGTGGGCGTGGGAGTTTTAATCTTTGTTGCATGTTTTGCCGAGACCTCAAACGTTTAGAAACTTTAAGACTTTTTTGTTTGTTTGTTTTCTGTAAAGAAATTCTTCCTGATGTCCAACCTAAACCTCCCCTGGCGCAGTTTAAGACTACAGCCTCTCATCCTGTCGCTGGTTGCCAGGGAGAAGAGGCCGAGCCCTACCAGGCTACAGCCTCCTTTCAGGGAGTTGCAGAGAGCGATAAGGTCACTCCTGAGCAGTCTCTTCTGCAGACTAAACACCCCCAGCTCCCTCGGCTGCTCCTCGTAGGATTTACCTTCTAGTCCCTTCACGGAGCTGATTCCAAAAGTGCTGGGAGAGAGCTGAACTGAGTATGGGAGATCAGGCGGCTGTTACCCATTCCTGGTCTGCTTCCATCACCTGCGAAGCCACCTGCTGATAAGGAATCCTGCTCAAATTAAGTCGCTGACATCGGGATGTATTTAATACTAGCGTGTATAATGTCCTAAAAGTATTGTCATAGAAAGCATGAGAATTTGCGGCTGAGCAATGGCCAGGGCCCAACAGGTTGATCTGAATATGTTTGAATACCCCTGTTTTTCAAGAAGAAAGATGAGAACAAAGCAGAATAGTGAATTTCTTCTGTTACATTTTTATTTTTTTCATTTATTGATATATTTCTTACCTTTCCTGCACAAGAAATTAAAATAATAATAATAAAAACCAAAACACTGCAGTAGTGTTCTACTTTTACTTGCGTGGTCACTGGCATAGAGAAATGGGGTCACTACAGGGCATTACACTGTATAGATGTGCTCGAACTATGTCAGCCATTCATCTTCACAGATTCAAGGATTTTGCCAGTTCCCTGCAGCCACAAGAACAAACAGCTGCCCCAAAGGCTGAGTAGGAGTCTCAGCAGAACCTTCAGGACATCCACTCTGCCTCCAAATGCGCTGCCCCACACACTCTGGAGCAGAGGCCAGGCTGAAGGCAGCGAAAGCATGGAAAGGGAGAGAAACAAAGATGTGCTTCCTGTCCCCAAATCACACCTAGGATATCCTGAAATAATTGAAACTGAACTGAAAAGCTGGAATGCCTGGGCTAGAGGGAGAAGTTGGCTCTATTGGACAGTGCAGGGAATGGGGCAGGGGGTGGGGAGCAGGAAGAGAAAGAAGTGACAGTCAAGGAGGTGTCCAAAGGAAGAACTCTGCATAGCACAGGGAACTCTTCAGGCCCTAAACCTCTCCTGCCAGGTCTTTCATCTCCCCGTGTGTTCTTGAATCCTGGCTGTTGGCAGTGCTGTAACCTGACACAAAACCAGACTACAGATAGGCAGATACGCACAGTTTTTTTCCAGTGGGTATGACAGGAAGGAAGCTGTGCCTGATCACACAGAAGATACAGCCAGAAATGTTAGCTGCTAGGGGAACAAATGACTCGTTGCAGAAAAATGCATGGATCCAGTCATCAAAGCATGCTTTAAATGAGGAGTGCTGTCTTGAGCTGCCAAGGATGGCTGCACAGCAGTCAGGTTGCACAGCAACCCCTTTCTCAGCATGCCTTGCCAGGGTTGGAGTCAGGCCTCCGGCAGAAGGAGGTCAGGCACTGCCAAAAAGCTGGGTCATGTTATAGGAGTTGCGTCTGTTGCTGTGGGAACAAAGCTGGTTCTGACTGTGATTGTAGGCATAAGGGTAGGCTTTTCCAAGGTGGATTGGGTGAGGGACTTCTCTGTGACACAAAAAGTTAACTCAACTGATAGATAACCTGCTGTTTTTGCTGTCCTGTATACAGGAGGACCTGGAGTGCTGCCTGTGTTGGAGAGATTAGGAGGTGCATGTTATGCCTGAGGGTGCAAGGGCACTGTGGCCCCATGCTGCAGGGTTTTGTGAGGCTGGTCCTTGCACCTTTAAGCCAACACCTCAGGGATGCTGCTTTCCCAGCCCTTTTGAGATAGCACATTGTGGAGGGCTGCTAGTGCCAAATATTGCCAGTGATTGCCTTTTTTCTTTAAAAAAAGGTCTGTCACTGTCACCCCTGTGCCACCCTGATGCTGCCCAATACTGAGAAACTGAGAAAAATCAACAGACAATGTGGATTTAAAAGTGCCATGAGGAATGCTGTAGCACAGAAAGATGGATTTGTGTCAGGGCAGATTAGCCCAGATGAGGCTAGTTTCTTGCTTTTCATAGGTATTATGTCTGACCAAGTCCTCATTCACATGACCCTGAGCCTTTGGTCAAACCCAAGGAAGTTTATTTGTGAATTCTGATGTTACAGGATCTTCTCTTGAAAACTGAAATATCTGGAAGATAGTGTATGAGAAATTTAGAATATCAGAACATGTACTTTATAAGGAAGTAATAGTGATGGTCTATCACCGCTGGAATGCTGGAGACGCAGAAAAGAAAGAGCCAGAGCCAGCTGTGTTCACGTTCAGAGGAAAGGAAGGAAGAGAGGGGAAGACCCACCTTCTTTATTTTTAAATACACTTTTAGAAATCACTGTTCATTGGAGGAAATTAGCTATTCCTCCTTTAACTACAGTGGTCAAGAGAAATGTCCATCAAAGATCTGTGTCCATGAGAAAGGAATGCAATAACAAGATAATTCTACAATAACATAGCTATGTTTACAGAACACTAGTCTTGGGAACTAGCTAGTATGGAGCTAGCTATTTTTAACAGTAAAAATAAGGCAACAATGGTCACTGATGTTACAAGGATGGATACTCTGAACTTGTCACCAACTGCCAGTCTTCATTCACAGCTAATGTCCTCACAGAATTAAAATCTGTTGTAGAGGCCCAGAGAAGCTGATGCTTTCTTCCCCTTAGGAGTAGGTCATCACATCTGTTCTTGTTGTTTTCCTTCATATTCCCAGCAAATAACTTCTTTTCAAAAATACATGTAAAAATAATCTTCCTCTTTTTCCCCCTTTGTTGTAATTTTTTCAGGCACAGGAAGAAGTCAGTTCATTGAACATCAAAAACATTGTGTTGTTACGGTGCTAAGCAGACTTCAAAAGTCACTCCATAGTTCTGTTCGTATCTTTCACATGTCCCAGTTTGGTTCTGCCAATGGAGGTACATCAACAAACTCTGGTAAGGGAGATACTACTTATACAAAAGCTTTCTTGAACTTGAAATAAATTTGCCAGTTAGTTATATATGGGAATAACTTCTGTTTCAATAGGTAAAAAGTAGAAAAATAGTAATTTTGATGGTAAACTCGTTTCTGCAAGTCATGTTTTGCAGGCAGAGGTGGCTTAGTGTTCTTCCCTCCCTACCCAATTCAGTTATGCCTGCAACTTTTTAGAGACTGAGAACATACAGCACTAGTCAAAAAGTTGTATTTAGTGTTTAATACACTTATCTATGTCTAAACATTGAGATGAAAATATAATAATGTTGCTAATGTTTTCACTTCCTGTAGAATGTTTCCAGAGTATTATACAGTGTGTTCAGCCTCATCTTTTTTTTCTTGTTTTTTGAGGAAAACACAATGTTGAATATGTGTTGTATGTGTTGTTAATTGGATGCATGTTCAGAAAAAGTCTGGTCTTTGCTAGGTTAAATCAAAGTTTAATGCTTTATTTTGTTGGGTGGAATCTTCTTGGTGTACAGGAATATGCATTAATAGACAGGAGTCATTCTACATGATACTATGAAAAGCAGAAATCACAGGTTTAAAGTTTTTAAATTAAAGAAGTTTTTAAATTGTATGTAGTTTAATTCTACAGAAGAAAGTTCAAAAGTTTTTAAGTTATCAAAGCCAAGTACTCAAAAGTTGGGGACCTTCTTCTTGTAAGTTGTTGCATTTAGCTTATCTTTAATGTGGCTTCATTGTATATATGCTTATGAAGTAATCCACAATGAAGTTGCCTCATATACAAGTTACTGTTTGCTACTTTTGCTGTAGGTTGTTTGCCTCCAATAGCAACCTGGAGGAACGGTGCCTGGTGAATGAGAAAGCTATTCAGTATTTTAATTTCTCCTCATTAGTTATATTCTGGTCCTAGGCCTAATTTGCTGTACAGTAGTCTTAGCACAGAAGTACCTTTTTTCTAATAGCCTTCCCTTTTTTTTTTTCATTTTTGTAACTCTACTGCCATGGCACCTGAATGTCTCATGAAAAAATTTACATTCTTCATAAGGTAACAGCTAGGCAGAGCGTTATTATTATATTCATTTTCTGGGGATCAATTTCTCCCTAGACCTGAATTAATAATAAAATCACAGATGCATAGAACAGTTTGGGTTGGAAAAGACCTTTAAAAACATCTATTTCAAACCCCCTGACATGGGCAGGGACACCTTCCACTAGACGAGATTGTTCAGAGCCCCATCCAACCTGGATTTGAATACTTCCAGGATTGGGGCATCCACAGCTTCTCTGGGCAACCTGTTCCAGTGTCTCAGCACCAGCACAGTAAAAAAATTTCTTCCTAATATCTAACCTAAACCTTTCACTCTGAAGCCATTCCCCCTTGTCTTATCACTGCACTCCTTGATAAATAGTCCCTCCCCCTATATTCTGTAGATTCCAACCCTTTTAGGTACTGGAAGGCTGCCCCAGTGTGTCTCCAAAGACTTCTCCAGGCTGAAGAACTTCAAGTCTCTCACGGACATTTAGTGATGAAGTGCCCATTGTGGAAGACACAGAATAGTATGCAGGAGAATGGCAAACCATCTGTAGCATCCAAGCCTCTGGTTTGGATTAAGAGCATTCAGAACTTGGAAATCAGATTCCAGCACTGGGACACTTCTGATGGCTTGTGCTAAGGTTTCATCTGAGGGATCAGAGCTGAAGCGCTGTGAAAATAAATAACAATAGCGACCAAAAACATAAAGATGAGTTTAAATTACTTCCCAGTTTCACAGAGGATACCCTGTACACCAGCTAGGAACAACTCTGTTGCTTTTGACATCTTGAGAACAGATCCAGCCTCTTCCTTTTTGCCAGCTGTGGGATTGCTTTGGAAGGCATTTCAGTGCATGAGGAATACTGACTTGTGGGTTTGCTAGGATTTCTTTTGAGCATGCACCTACCAGATTCGCTGCCAGAAGGGATGACCAAGGAAAAGTGTCATTCTCAAAGGTACTGACTGAATCCTTTAAAATTCAGCATCAGACTGTTTTTTAACTGCCACTGGAACAGTTCTGGAATTGTTGGTTAAGATTTCAGTGTATCTTGAGTATAATGTAAGCCTGGGGCATCACATTTCTCAAGATGAAAAAGCAGATATTGACAATTGAATAGATTTAATTTAAAATGTTTAGAATAAGTTTTTAGAAAGATTTTTTCCTTTAATTTATCTCACTGAAGACTGAAAGTTGAATGATGCTGGTGAAAGAAGTGGAATTGAACAAATCTTAACTATAGCTATTTCCATTTTTCTTGAAGGCTATATTTTAAGTATTCTATGAATAGCTTAAATCCCCACTGCCTAAATGGATTTCTGATTTTCTAAAGGAAAAAAAACCCTAATTATTTAGAAATATAATTCAAAGTTGGTTCTCCAAACAATGACTATAATTGCTGGCTGAAAGAAATTCCACTTAAAATCTCTCAGATTTTGTTTTTTTTAAAGGAAGACCTAACACAAACATGACCTAGAATATTGCTTAGGAAAAAAAAAAAAAAAAAAAGAGAAACAGGATGAAACAGCTTGTCACATAATCAAACTGATTATGCATTATGTTTTTGAAGCAGAAGCTCTAAAAAGAGACATGATAATGGGCATTCATTCCAGAGGGCGTACGTGTATAAACACACATGCACATACACACAAAAGAAAAAGTATGTGGAAATGCCATCTGGAATAATTAAAATAGTATTTTACACTTAAATTCTGTATTAGCAGCAGTTTTTGTATGACTTGTATAGGATACTGTTCCACACCATAGAATAATATCTCCCAAAACCAAAACTGAATTGTGTGATAATCTCCTGACACAACTCTTCATGCTCATTTAAAAAACCCAAAACCTAACATGTTGAATTAATATCAGTGGGTGGTTTTATTTGTACACACACACACATATTTGCATGCAGCCACATTCACTGCATACATATTTAAAAGGGATTTGATCATTAAGGGTTTTTGCACAAGTTACATAATCTCCAGAAGGATATGCCTGATCCAAAACCTTCAGCAGTCAGAGATTGCCAGTATTTGATAAGGCTTTGAATCAGGGTTCTGGCTGCTGACACTAGGAGCTGGCAATCTTTTTATCTGTACGATAATGCCACATTTCCCTGCTCTCTGTCACTGTCTCACACCAAGCAACTTGGTGAGCACAGGTAGGAAAATTAATAACCTTCTATCCTGCTGGTCTGGAGCTGTCATGGGTTTCAGCCAGGGGGAAGTACAAACAGCATTAAAAGTTTGTATAAGAAAATCCCCATTCCCAGTGCTAAGTTCTTAAAGACAAATGTCTGCTGAGTCTCACACGTGCAGAGAAAAGAGGAACATGACACAGCATATCCTATGCTCCTACAGCAGCCTGCTTATGTTAGGTGGAACTTCCTCGCTTAACAAAGATAACAAAAACCTCTCTAATTTCTCTCAACATACAGTTTCCTTTTTAAAAGGGTGTGAGTTTTTGTAGCAGACAACAACTTCTTTGGAAAATTTGATGAACTGCTTTACCACATGTTAGAGATGAAACTCTAAGAAAGGCTTGAGCCTGTCCTGCCACGGTGGCTACAAATCACCCTGTGCCACTCACGTTGGAGTTGGCATTGCAGGTGGCTCTGTTGCTTTTCTCCTGTCACCCCCAGCAGGACACAGCCTGGTCAGATGCCACAGGCCACAGAGGGGAAATTAAAAAATGTTTTGAAAGGGGGAAATGTGCTTTCTGTTTAATGTGGCTCAGCTTAAATAAGTGGTTCAGAGGAAGACTTCATACCACACTAGCATTAAGAAAACACTGTTAACAAGAAAGGTGTTTCCAACAGAGATATAAGATTGAATAATAGTTGATGGTAAAGAAATTTAGAAGGGAAAAATATTGAGTGAACATGAGGAAAAAAATCCCACTTATAAATCAGTTAAAGCATACCAGATTTGGAAATTGCAGTGTAGAAATTGCAGTGTACTTAACAGGAATACCTTGTGATACCTCTTCAGATTTAAGATAGTGAGATCTGCTTTGCACCTAAATTTGGAGGTCAGCCTCCTTCTTCTGCACAATAATTCTGAAAAACATACTCTTTGGACATGAAGTTAATATTTTGATACTTAAAATTAACACATTGGATAAATCAGAAAAAATGAAAATGAGTTTGCATATGAGAAATGTCATGAAACAGAGAGATCACAAAATATGAAAATATAAAAATCTGCATCATTTTTACCATTTGGAAAAACACATACAACATAACTCAAGCTGGTATTTTCAAGTACATGAGTTTTAACTGTCACATGCTGAAGTGTTCTGTGGAAAATTATTTTGTTTATGTTTCCAGTCATAAATACAATCATTTAAAGAAGTAAAATACTAAAGCAAGGGTGTCTAGAGAATGAGGGCAAAAACAATCTCTGCACCAGTGAGTCTTACAGGACACTCTGCAAATAGCTTTGCATGAAAGAACCAGGCAGAAGGGGCATCTACGAAAGGCCTGCGGTGCACACTGAAATTCACTCCTGAGAATCAAACTTTTGCACACTCAGCAGTAATAATACTCAGAGAGTAGATGCTTACCTTTCATGCTGCATTAACTGTCAACAAAACCAATCTTACACAAGGCTAGAGTGCATTTTTACCTAATTTTGTGTGCATGAAAAAATTCTCATTTCACCAAGGAATATTGGTGAGGTAATTGCAACATTCCTCATAGTTCTTTCCCCAGTTCTTCCCCCAGTTCTTCCCTTTCTTCCATCCAATAAGTCTTATTGTTTTGTAATCAGCAACAGCAAAACTTTTCTGTTGCTAGGCTTTCCCTACAGCCCAAGACACAGGGAGCTGCATCCTCTTGAAGCTCTCTCTGGATTGAGGCCTCTGACCCTGCTTAAGCAGGGGATTGGATAAGACGGCTTTCAGATGTCCCTTCCAACCCCACTCATGCTGTGACTCTGCGGAGCTGTTGGAGGGAAATTGCTCCAGTGTCTGCTGGGGACCATCCCCTGCAGGGCATCCTCACCACTGCTGAGGACATGGATGCAGTTCAGGGCAGAGTTGCTGTGTCCTTCTGCACAAACTGCCACACAAACTACAGTATCCATTTGCTCCCTCTGTCACCTCCTTTATGAAATGTTTTCCCTATTGTGCCATTTCACCTTGCATTAGCATTTCTTTCAACAGAGGATCTGGGCCTTCAGAGACCCCATCCAGCCTTAACCATTACATGA
Organism: Climacteris rufus; assembly: GCA_013398175.1. Lineage (NCBI taxonomy): Eukaryota > Metazoa > Chordata > Aves > Passeriformes > Climacteridae > Climacteris > Climacteris rufus. The sequence continues at coordinate 608,379 of VZRZ01008693.1, forward strand.
GGCCCATACTTGTTCTATACACCTTGAATTCTGAATCTGTTCAACTCTTTATTCCATCTGGACAAAATGTGGAGAAGTCCATAATACATTGAGTGAGCAATTGGTTGATGGGCCAGGTTCAAAGAGTTGTACTAAATGGGCTTACATCAGGCTGGTGGCAAATCACCAGTGGGGTTTCCTAGGGCTCAGTTTTAGGGCCAGTGCTCTTTATTGTTTTTATAAATTATCTGGACACAGGAACCAAATGTAAGTAACATTAAGTAAGTTTGCCAAAGTTGAATCCCTCAGGAGTAGAGAGGCCTTACAGAGAGATCTGGATGGACTAGAGAACTGGGCAATCATCAACCGTATGAATTTTAACAAGATCATGTGCCAGATTCTTCACCTGGAACAGGGTAATCCTGGTTATACATAGAAATTATGGGGAAAACAGGCTGGAGAGCAGCCCCGCAGAAAGAGATCTGGGAATTTTGATTGATGGATGGCAAGTTGAATCTGAGTCAGCAGTGCCCTGGCAGCCAGGAGGGCCAAGCATATCCTGGGGTGCATCAGGCATGGCATTGCCAGCTGGGCAAGGGAGGGGATTGTTCCACTCTGCTCTGCACCTGCAGTGGCCTCACTTTTGAATATTGTGTGCAGTTTTGGGTATCACAAGATAAGAAGGATATCAGACTATTGGAGTGTGTTCAGAGAAGGCAACCAAGTTGACAAAAGGTCTTGAGGGCAAGGCTTCAAGAAGTGTCTGAAGTAACTTCATTTGTTCAGTTTTGAGAAGAGAAGGCTGAGGGGCAGCCTTATTGCAGTCTACAGCCTCCTCAAGAGGTGTTGATCTCTCTCTGGTTCCCAGCAATAGGACTTGAGGAAATGGAATGAAGTTGTGTCAGGGGAAGTTCACATTCTTCACTGCAATGGCGATTGGTTGTTGGAACAGACTCTCCAAGGAAGTGGTCATTGCACCAAGCCTGACAAAGTGCAAGGAGCATCTAGATGATGTTCTTAGTTATATGGTGTAATTTTAGTTAGCCATGTGAAGAGCAGGAAGCTGGACTCAGTGATCCTTATGGGTACCTTCCAACTTGAGATATTCTGTGATCCTTTTCCTATCTGTCATTACTTCCTAGAAACTTCTTTTCCTTTTCATCTCATTTTCCCCTTTCCAGTTCACTTCCCTGTTGCCTTAACTTCTGCACTGAGTGCTGTGCAGAAGGCATTGTGTTCAAGAAGCTGGCAACCCTGAACATCCCTGCTCTACTGGGCATTGTACACAGGGCTTGAGCAGCCCATTCACTAGTGTGAGCAGCCCTATGTGGGAGCTGCCCCACACCAGCCAGAGCTGCACTGGTATCTGTTAGGATGGAGATAACCTTCCAGCCTGTTGGAAGACTGACTGTTAGCTGGACAGCCCGCTCAGATCATCTGTAACTTACAAAACAAGTGAAAAAGGTAACTTTTATGTGGATCAGTGGGTGGAGCACAGCTCTCCTGCCTGGGAGCAGGCTTCCTGTGGAGGAGCGAGCAATTAGCTCTGTTGATTAGACATGATGCTAATAACACCAAGGTCACTGTTTTGATCTCCATATGGGCCATTCCCTTAAGAGTTGGACTTGATGATCCTTCTGAGTCCCTTCCAACCCAGACTATTGTGTGTGATCATATTTGTGTGACCCCTGTCACCGTAACCCCAAGCAGGCGCAGGTGAGTGTTGGGCTGTCAGCCCAGCAGGGTCCTTGGGCTGTGTCAGGCTGCATAGGTCCCCTGCCTATAGGGTCACCTCAGCTGCATCATGGTCACAGAGCTGCCTGCAGGCCGCTCCCACACCATACCAGCAACTTTGCCTCCTACATGGCCTTGCCTTTATCTAATCATGCAGCAAAAAGCTCTGTGAATGTCCTTTGGGAATAATTTTCTTGTGAGAAAATCCTATATTAGCTCAAAGGATCAAAAGGGGAAGAATGGGAGAATGTCTCTCCTTGGACAGGATCTGCTCTGAGCAGACTTCCTTGGGAAAATCCATCTGGCTACATCAGATGCTGCATGATCACAACAGTGCCCAGTATCTGAAGGAACGTAAGATGTACTCACTATATATATTCTTCTTCTTTTCTTACCTTACAAAACCTGCTATTTTATTAAGCTGTTTATTTTTCTGGCCTTTCTTGATGATATCCGTAATGAGCCCAGCTCAGTCCTCCACCTTCAGCTCACCCCCTCCCCAGTGCAGAACAACCAGAACAACCTCCTCTGCCTTTTCCACACTCCAGGTGCCACAGGGTGCTGCAACCGTGCCCTCTCAGCCCATGACACCTCTACACCATTAGTTCACTTCCCAGCTTAGCTCTGAGAGTCAGCCAATAGAAAGGCTTTGAGATGCTCATGAAATGGCATAAAGTCCAGGTACCGGGGACTGAAAGATTCTGTCACCCACCTCAGTGTATTTGCACTACATTTACACTTCTCACATGTTCCCTTATATTGTGTAAATACAAAAAAAAAATAAAAATACAAGTGCTATAGAAGTTGAAGCGTTGCATATGTGTGTCGTGCAGAAAACCAGCTACACTGGGCTGGGAAGCTGTGTATCATTTCCAGACTATTTGTGATGTGCTTAATAATGCTGCCAAGTCATCCAAAATATATAGCAAGCAAGCTAGGTAGAGGGGAGCTGCTGAGATGACTTCTACTTGCACATTTGTACACTTTTCTGCTTTTTGTTTAGGACTTTGTGAGACTACCTTTAAATTATTCTGTTTTCAGTGACCTTTTGCTTACTTTTTTTTTCCTGACTGTCATTAGACATTACCTGTCTTGGAAGTGCTCAGGATCTGGCGAAGCCAAGGCATTTTGGTTCAGCGATCACATGAGGCTTGTAACAGATGGCAAAAGTTTATTATTAATGAGAAGTTTTTCCAGCACAGGTCTCCAGCAAGGGAGTCCTCCCTCCCTAAGCCTGCAGTGAGCCCAAGGTCACTGCAGCAGGACAAGCTCAGGTGAGTATCAGGGAAAGCACGAGCCCCAGTGGGGGGTCTGTAACAGTCTGCAAGTGCCATGAGCTTCATGGGTGGTGGTGTTACCCCAAGGACTCTTCTACCTTTTGAACACCTGTGTGTAATAATAAGGATGGCAAAAAAAAAAAAAAAAAAAAAAAAAAAAAAAACTTAACCCCCAGGGGAAATAAAAAAAGGGAAATTNAAAAAAAAAAAAAAAAAAAAAAAAAAAAAAAAAAAAAAAAAAAAAAAAAAAAAAAACCTTTAGCCTCAGGGGAAATTGAAAAAGGTGCATTCATGTTGGAGCCAAAAATAACAAAAAAACCTTGTGTTATTGACTTGGACTTTATTACAGCCTGCATCCAACTGCATCAAACATTAGTCATCTTCACAGAGTTTTTAGTAGAAGGAATGACTAAATTATAATAAACACAACATTCTTACTTTATAATACAGGACAAAACTAGCTAAAGTATTAGTGGGTAAGCTCTAAAACCATAGAGCCACTTTTCTATAGTCATATTTGAATTATATAATCTCTAATAATTCTGTCTAATTTTTCCAGATGTATACCAATGGAATTGTTATCTGAACCTTCTTCAAATTCCTGATAAAAGGCATCAATATGAAAAACAAATTATGGCATAGTAGTAATTAACTTTAGTATATGTAAGAGTCATGATCTCTCTCTTGTATATTTGTATCGTTTCTGTACAAAAATGTATATCTAAACAATATTTTCTGATCCTCTTTTGAATATGTAACATCTGTTAGGAAGTAAACACAGATTTTCTTGTACTATATAAAAGATGTCCATGTTCTATCAAATGCTAAGAAAATGTTTTAAACATGATCCTTTTTTAAAAACATAGGCCTTTCTTGTCTCCTGAGAGCTGTGAAGAAAATGTGTTTTCCTTCTTGCTATTTCCATCACATATAGGAAAATTTCATTTTCCTTAATTTAATCATAGAATCATAGAATGGCTTGGGCTGGAAAGGACCTTAAAGATCATCTAGTTCCAACCTCCCCACCATGAGCAGGGACACCTTCCACTAGACCAAGCTGCTTAGAGTCCCATCCAACCTGGCCATGAACACTCCCAGAGATTCAGAGAATTCCTAGAATAAATCTAATCTCTCCCTAAACATAAAAAGCATTACAGGAGATGTCCCAGGCTGATACAAATTGTTATACTTCTCTTGGAGCAAATCTTTGATTGTTTGCATCTTCTGAGGGTTTGCTTCTGGACTGTGATAAAGACAGTCATATTTTATTCTTTACTTTAGTAAGTGTTCAACATGCCCAGTAAACTGTGACATGAATCAATTTCTTGTAGGCCTCGTACATTACAAAAATCCTGGCAGGAATGCTGCAAATTTATTCTACCTTTTTCAGGGCAGCAGTTGAAAAGCAAATTAAATAAATTTTAGATGGGTGTTCATGAAACTGAAAAAAAAGAAAGGATCAGCAGCCTCTTAGGCAGATTTTTCCCTTCCTGATGCCTTTTTTTTTTTATTTTGTTTTTATGGCATAGAAACAGGATGTACCTTCCCTCTTTTATCATGGATAATTACATCCAAACCTTTCCAGATATTAAAAATATCTCATCTTCATATACCTTTGTAAAATATCTGGTGGGGGTTTTTTCTCTATTTTCTGCATCACTATTATTCCACATTCTATTTGTCCAGAACTATATGTTTTTACAAAAGAGATTATTAGATGCAATTTGACAATATGTCAGAAGAAGCTTTGATAAACAAAGAATAACTAATGGGGGTTTTACCATTACTTCACATCACTGTTCATTTCAAAGTGAAAACATCAGCCTACATTCTTAAGAATGCTATTTGTATGAACAGCCTTTTGGTTTGTTCAAATATTTTCTCATTCAGTAGTTCCCTTTCTTTCCTTTCTTTCCAGTTACTTTAAATCCTACCTTTATTCTTGTAAGCACATTACTGCATGAATATTTTACTTTTCAGTACATGGACATCATTCTGCTTTTAGCCTGTATATGTTTTGTCCTTCAAAAACTTTGGAAAATATTTTTTATGTCTAAGAGACTTAAATAGGTTAGCTGTTTGGCTAAGTCATCTGCTTCTTTCTGAGTATGACTGAATTCTAAATCAGACTCTAAACCAAACATTATACACAGTTACAAAATATATTAACCAACAGAATTGAATAATACAGCAATAATGTAGTATGTATATGTATATGTATATGTATATGTATATGTATATGTATATGTATATGTATATGTATATGTATATGTATATGTATATGTATATGTATATGTATATGTATATAGCCATGAAAGGACAATCACATTAAAGCTCAAAAATCCTCTTGAGCATTGGAGCCTGAGATAATCTGGTTTAGGGTTTACATTTTGTGGTGGTTCCATTTATTTATGTCTCATTTGACAAGAAGGTATCTGATAAAGTGTATTTTGAGTTATAGGACAGGAAGATTAAAGAAATTTGAAGTTTTCATATCTTTGGGCTGCAAATCCAAGTTAAACATCATAAAACAGAGGTGAACTCCTTTGCAAAGATGCTGAATCCCAGCTGGTGTGGACATGAGTTGTTCTCACACATCACATTATCCCACTGAAATCCCCATGTTTTGCCCTGTCTACTCTCGGTTACATGTGACATGTCTTCTCTGATCATACATTCCTTCAAATTCTCTTCCCCAGCGTTTTTTTTCCCAAACCTCTTTTCTCCTTAAACCCTTTCAGCAAAACTTAGTGTTTTGCTTAAGTGTGTATGCTTATAAACAATTTAAAATTCCATACAGAATTTTAAAAGGCAAGACACTGAATAAAACCTTGACTGTGACCTTTTCTTCATACTCTCTACTCCCATAATCCCCATTTTCCCCATGTTGTCTTATTTCCCCTGCTCCTATCCTATTTAGAAATTTACTTCATTGTGTATGAGATTCCACATTTTTTCCTTCTTCATAGACAAAAATTTATTCCAAACAATGAAAGTGTTTTATGTCTGAGCGAATATTGATTAAGATCGTGCCTCAATGTATGAAAATTGTTGACAATCCTACAAATCTGATTGACTTTGGTAATTTGTAGTTCTAAGTTCTGAGACTCCAGTTGTCTGTATTTCGGCCCACTGCCTGTCTTTCCCATCCCTGTGTCCTTTCTTTAGAAAGAGGAGTGCAGTGGAAGGTACTCCTTTCTCCCTTCCACCTTTCCCCAGTGCAACAATCCAGCCCTACTGTGGAGCCAGAGATACACACAATCCCACAAGACTGAAGGTAATCTGAAGTCCAGTAGCCAGAATAAACTTAAGATGGCTGACTTTACACTAAATTTCTGAGCCAACAGTTCTGTCCTGCCAGCTTTCCAATAGAGAGCTGTTACCCAGCCAAAGTGCAGAGTGGGTTGGCACATTTTGTTATTTCCTTAATTGCTGCAACAAGTTTTGCCTGAACTTTTTGATCAATCTCCTCAACCCGTACAGCAAATATAATAACCAGGCAAAACACAATATTCACAAACAAGGATGCTTCTTATCTGTCAGAGACGTTATTTTTTTCTGTCCTGTTTTCCTTTTCAGCAGCCACATAATGGAACTGTCATCTTTTATCATGAGATGTGATATTCCTCTGTTGCTTTACTAAGCAACAGAGTTCCTTCAAGGCAAGTACAGGAATGTTTTCAATTAAAGTACAATGTCATACCTTTGTTTCCATTTCCATCTCATTGACAAACAGTGACAGTAAATAATATATATTGTATTTTCATCCAGTTTGTTCAGGTATTTGAGAACTACTCCTAGGTTGGCAGGACCACTGTATTGCAGTGCTTATATAGCTTCTCACACATCACATGAATTTGCATAAGCACATCTAGCTCTCAAAAGAACATCCATCTTTTCAATGTAATTTGATTTCAAGTAGTCACTGATTTCACTCTATATCATTTAAGTAATACCTATGACCCCAATGCTCTCTCCACTCCTGAGTACTGTGATAATTTTGATCTGTTTGAGCAAATGCCCTCCTACACAAAAGCAAGTCAGAGATGTGATCCTGGTCTTCACTACCTGGAAGGCTATACCTCTGACAGAGAGGTGTTTTGGTCCCATTCCAGAGTCCAGCACATACTTTTACATTTAATGTTAGTATCTCTAATAAAAAGCATTGTCCTTACATAAATCATTTTGGTGGCACTGAAGAACTGCAGGTTTTGTTTTATTTTTGTCTGGGTACAGTTTGGTTTAAAATAAACTTGTTTTGTTTCGCTGAGTGTCATTTATAAAGGCCTGGAAGGAGGTAGTGAAGATGACTGGATGTGATGTGCTCTGAGCCCTTTGATGTGCCCCTGTATAAGCTGCACTATAATACACAGGGTTTATGGTGGACACTAGGTAGCCTCCAGCAGGGCTTTTACCACAGTACACTGAGGTTATGATTTTGCAAATGATGAAACTTAAATTATTCAGTCTCCAAAATAGAAGGCAGGTCCTTTTGCTTTTTTTCAATGTCTAAGGCTGTCAGGAGTCCCAGGGACCAGTTATGTAAAAGCAAATCACCCAACACTGTATGAGAGATTCTAGAAAATTTTTCCAGAGCTGCTTCTGTACCATCTATACAGGTTATCTTCAGCTACCAGTGGCAGGCTGGTCAAAGCCCTGTATGGCTAGTTTTCTTAAAGCTGGGCATCTTCTTATTTCTTCCGCTTGTTGAAAAGAGCTTCTGCCTGTAGGTTGTTTTTGCTGTGTTAAAAAGGCACATGTATTCTCTGCTAATGAAGTATGATGATAGCCTTTCTGATCTTTGCCCTGCTCCTTAATTTTCTTCTTTGTTGTTCAGCTGATTTTCAAACCTTTTCAAGAAACTTTAATGAAAAAGAATTTTTGCATGGATCATCCTCCCTCCCACTCACAGCAATTTGTAATTTTCTCCTGTTACTTGAGGCAACAATATTTCTAAAGAGACATTTCTTATGTGGAAAATTATTGCTTGGAAAAAAGTTTCTTCTCCCACTACTATTTCACAGTTTATCAGGTAGGATCAAGCTAAAATGGCTAATCCTATATCCAGTTTTCAGGCTGTAAACCACATATAATAATCCTATTTTGAAGTCCAGCAGCAGACATAGGAGGGATTAGCTGACTCAGAGAAATAAAAAAGGCTGGGTGAATATCTGGAAACATTTTCTTGGTTAGTCTGTAAAAGATTAAACAGAGTTTTCCTCAGGAGAAAAAAAAAAAGAACTTTGAGTAGCTTGAAACATTGAAAACAAGCTTGGATGTGAGAGCTCATGGAGGAAAACTGTTGTACAAAAGCAGATAATAAGCAAAAGGGCTTGAGAGTTCTTTCTGGTGTTTCTTCTCTATGGAAGGGTAATTAGGTATGTGCACAATTACAAAGCAAATGGCATGCATGATGATGTTTTCCTCAGTCAGATTTGTTTTTCTGTTCTTCTAATTTGGCTTTAATTAACACTAACACAAATAGGGTTTTTTCTTAATATAAGCACAGATATGTACTGTGGTTACGGTTTTAAATCACGCTGGTGATGCACTTAGGTAATTTCTATTAGCATCAGGAAGAATACCACTCTTTTTCTTAATATGTGCAGCTGGACCAAATGGTACCTGAGTATAACACTGATAGTCATGCTTTGCTGCGTGTGTGAAATTTAGGAAAGGGAATTAACAGCCAAAGTGAGCGCTCCCACATGAACGATAGTATTAAACAAATCTAGCGCTAAGTCCTGACCTTCCTACCCATAATTCTTCTCAGGAGACTTTGAAGTCTGATACCAAAAAGCCTGTGAAGCTTGGAAACTGAAAACAGCATTTCACAGGTATTAGCATGATAATTAGGAGTCTGTTTAACACATCATTTTAATTTGAAAGTAAGTAATCAGAGTTTAGATGACACTTTCCTTAATTATATTGAGTGTTTGACATAAAAGTAGATTAATAGCAAATTGATTTTCACCATCTGCTACTATTAATGCTGGGAAAACCAGTAGAACTTAAAATGCCATATCTTTATAAACTTTTTTATCCAAAAAAAAAGTTGTGTCTTTGTAAGAAACAACACAGTGCACTCGAAGAAAGAATAAAGAAGCCAAAACAGTTCCCTAGAGAGCAGAAGACAGTTAGTGTGAGATGTGATTGGGATCGAGCCTGTAGCACCACCACTGCCCACTGCACAAGGCAAACACAGTTTCTGAAGCGTTACACATTCCAGACTGTGTCCTGGAGTATTTTGAGTGTAACTGTATGAGAAAGGGAAAGAGTCCCACTACAAACACTCAACCCTCTGCAACATGGAGAGAACTGGAAAGAGAGTACATGTGTTCAGATTTGTCATTATTCCTTAAAATTAACCAAGGCTCTATACACCCCAGCCTGAGAAAACTGCCAAGTGTTATCACGCCTCAGTTTTGCACTTGGGTTATTGGAGAGACTTTGGAAATGTTCTGCCTTTGGCATTGTTATGGGGATTTTTTAATTTCACAATGCAAATTATTTCACAATTTAAATATAAGAACCATTATCACTGTAATATTTTTCTTATGAGGAATATGTAATTGGAAATTGCTTCCTCTCCTGAAGAGTACAGCTTTCTGCATAAAGTATGCAATTCATATCCAACAAAAAAACCTAAAGCGAGAATGAGTTAGGAAATAAAGCTGTGAAGGTATTTCTAAATGTGAATGTTTACTTGCTTTCACTTCACAGTTTGTAATAGCTGGACAAAGTCTGGAATATTTCAAAGGCAAACACCTTTCCCCATCTACAGCTGTTGATACTGTGGGTTATCTCCCACAGTGGATATGCTTCGTTTAAAACCTAGAATCATATTGTATCCAGCAAACTCGTGCTATTACTGTGATCTGATAAAAGCTGGGACAGGCTGTGCTCAATCTGTTGAGGAGTGGCAATTTTAAAATATTCACGTCTGTAATACAGAAATCCATGACAAAGATGGGTCAGGTGTGATACTAGCTCACAGTAGCTTAAGGATAAAATGGAACTGCCATTTTATATCTCTTGAGACTAAGGTACTTTGAGAACATTTTTTCAAATGATCTGAACACTCCAACAAGAGAGGTCTCTTGTCTTTTTTTACTAAACAGCAGCAGAACTACTGTGCTTGCACTGGCTTCTTTACACTGCCTTTGGCTGCTGTTTTTCAGACTATTTTAGAGATCAGATTAGCTAAAAGAAATTATTTTAGAGAACCTGGAAAATAATCCATCCTGAGAAAATAAAAAAGCCCAAATGAAAAAAACCCAGCAACTACACTAAAACAGCCAGGTTGCACAGAGGCAGAGCTCAGACTCCCACAGCCAGCAGTCAACAAGGCACTGCCATCAACTTCTGGTGCTTTACAAGGTGCTTGCGGGACAGACTTGAACAATTTCTTGTTGCTCTTGTTTGGCACTGCCTGAGCTTTCTCCCCAAAATTCCTGTCCTTGTTGTAATGGTAAGCAGTGTTAGCAGTCTGCAGAAATGAGAGATGTTAAGGGTGATTCTCTAGGATCTCAAATGGGCATTTGCTTCAGTCTCTAGGAGATGAAAAAAAAAAGAAATTAAAATGTTTTTTGCCAAGGAATAAAGTGTTACCAGTTCCTGAAAGTGGAAGCAAGGCAGTTTTCCCAACAACCTCTGAGGCTCCTGAAGCATTATAAAGATATCAGCTTTATGAAAGCATCAATAAGAATTGAGAATCTCCTTGCAAGGAGCATCCCTCAGAAACCAGCCAAATGCTGTTTGGTTTACCCTGTTTTTTTCTCTCACGGGTAGTAATCAGAGTACTTAGGCTCCTCTTCACATCACGAGTGGGGCAAGTGTCCCTGTTCAGCTGCAGTTTTCGCACCAGAAGCACTCACTGTGATCATCAGCCACCTCAGGGACACTGGCTATTCTGGCCATGCTGTGAACACGCTGGTCTTTACAGGGAAGAGCAGAGACAGGATTTCCTTTAAATGTATATCTGGGCTTTTTTGCTCACAGTGACACTCTTTAAACATATTAATAAGGAATATAATTTTTCAAGCTTCTGTGCACTCTCCTTGGAGAGTATATTTCCCAAAGCATATTGCATCTTGTTAATTATGAAATTTAATCTAGTATATGAGTATAGACATTTAACATATACACCATCCTCAGAAGGGGATGCCTAAAGCCTTGGTTTATGCTTCAGTGGCAATTTAAACTACATGGATTGTAGGTTTACGTGGATTTGTGAAGACAAAAATATCAACATTACAAATTACTCTACATTAACTAACACCTTGCCAAACAAATTAATTTAGGTCACATAACTCTGCTGGCAAAATTGAGGTGATTCCTTTATAGGAAATATCCTTAACATCCAATTTCATTTTCAGGCAGTGTTCAGAGAGCTCCTGAGAATGGCTGTGAAATTCAGACCAGTTTATCAATTACCACCTTAACAAAAGGGTTGTTTTAAATCCATTTTCCCTTGAAGGTCTCTCAGCTCTTCTCAGCGAGAGAAAAGTTTGAATGGGGGAACTGGAAATAATTTCTCTTTGTCTCTCCTTCTGTCTTTTTTTAAAACATTTAAATAAATGGATAGTGATTGTTCGTAAATAGAAAAAATCTAATGCTATTTATGAGCTAAAATTTCCTCTCATGAATCACATCAGATTTTCCAACAAGCTAAAAATCCCCAGGTTTTTAATCTATAAGGATTTTTTCTCTGAGCCTTACCTAGTAGTCCCTTGCTGATTTCCTTGAAGAGGAAGAACATCATGTTAGGTGACACATTGCTGTAGTTCTCATATACACTCTCACACAGCATGACAGGAAGGAGATTTAGGTGCAGAACACTTGGTCAAAAATTCAAGCAAAAAGATCCGGCCTCAGGTTTACACTTGCCATGAAGTGTTGGAAAAAGGAATCCAGAACTCTTTGTTTTTCTTTTATGACTCTATGTATAACCACTTTCAGACATTTTTTTTCAGCTCTGTAACAGATCATCCTGAGTTTCCCATCTTAGCAGTGATGAGCTTTGTGAAACTCTAAAACCAGAGAAGCCAGACATGGATTTGTAATAATTACCATTTTAACTGGACAAGTATGTGAGGAAAAATGAATCATATTATCATGGCCAGAAAATAAAGACAATCCTCTGCTTTTAACAGAAGAAATAGATTTTCTATGCTGGATTTCCATGAGAAGACTGGAATATTTCCATCCAAGAGGGAGCAGTAGCTGCTGTGCTTATACAGTACAACTGCAGAGTTGGTGTGATGTCCCTGGGTGGGCTGTGGGCTTTCCCTCTGACAGAGAGATTGTGTGTGATAAAAAATTAAGAGATGAAATTGGAGGCTTAGATTTTTACAAAATCTGTTTGGTGTGAAATTCTAGGGGGACAATATTTGCTAATTATGTTAGAAGTAGTCAGAAATTATTAATCACTCCAGCACATCTACTTTGCATCTTTGAAAAGAACTTATCTTTCTTTCTTCATTGAATATGCAGTAAAAAAAAAAAAAGGCATAAAAACATAAGATGTTCCCAGCCTCTTTTATATAGTGACTTTAACCACAATAACATCTGAATTTTTATGACTGGTGCTCTGACCTATGTGGTCAACAAAGAAACAGTCAAGGAGAAAGAGTATCTGATTCTCCTGGGTCTCTCTGTACTGAGAATTTAGATTATCATTCTTACTGGGGCACAATACAGACTTACTTTCTCTTTAAAAAGACAAATAAGTAAAAAATGGACCTCAATTTGAGGTAAGCCTGCAAAATCTTGTCAAGTCAATGGTCATATTAAGAAGCACAGATTCATTTCCTTGTTGGTGATCCTATGAATAAAATATCAGTCTGTTAGACTTGTGCTATACCTATATTTTAGGTATAATACATTTATTTGGGTATTTATAAAAATTTATGGGCCTTGACACTCAGGATGGTCATCAAGAGCAAACTTGGCATTTTACTTACTGATTCTCATGTCTGATTGCAATGCTGTGACATTCAAACACAAATCCTTGAGGGAATTTAGTTTCCAAAACACAAAATATGTTGCTGACGTGGTTTTTAATGCATAAGAGCAATTGCCATGGTCCAGACTCCCAGTACAGATTTTTTTAGTGTCATATTTGTATGAATCCCAAACTGAAAGCAGAGCTGTTTCTATCAACAGGTAGTCCTGTGAACACCATTTCTCAGGAGTCCTGCTTGCTTTCAGAGGAATCTCCCTGCTGAAGTGCAATCAATAGAGACACACTCTGATGGAAGTCTGGGCTCCTTGGCATCTAATAAGGTATGAACTCCAGGTGAAACTTTCCTGAAGTTGTACCTCTCTCCTTTCTCATCTGCTTTCTTCAAATGAACTGGAAACCTGCATCTTTGAAACATCTGTCCTTTTTTCTTTTTTCCTTAATTTGCTTGAAACATACTGACAGACACTGAGTCCTTGGCTGTAACTTGTATGCACAGGTCATTAGAAAGAAACTGAAACATGTACACAGAAAACAGTATCACATACTCTGCATTCATTAACTGGAGGCAGTATAGAGTGACACAGGCTTTCCTGTCACACATGTGAGCATAGGAGCTAACTCTCAGGGCCAGGATGTCAATATATTTAAATATTCACTGACTTCACAGTAGATGTGGTGTTTTATCCAAGTCAGAGACTTCGACCCTTGTGTTTACAAAGTGCAAACTCATTTAACTCAGTTGATCTGAGAAACACTCCTGATTAAAAAGACTTTATTAGGGATAGCTGTTCATTATGCATACCACAACTTCCCAGAGAAACTCATTCTCAGCATCCTGCTGTGACAGAGATTAGTCATTATGCTGTAAAGCTGTACTGCTGGGACCACATTTGCATTATTAAATGAATTAGAGTATTATTTATAAAAAAAAGCAGTCCCATAGCTATGATCACCACCCCCAAACCTGGGCAAATGTGGCCAGCAAATGTTACAGCACACATCTCACAATTTGGGAAGAGGACTGCATCCTCAGTCATCTTTCACAGTTAACCAGACTTACACTAGCATCTATAAAACACAATAGAAAGGAGGCCTCATAGAAACTGCACATTAATAGCCAAGTACCTGCTATCAAAAGCAAAGCAGCAGTACATACTGCTTATAAAACACTACCTCACTAGTAGTGAGGTTTGTTGGGTTTTTTTCCCCACTGCACAAAGCCTGCAGCACCACTGGAACACATCTATGTCTGACCATTACCAAGGACCTTTCTTCCAGGGCACTGCCTGACCCACTGTTGCCCTGGCCACTTCAGCACACAACTGGGTACTGCTCCACCAGCCAGGAGCAAACACCAATTGAGGTGCAGGCAGGAAAAGCTTTTAAGTGACCATTATACAGGCATCTCCTCTTTGAAGTTCCCTCCTCATCTTAGAACAAGCTTAAGTAGGTGTGTGGAAAACATCTTTTTTAGTTTGAACTGAAGTGAATTAGAAGGACTCACACAGTCAACCTGTGTTTTGGGACAACACAAAAACCAGCTAAGGCATTTCCTTTTCTTGAATGGCCTCCTGACCATCCTAGGACACTTCAGCTTTTCCAGTCCTTTTCAAGGCAATTTTAAACACAACTTTAATACAGTAAAGTGATTCACTTTAAACCTTTGTGCATTAGGAAACTTCACATGTGTGGTGCAATTAAAAATAAATCCTTATTTCTGTGCAGCTACAGACTGCCAACTTTTAGCCTCTGTTTCTGCCTGACTTATTGAAGCCACACAGCATGTAGAATATGGGTCATGGGCACCTTTAGAAACGGGGGCTGCTCTTGCCTCTGCTCTGAACCACAACCTCAAGCAGCTAAGCCAGAGCACACTACAGTCCAGGGTTGGTAGTATGGCTGGATAGCAAATGAGGGCATGTGCTTTTACTCAGGTAAAGGTTTAGCAGTTCAGCCATCATGTGCCATAATTCAGGAAGCCTGGAAAACCATGTGAGGAAAACCAGGAAGGAAAACAGAGCTGCAAGTACACCCTGGCTATCCAAATGAGTGAGAAATGGACAGTGGCCAAATGCAATGAGCTGGTGCACTTTAAAATACAAATACCAAATGCAGTAGCATTTTGGAAAAAATGCCAAAACCATGCACTCTGGAAGCACACAGTCCCTGTCTGAAACAAAGGCAGCTTTTTACCCCCTGTGGTAGCAATTACTGCAAGCTGTGAGCAAACCGGTGGCTTGAATTCAGTTCATATTTTCAAAGTTATCAGCACAATCATAATTCCACAGATCCAAACACAATAAGGTATAGATCCTAGCTGTCACCAAACTCTTTGAAAAGCAAATCAAAAGGGAAGTTACAAGTCTAGAAGAAAAACTCACAAGCCTAAACATTTTATTAAATCTGTGTCTAAATACTTGGACTTTGGAGGCTTTGCAAATCTATTGTAGGACCCCAAGGGTCCAGTCAAACTCAGGAGGCTGAACTGATCCATCAGCCCAGGGCTGCTAAAAGGAGAAGTCCTTTTCTCTCTTTTTCTCCTTCTTTCTATCACCAGTATCTTCCTTCTTACTTTTACCCCACTGGTCCCCAGCAGTTCCCTGGACTAACTTGGTGCTGTCTGGTGCTATCTAACCTTGCAAGGAAGCAGTTGAGCTCATGAAATTAACACACACAGACACACGCATACACACACACACAAAACAACAACAACAATAAAAGAGAGAGAAAGAATTATTTTTTAGACATAGCAGGCTGTGAAGTCAGCTCAGACATTCATCTGGTTGTACCTTCAGTCCTGTTGAGTATAAAACAAGCAAACATTGGTTCCTCTTGACAAAAATATGCTAAGTTTTTCAAATATCAATATATGGCCTTTATTAATCTTGCAAATTTTTATGAAGGTGCAAGACAATAGAGTCTGACTCAAAATCTGTACAGTTCCCTTGTGCTAATTAGACGTGGACTTTATTTTACCAGTTCCAAGATGTTGCCTGAACTTTCAAGTATTTTTGAAGACAGCTGCAATTTCTTACTTGAAAGGAAGGACCAACAGCTTAATATTTAACCTGTAGCTGTTGTCAGCTATTTAACCTTGTCCAGAAGTGAATGGGTAATTCCCCTTTGCTAACAGAAGTGTAAAAAATATCTTAAAATGACCTTGTGCCAAGTTTATGGTGAAAAGTCACACTTCAGTAAAGCCACACAGCTAGTAACAGTGTTGACCTTCTATTCTTGGCCATCTAAGGACGTTAAAATCTGACTGAAACCTGATTACACCATCTTAGACTTGAAGCACAGTTTAGTATGCTTAAATAAAACAAGGGACAGTGGTAGGGAGGACCAGCCAGGCTGAGGCAGAGTGAGCTGAGCCCTGCTCTGGGCAGCCCTGAGGAAGAGCTCTACTAATTTTACCTCACTGATTCTTGGCTGATTTGAACATTTTTGTTATCAGAATAGAGTTCTTTATTTGGACAAAGGCTGTCTAAGAAGGGGAGATTTATTCACATTAACAGGCAGTCAGTATTAATGACTCATTAGCATATGATCAGAGAGGGTTTGTAACCCTGCAGGCCTGTGAGCAGGGCTGAGCAAATCAATAGAAGGAGAAAAAACAATGATGAGTTTGCATTTGAAAGTTTGTTTTAGGAAAGTAATCCAGATAAGAGGGTCACTAGTTATTAGGAAACTAGACTGGCTAGTTGATATTCCTATTCTAGGAATAAGCATATTAAGACTTCTCAAACTGTCTGTGCAGTCATATGAAACTGAGACAAAGTTGCCAGAAAGGGCAAAGGACCTCCCTCGTGACCCATGGAGCAGTCTGGGGCTCCTGATGGCTTGGAGCTGTCAGCCTAGTTAATCACACATCCGAAAGAAGCAGAGAAGATTTTGTAAAATGCAGCTCATCAAGCTCTGCTCACAGCCCTGAAGACTGAAACATGCCTCTTAATTTCACTCTGTCAGGATGGGCCTACCTGCCGTAGCCCTGTGAAAGCTATAAGGGGAAATTTGGATTTTAGCCCACTGCTCTGATACAGCCACTTGGTATAGTTTAGTACAATCAGGCTCATCTGGAGAAGAAATCCCACTTCTTATGCCTCTTAGTAATGCAGCTCTCCTGATTTCCAGTCAATGCCAACCATGCAAGGCCTTGCTTTTCCAAAGAAAAAGCTGTGCAGCTCTCTACAGAGAAAATCCCAGTGCCTTCTGACTCAGCCATCAAGAAAAAAAACATTTGCTTTGATGTAAAATTGTTCCTGAATGCACATAAACAGGCAGGGTTTGAAATTTTGGTGCAGAATTTGTCCTTTGGGTGCAGTTTACTGTCTCTGCCATACTATGTTGTGAAATGCTTGATTTCATTTGTACTTCTGTCCAAATGAGCTCTTATCCTCTTCTCCTGTAACCAAGCGGATCTCTCATCCGCTGTCACCAGAGTGGTGGCTTCTCATTTTACAAGAATAAAAGCTACTTTTAATCACCCAGCACAGAAGTGATAACCATCACAGTCTCTTCAAAAATTTCTAACAGCCAGAAGCAGGATTACACTGCAAGTTCCGTCTCCTCCTTGTCACTCATGCTAGGGAAGGATTGCTACAGAAAACAACGTCCCGCTCAGCGCTGTGGGATGGAAGCCTTGTCTCTTTTGCCATGGGCAGCACAATCTCTCCTGAGCAATAGTCCCATCCCTGCATTCAGCATTGCCTGACTGCCTCCCACCACTGTGAGAGAGCGCTGCTGCCTCTGCCCACACAGGCACAGCGGGATGGACTGGAAATCACCAGTCACGGTCCATTCCACAGGCATACTAAATAAACAGAAAATAATGGCTGGGAGTTTTCATCTGCGCATGGGAGATTCAGTGTGGCCTGCTTTGTTTTCAGAGTGCTGGGAGAAATCTGTTTTGATTGCTCAGACTTCAGAGCAGCTGCTGTAAACATGACGTGTCTGAATGTTTCTTCTGGGCAAATGCTGGCGACAATGCAGCTCACAAATTCTGCAAAAACAGATTATCCTCCATCTTCCTGCTCACCCATTTTAGGACTAACTGACAAGTCATTAATCCTTGAAAAGTTAGGACAGCTATAGGTCTCTTTAATTTGCACCTAGCTTCCTCTAATTTAAACTGATTGTTCCAGAAGCCAAAAATAACTAACTGCTGCACCTATCCAACTGTTCCTTTATTCTACCAGGGGTGGCCTAAATACCATGGGGACAACCGTGTGATTTTCTGCTAAATACCTGTGTCCCATCACATTCCTTCTCCATGGATATGATTTTCTTGGGGCCCATGACTGGCTTTGAAGCTGGCAGTGGAGAAGCAAAACTGAATCACAGCAGAAGGGAAAATCAAATCCTAAAGAACACAAGATTGTCACTGAACTCAGCTATTTACTTAAAACTTTGCCAAGGAGGGAAATGCAAAGCTGCTACTGATGGTAACATTGCAACCCAGAAGGTAGATTTTTATCTCATTTCTGGAAGGTCAGCTGTGCTCTGGTTTCCAAGTGAAGACAATGTTTCACAGCAAAGATGAGCAGCTGCAAACACACACCATAGTGACCCATTTTATAAAACAAAATTTTAATTTGCAGGTCTTTTATGAGTGACCAGCATCCAGTCTGAAACCATGTGCCTGTAGACATCATGACTTAATCACAGCCTCATTAAAGCTTTGGTCTTTTGGCCACCTCAAGGCTGTAGAACTGTCCTCCCAGTTTACTGTGTCCAAAATCCCCTTTTGATTTTCAAAACCTATTATGCAAAGGCAGGAAGCATGATAACTAGAACAATGAGCTCTGAACATGGGACTTTGCCACCCAAAAGACATTTCCCTCTGACCTCTAAAAAATAAAAGTCTCTCCAGTTCTTTTCTGCCAAGGCAATGTCTACATTAACAAGTTGTGCAATGCTGGTGGAGTGAATCCAGCTTTTCAGACTGCCATCTGAGGCTGTGATGATGATCCAGTGTTGACATTCAAAGTGTTGCAGCTTTTCTCTGGTCACCTGGACTGAGAGCCCAGTAGTGGCTGGCACGCACGTAGTGCAGTCCTGAAGCATAGACTGTTTGATGGAACCAAAGGCTTCATTTACTTTCATCCTAAAGGAAGGGGTTTTTTAGGCACCTTAGGAAGACCTCATCTACCCATGTCAAAGACCTCTCTGTGATGCAAACAAAAGTGTGGTAAGTGAACATAATCAGGAGAATTATTTAAAAAGCATAATTCTGATCTGAACTACATCATTAATAACAACACATTTCTGACTGAGCCAGCATCTGCCTGGGCTTAGCTAACCAGAGGTAGGTTTTAAGGACGATGTCAAAAGAGGGGCAGCTTCTGATGTGCTCAAGTTTTTGAAGGCTAATGAGACTCCACGAGGGTCAGCACTCCCTGCTGGCAGAAGAACCTTTATCACCATGGATGCACTCCATCCTTAATTGTAAGGAACATACTTTTTTTCATTCACTTCTCAGAAAGATATGGGGAAGGTTGAACCATTCAGTCAAATGCTACAAGCATGAATTTTGCTAGGCAACACCAACAGATCCAATCACTGACTAACACCTTTCTCAGACTGGAGTTCAGCCTGAGGAAATGAAATCCTTTTTAAAAGAATCTAAACACAAAGCCTAAGAAAAATATTATTTTCTGTTATTCTGTGGCTATCCTGAATTACAAGCTTGAAATACAAAGTCATGGGTGTGGAATTGTATTTTGAGCCATTGCTTATTGAAGTCTGATGTTTATGCATTTGTAACCCAGTGAGGGAAATGGCATGCAAACAAGGGAACCTTTCAAAGGCTTCATGTAGGGCTATATGAACAGAAAATACTTAATATTACTTGAAGTCTAGCATGTTTTATTGCACATGTTTAGTGAGTACTGTGGGAAGGGCAGAAACAGGAAACAAACCAGCCCATACGGATTCTATAATTTCTTTCTTTTTTTTTTTTTTTGGTTTTTTGTTTTTTTTTTTAAGTAGGACCTTTGCTAGTGCTTTATGGGAGTTTCATAATAGGCTCAGCATCCTATAAATAAAGGAGGCCCTCAGCAGCTGGGGCTTTTACTGTGTCACTTATGTTTTCATCCCCACAGACTACCACATTGAACAGATAAAAGTTACAGCCTTTTGAGGGAACTGGAAAGCGAGCTGGGATCCTTCAAGATTTTAAGAAAAAGACCATGTGAGCATTCCAGAGACCAGACATCCTCAAAAACCAAACTGACTTGGAAATATCTTCTGTTTTCTAAAGACTAGGAACAGTTGAAAGAAGTATGATGAGTGCACACTCCTAGAGAGACTTCCAAGTAATTGAATTACATTCTGAACCCCAAATTTCAGATGTTCCTTCATAAACTTTGTATGGAAAGGATTTCAGCCACTTCTGAAGTGTGAGGTGTTACCCTAGTGTCTTACAGAAAAGCTCTAGTTGACTCCCAAGATCTTAATCTGGAATTGCTTTCTGTAAAGATTGTGCTATCCTACCTGTTTAACATGTCATATACAGTCAAATATGCCTGTCTATGGACAGGCACTGAAGATGTGAGTAATTGATTGTGGGTTAGGGTTGGCTATGGCCCCAGTGCATTACAAATTTATTGAATTATATACCTATACACATGATGGCCATGACTAAAGATTATTAAAATAACTCATCTGCAAAACAAGAGGTACCCCTTCACTGTAGAAGAATTCTGCACATATCAAAAAAGGTAAGAGCTTTCCTGTTTTTCATCAGGAATTGTCAGACATGGGATAGATTTTTGAAAGAGAAAAGCTTAAGAAGAAATTCCAGCATTTCTGCTAAGTAGCAGCTTATTTTGCTGGTAAGAAAAAGGCTGAAGTGACTGTACCAGAAGCAATAAAAAGTGTGTAAGCAAACAAATCATGATTGTGACAGTAGATTATTTAATCTGAAGTGGGTGATTCATTCTCCTGGAACTTGAGTGGAAAAATGTTCAAAGTAGTTTAAAATCTATGATAGCTAGTACTTTTAAAGAAAATAAAGATTGATGAAAAGGACATACATTTCTCAGTGGCCTCTGATACTTTTGGTAACTGGAATTAAAGAGTTACTATAGTATTGTTAATATCAGTTTACAAGGGAAATATTCTACTCTCTATCTGAATGAATACAAGAATATTTGCTTCTGTCTAACTGCTCAGATCATGTGCTGCATAAAACAAAGACATGCGTAATGTAAGTCTTGATTTTAAAGGTATGTAACAAAACTTTCTTACCACTCTCATATCCCCCTCAAAATAGTCTAGAAATTTCAGGATATGTTTAATTTCATTAGCAGAATACACAAGTATTCTGAGGTTTATTCACCAAAAACACATAATATAACTGAAAGGCATTTAAAAGCTTTTCCAGCTTCTGTAAGTTGCCTCTGTATGTTAGGTGAAGATTTATCAAATGCAGTCATTAAATTGGTTAAAGACGATGAAGGTGTGGATAATGGCAAACCACTTTTGGTAACTGAATGCTACTTATATTCTTTTATAGTGTGCTAAAAGTCCTTTAATGGTGTAATCCTAGAGCAGTTTCATTTCATATGCTGAGGTTTCTGAAATGATGCATTCTCTGCAGAGATATGATAAAGAACTGATGACAAATTCTTTTGTCATAGCAGTAACTTTTATCTAAGAAACACATCAGAACAAAGCACAAGGTGTGAGAAGGGATTAATTCAGTAGCATACCTCAGCTCTCAGAAACCTGACTTCTCAGTTTTGTGCCAGTAAACAAATTTTCAGCCACCTCCTATAGAAAAAGTATCACTTTTCAATGTAAGTAGAACTGAAGGGCTGAAATATGACAAAAGGCTGGAATTGGATTGTTTAATAACAATATGTAAGAAGAATATGTGTTGAGAGATTAATTAGAAAGTTAGTTATCTGAGGGAACTGTGAATGTACACCTAAAACTTACGGAGTTCCTGGTCAAAACATAATCTTATATTTTTTGCAGGTATCCTTTTTCCTTCCATCTAAAGGTGATCACATAATTTCAGTTACTCTTGTCCAGAGTTTTTAACTCTTGCCCAACAGTTCTAACTATACCATCAAATACAGAATCACAGAATCAGCAGAGTTGGAAGAGACCTTCAAGGTCATCCAATCATCAACCCAGCACCACCATAATCACCCCTAAACCATATCCTCAAATGCCACATCCAGATGCCTCTTGAACACTTCCAGAGACAGTGACTCTACCACCTCCCTGGGCAGCTTATTCCAATGCCTAGCTAGTCTTACAGTGATTTTTTTTTTCTAATATCAAATCTGAACCTCCCCTTAGGTGTAACTTAAGTCTTTCCACAAATACCCACCACAATAAGTTGCTATTGCATTCTTGAGAAACCCAATATGGTTTTAGTACTTTGGAGTTTGAGAAAAAATTAGAGGTGGCACACAGAAAAGATATATGGGCTCCATCAATGTCTCCCTGCAGTCTTCCTCAGCAGCATCACCTACCAAGGGCTCTTAAAAAGTGCAGTGACTATTTCTTGCACACGCTTTCCACAGAAAATATGTTGTTTTCTCTCAGCCCAGTGAATGTGCTCTCCAGACAGTTCAGCACGACAAAGCAAGGAACCTTCTTGTCACTCAGGGATGCTCACCCCACCCCAGAGACATAAAAAGAGGTTTGTCATAAGAAACTGTTTTCAAATACCACACAAACAAAACATGCATATCAAAAGAAAAGAGCATAAGACAGCTGTAAAAAATAATTCTGCAGCTGTTGGTCTCAGTTCCCAGCTCTCAACCATTCCCCCTGCCTCACAACAGCTGCTGCATAGACCTTGTGGGCGATTTCCAAAATCTTTAGCAGAAGCTGTTTTGCCCTATGAGAAAATCACTATTTCATTCCTATTTCTAGTTTTAGAAGAAAACAGCACCATGTTCTGGGGGATTTAACCCCCACACTCCTAAATCCCAAGAAAGCTTTCTAAAATCACTTGGAATTTGCCATGGAGGAGGCTGTGTGTTAAGTTCAGCACAACTGCAGTGGTGTAACCTGCAGCAGTGAGGACACCAAGTATAGTGCAGCTAGAACTACTCATAAATAGCAGCATAAATATTGCACTTCCCATATTCTGATGGATGGCAGCCTTTCAAACTACTCAAGTTGGAGGCAAAATCTGAATACAGGTCAGCAGCAATAAACACAGAGTGGAGGACCACCGGAATGCTCTTAGCTGAGCAGTTCCTGCAGGCATCCCAGGCAATGTGCCTCAGGAGTATCACTATGGGACAACAGCAGTAGCACTCTCACTGGTGATGAATGATTTCACACTTAATTTTCCTGGTACATTGAATAGTTCTGTCATCCACTGAACTCTCAGCAGTATCAGTCATCAGAGGAAGGGATAACTTAACCAAATGCATAAATTATCGAGGGCTTGAAAAACAATTGTGCTTCTCCTAAGTGTCACAGTGTCTTATGCCCAGAGACCTGTGTTTGTGTCCTCTCTCTGAATAGCTTGTCTTTGGATAGTTTATTTACTCTTTAATCCCTCAAGTATAAATAGTTCAAGATGTTTGTCTTTAATGTAAATGAGAGCTAGGACTAGGTATACAGTATAATAAAACCTCTGGCCCCTTTACATCATGAGTCTTGGCCCTCTAACCAGCCAAAGGTAATTTTAAAAATAAATATGGACTAATTCCCTGGAAATTTGAAATATCTGATGTGATCGCCAGCATCTTAAATAGTACCAAGAAATATTTTTGAAAAAAAAATAGTACCCTGATAGTGCCTGTTGTAGGGTGTGATTAATTCATATTCTGTCCCCCATGCTCTGTTATCCCTTGTTTTGAGGTTCTCTTCAAATCCACATGACCATTTACGTTGGGTAGATAAAGGGGAATAAGAGCACAGGGAGTGAGTGGAATTTGTTTTGTGGGCTCGAGAAGAATAATTTGCCAGTAGCAAATTATGCTCAGATAAAAGACCAGTAAATTTCAAGCAATGAAATGACCAGGTCCAAAATGCCTGGAAAATAAAATGCTATTGAACACTAGCAAACAGAAGAATGGCAAAAATAGTCAGTGTAAAATTAAACCAATCAACCAATAATCCCCCCTAAACACGCAAACAAAGGTAACTTTTCTGCCCTAACACACTGTGCCACTTCCTAATGCCGCGGTTTGTTTCAACCGTTCAGATTTACAGAATGACGTACCCGATGCATCAAACTTGAACTCGTGAGGCTCGCTAGGTAGTATCACACAGCACAGAGGTAAAATTCTTCAGAATAGGATTTTATCCATGTCTATTAAAGCTTTTCTTATTTCATATTGCAGGCTGTGCTCTGTTTCTGCCTGAAAAGAAGTGTGCACTATCCCCACACCAAAATGCAAATGCTCTGGAATAACACAGAGTCCTGACTATGCCTGCACAGGAAAATGTAGAAACTGGAAGGCCTTTGGAGAAAATGAAGAAAGTGACAAAAGCAGTATTGCAAAGAAAAATACTCTGAACAGAAAAAATAATTGTGATGGGATTCTTTTGCTTGTAGCAATGAGAGAAATTCTTTGCCAAGGCACTGATCCTAAATGTTCTGGGCCCCTTGGGGAACTGCTTTATATGGAGTTCTGCTAGCTTGTTCCAATAGACAATGCACACTGGCTGTCACAGTCATGGATATGAAATTTATCTTTCTGTAAATGAATTACAGGCTTAGGCAGCCAGCAAGCAGCCAAGCCTCAGAAGACAAAACTGGAGTTCAAATTGCCTAAATCTTAGTCAACCACTTTGCACAGTGACCTGCCATTTTATACCAGACTAAGTTCATCCCAATCCCTGCTGCAGTGGCACAGGACTCGCAGGGCTGCCCAGCTACTCAGGACCCAGAGCTTTCACAAATCTGAAATAAATCTTCTGAAACAGCACAAGCAACTGAGTAATTCAGAAAGCTATTACTATTGTGCCCCTGTGACCTGTAGAGCTGAAGTCCAAATGAGAGGAAAGCCTTAGGTAGTTCTTCATGTAGAAGGTATTTAAGAGGCCCACCAGGTATTTTAGTTTTTAGTTGTATTTATTAAAACTGAGAATTTTGTAGTTCCTGGGAATTGTACCATTGAAAAATGGATGATAACCAAAAGCTAAAATATTGATTTATTCATTTGCAATTAACAAACTTCAGTTGAGAAATGTAAACCCCTGTAATTTTGTCTTGGTTTGAAACTAACTTGTCCCTTCTCCTTCCTTTGGTACCTCAGATGCAACTTGTAATCCCATTCTTCTCAGCAGTTTGGCCTTCCCAGATGAGCTTCTTGTGCCATTGCCCATGGTCCCCAAGTGCACTGTATCGGCTTAATTATGGGGGCACTGCCTGACTCAGAGTAATTTGAACTGAGAAAAGGATTTCAAAGCAGGCTGCATCAATGCAAGTCAGACACCCTTGAAATCTCCTAATGAAATAATGAATATTTTTTGGCCTAGATAGAGTTTATTAAGAACAGAAATCGTGTACAATTTTACTACCCTGACCTACATCGAGAAAGAAATACATTTCCAGATAGGTGTTTCATTACTGGAGTTTAACAGGAAAGTAAATCTGATAATTTTCCCTTACTCTACTTCCTTTTTTTTTTTCAAAAATATATTCAAAGAAATGATAATTTTTACTAAGTGATGGAAATCCAATAATTTAAATGTTATCTTTGGATAATGAATCTTTTGTTAAATATTAGTGATTTAGAACAACTCTGACATATTTCATATTCATATCCAGTGCCTATTAATTTTTCTGTTTCCATTTTTCTGTCATGTATATTACCCAGTGCAGCTGCCAAGTTCAGCTTAGAGTGTGCTCAACTTTCATGAATTTTTCCTTTTATGTTCATGCTGAATTTATGAAGTGGTTTATAATGAAAATTCACCATAAGGGAAAAACTTACAAGATATTTTTATGGAGCAGTCATAAATTTTACAATTTAAACTGGGAAGCAGTAACTGTGAAGTCATTGCCATACCCATGGTATATTTTAATCGTCTGTCCACAATATGCATAAGCTGGAAAATTTTGTAAAACACTGAAGGAGATTTTCACCTTCTCAAGGAACAACAGAAATAGGAATAGAATTCTGAGATTTGGAGACTGTCATTGATAACAACACTCTGTAAAGATAACAGCAATGGAATATTACTGAAGGAATTGATTCATTGTTGACTCTTTTGGTATGTGCACGTAGATAGAAAGGAACCATAATACAATGATGGAACTATTGACAGTTTCCCTCATGCTTAGAAATCCTCTTTAAACAGATAAAGAGAGCACTGCCTCTAGATCCTTCAGCTAAAAGTCTCTCACTTGAACATGACAATTGATGGGTAGCACAATACAGGAGAAAATAACAGCTACGGGCCAGCTAGAGCTTTACATATTTAAAGCAACACTTCTGAATTCCCATACATAATCCTTAACTAGCTGTTGGAAAAAAGAAAGCACTAGTACACTGGTTCACAGTAAAATATCCCAATTAATGAAGCCATCCATCTTGTTGCAATTTCAGTCTGTCAATGGATTGGTAACCCAGTCACAACTGGCTTTTGCTGCAGTCTAGCTCTGAGGTGCACAAGCAATGTGTAGATATTTGCTGGAGGAGATCACCAGCACCATTTGATCTGCCCCCAGTTTGACTCAGTACCTAAACCAGAAGACAGGAGAGCAGAAAGCTTGATCTTACCTGGGAGGACCCCTAAAGGAGCAGGGCAGAAGAAGGAGGGAGAGGGGTAGACTCTTTTCTGGGTAAGAGACTAGAAAACAATTATGTTGTAAAAAGAGTGCTATTCCAGAGAAACACGGGATCTAGGAACCTGCAGTACTTTTCCCAGTGCTTCAAGTTAGAGGAAAACAGTAAGAGAGGGACACAATTTGCAGAGGTAGAGGTCCAGCTTAGAATCATAGAATATCTTGAGTTGGAAGGGACCCATACAGACCACTGAGTCCAAGTGGCAAAATTTAACAAACTAGGACCAAATGAAAAGAGCTACTACAGACCTGAAAGTAGTTTGTGTGACCTGGAAGGAGGGCTGACAGTGAAGTTTGTGCTGCAAAAGACCACTACCATACCGGTAGCTGAACTCATGCTTTTCCTGGAACTTAATTATGGCTGAACTGAGAGTGTACCCTCCAATTTAACTTGTTCTGTGGGTGGGTAGGAGACCAGTAAACCAGAACTGAAGGTCAGATTTGGGAGGGCTAGTATGAAACCTTGCCTACACACTCAGACTCTGCAACCATATTTGATGCATTTAAGCAGTACGTGCACCTTTTTTGGCACCTTACAGAGTGTATTTGAGATAAACTGAACAATAGAAGTTTTCACCATGCTGAAATTGCTGAAAGTGTGCCAAAAACTAATACCAAAATCACTAAGGTATTAGTCAGATTAGTAACCTTTTATTTTATGAAGTTAAAAATTTATCACCCAAAATGTCAACATTTGCAAAAATATTTGAAGCCCTTTTGTGAGCCATTTTGAATGCCTGCACAGAACAGCAAGTACCTGCTGTCCTGTATGGCATGGCAAGGAAGCTGTTGGTGGGTTGACTAATTTTTTTCTGGGATGGGCAGAATAAATAAAGCACCGTGGGCTCATGGGTCAGCAGGCTGGGCTGCATCCCACAGCAGGAGAGGAGGAAACGGGCTGTGCCAGGAAAGAGGGTGGTGCAAACCATTTCCCCTTTGCAACAAGGAGGACGCCTGACCCCATGAGTCAGAGTTCCCAGGTCGCTTTAGCTGTACTTCTCCTTTACATAGCTTGAATTGCTTGGTGGAAAGCCAATGTTCTGGGTTTGTTTTAGAGAGAAACAGTTAAATCCGTTTGTTAAAAGTATCTGCTCTGGGTTTCCTTTGGTTTAGGGTGGTAAAGCTTCTTCATTGTGTTATAAAAAGGATTGGCGTGGTTCCCCATGAGATTGAACAATACCAGGTTTTCCATCTAGCAGTGTGCTACAACCAAGTGTAAGTGGTATATTAGTCAACTTTCCAATTTGCCTGACAAATTAAAACCTTGCCAGGACTCAGCCTCTACACTTCTTTCCTTGTTGTTATCTGACTCTGCAGAGATCCTCCTATTTTGTAGTTATAAAACTTTATTAAATGTCTTGGAACTGATAACTTCTCAAATGTTATGGTCGGTATAGTTTCTCACTGCATTAATAGTAACAATAGTCTGTGTGAAAGTAAACCTGAAGCATCTTTAGGCTTTACTATAATAAATAATGCCTGTTAAGGAGACAGCTACTATCTTTGTGTGCATGTAGTGTTTGGCATATTTTGCCTCTATAATCAGAAATATATTGTAAGATAAAGCCTAACTGCATCTCCTGTAGCAGTCAGGTTCCTAGGTTCACTTAAACAGTATATTATAATATCTTAAGAGATTTACATAAGTAGCAGCGTGTACTGCAGAGCACCTAAGAAATGCTTTCTAGCAGGACTGGAGAAGAAGCAAAGAGATGGTCTGCAAGGAAATACACAGCCAAGCTGATGCAGGTAGAGTGGATGGTGAGATGATGACACCAGTTAAAAATATAATCCACTGATGACTCAGCTTGTTCTTGAGAAGCTTCCTAACTCTCCAGAATGCTATCAGTTCAAAACCCATGAGTTATCACATATGTATTGGCAAAAACATGCAGGGAGTCTCATGGTTAGAGCAGAGGACACAAGAACCCAGGCATCTGTTTCTGACTTAGCCACAGATTTGCTGTGGAAATCCAAGTAAATTTAACTCTTTTTGTTCCCCTAACTCAGTCTGCAAACTAGAGAAAGAAAAAAAACCCAGCTAGTCAGGTTTTAAAATAGAAGTCTTGCCTTTAAGGAGTTAAAGGAAAAGCAAATATGTCAAAGTTAGTCCTAAATCACCAACTCTTTTTGCTGTAGCTACTAGTAAATTCCTCCCAGTAAGAAATGCCAAAATGAATTTAAAGTTCAGTCTCTCCTGGAAGTCTCTTGCTTTTGAGAAGGAGGGGAAAGGAAAGGCACCAGCCACATAAAGGCATTCACTGTAGAACTGCAAATGAGCCTGCACAATGTTTTATCCTTCACCAGTCCTCTTTGTCTCCTTCTCTTCTGACTGCATTCTTGGAACATCTTGTACAAGAATTTATAAGACTATTTGTTTTATTGCCACATTTTTAACTGCATAGACCACATTGCAGTTGGAGAAATACATTTGGAAGGAATAGTAAAATGCATTATTTCAGTTAAAAACAGTTCTAGTTAAAACCAAAAACTGTGTTTTTCTCACACTAGAATTTTAAAAAAAGTACTTTGACAGAATCAGGACATGAAAGGTAACTGAAGAGTTGAACTGCATAAATACTGAAATGCTATCAAGTAGAGTTTAACTAGAAAGTAAGGGATGAAGCATCATTTTTAAGCACTCGTGAGCTTTACATATTTAAAATATACAAAAGGCGCCTCAGCGTTCTGGCATAAGCAGCTTTTGTAACTTGATAATTATAAGCAGACATAGTGTACTTGTTGATCAATAGAATTGAAATCAGTCAGAAATATTTAGGACTTGAATACTGTTTTTATTAAAACAAAGCTGGAGGTCATAAGCTGTGCCTGGATGAGAGTGCATATGGGAATCAGTCCTACCCCATGGGTGTAAAAAGCCCTTTGCAGGTAAGGTCCCTCCAGCTGCCTCACTTCAGAAGGCAGCAGCACTGCTCATCTGCTGAGAGTGACAGATGTGCTGCTTCCCTGATTATCAGAGCAGCAGCAGAGGATGGAAGTGCCGCAGACACTGATCCTCCAGCGATCTTTTTGCACCAGCCAATATTTCAGATACAATGGGTAAATTTCATTTCATGGGAAAAGTGACAAACACCAGCAAACTAACCTAAGTACAGAGATTTCATCAGCAGGCTTTTGGTTACTGCAGAATGCGTTATTGGATGACTGGATCCATAAAATATATGGTAAATAATAAAGAAAATATCAAAATTATGTCATTAAAATGATGACAAAATAGAGTCTGCTTGTTTCAATCATTCAAATTCCCTTGAGATAAACGACATAGACAAAGATTACAGAGAAAATATAGAAAATAATTACAGGGAAGTAATACAGGTTAGACACATTAGTTGATGAAAGAAAACAAGTTAAGAGGTTTTTAAAAATACATTTAGGAAAAATTAATAGGGAAGGCAAGCTTAGACTCTGCAGGCTTATACTTAATGATGTAAAGACGTATTTCTTTAACAATGTCACTCCAATACATAACTAAAAAAAGTCTGTGAGAATGGCATTTTTTTATGAGAGGATACAAAATCTGTTGAAAATAGTATTGGATACATTTTTTTCCCATAAGTATTTAAAATAATTTTATAAATCAATTTTATGCATTACTTTCTACAGTCATTTATTTGAATGGTACCATCTGTGATATGTTTGAATCAAATGAATTTAAGTCTCACTATGAAATACTTATTGAAAATAATTCTGAATTTACTTTGGAAAATATTCATTGTAGAAATCTGATGAAAGCTCCGTATTCGACAAGTAAAATGAATTACCAGGAAATCTATAAGCAATGATATTGGCCTCATTTTTGGCTTTCAAATAACAACTAATACAATATAAGAAATTAAAGAAAACTTTGTCTAATATTTTCCAGTAAAGCTGTCACTGGTAAAAAAAACAAAAGATGTGATATTCATTGCATCAGGCTGTTACAAATTATACAATAGGCTGTTAGAAAACAAGACCAGTGCACTTTATAGTCTTTACTAAGAGATCACAGCTGCCTGAATCATTACTTGTGCTGCTGCACCAAGACCCTTTCTTGCTTGTTTGGGTTTTCCTTACTATATAAATATTTCTTACTAATATATGGTTCCTGAGTCTTTCAGATGCAAAGGCATTTTCAGGAAGTACCAGTTTTGTGACTTAGTATCCAGTATCCCTTTATTTTGTTGAACTGTGTTACATACCTATGAACATTAGAGGTCCATATTCATAGCGTATTTTCAAACTGAGTTTGTTGTAGGATTCCAGATTCCCATTCTAATCTCTGATTAAGTGCTCCACAGCTTTCTGCAAGTATTTAAGTATTAGGTCAGAAATGGTGATAGCTGAAAGTCCTTTGCATTATAATGGAGCAACGGGTTCCACCCATATTTGACTTGCAGCTTAGCACAATGTGTTAGAGAAATTGTCTTAAAAGGAAAGCTGTGTCTAATAAGTCTGCTTGGCCTACCTGCCTTGCCTGTCCTCTGTGCTTTAGTGGAAGAGAGGAGGCTCAGCTACCTCCATTTGCCAACAGGCTCAGATTTTAAACCTCCCTCTGAAAACATGAAACTCCTCCACAAAATAATATTAAAGTTGGCTGAAGAATTCCTTCTCAGAGTGAATGGTTATGAATGAACTGGTAAGTGCTTAACAGCTGCATGGTTGGAAAAATATGAATTGAAATGTCCACGTTGGATCATCCTGGTATTTTTTTTTTTATATGGGACCTAAACCGCATGACTTAGCACAAAGAGAAGCAGTTATTAACAATAAGAGTTTGACCTCAGATAAAAAAATTGAAAGGAGTGGCCTAAACTTAGCCTTTTTATCCTTGATCGTAGTTCCTGGCATTGTCTTCTTCCAAGGCTGAACTTAATGCAGTCCTACTTTCCCACCTAAAAAACTCTTCTAAGTTACCCTTCAATTAACATTTTCAAAATTTTGTCTATCATCCACTGTAAGGGAATAAAAGTATACAAAGCAACATCTCAACTAGAAATCATTAAAACACCTACTCAGCTTAATCATGCATCTCTTTTTTTTTTTTTTTTTAGAGTAATAGCAGGTCCTGTGGAACAATAAGACTGTTTGTTACTTTCTCTACTCTCCAAGATGGTCTCCAAGGCCATCTATAGATCTATAGAAAGTAAAAGCCAGAGAATTGAATACACCCATTCTCCCAGCAGTCTCATATAAATAATCTAGAAAAGAGAACACTATGAGTGGATCAGCTTTCAGTACATTCTTAGGATGAAAGGAAAATATATTAAAAAAAAAAATCCCAGAAAATCAGTGACTGATTCTGCTGAAGGAAAATTGCCAAGGAAGAAAAGAAGAAGGTAATACCTTCCTATTGGGAAAAAATCTGCTTCTGCTCTGTCTGAGGTTGTCACAGACCTTTGACTAGAGAAGTCTGTGTGTCTGAAAAGCAGAGGAGTAACTAATAATATGAATCACTAGAAGGTGAACTCATCATTAGAAGGTGAATTCAGCTACTGGGATACTTGATGATCAGTACTGTTCAGGGTCACATAATCCAAGAGCAGCAAAGGGATTCCTTTCCTTCCTTTTCCCCTTCCTTCCTCCTACCTCACAATTTGCACCCATAACATTAGACAGGAAATACATGTAAAAAGAGATGAGTAAATAGGGATAAAATCTCTCTCACTATCAGCTCTATGACAGGACAAAAATAGAGTCATGATGACTATAAATATTGTAAGGCTCAATAGGTGCATGTTCCCTGTGCCTAATTCCTTCTAGCAATCTTTCCACATTAGTCTGCCAAAGACTGAGAGCATCCATAGTGCTGAACAGAGGATAAGTAAGAAAAGTTATCAGGTGGTAGGAAGCCAGAATACAGCCATCTCTGATGACCACAGCTTGGGCTATATAAGTGGAATTCATACATGTGCCTTTTACTGACCTATGCCTGACCAGAGGACTCAGGAAATGACAGCTGAACAGTTTTAGGACAGTGTCTGAAGGGTTTTGACGGTCACCAATGAATTTCCTTCAATTGAATCCTAATGGGAGAAGGATAAAGTACCAAAACAGTTTGTTGAGTTTTATTCTTCCTTCCAGAGAATTGTGACCAAGTATAACAGAACCAACCATAAGCAGGTTTGCTCTATTCAAATGAGGAATATGACAAACGAGTGATTCTAATCTTATGAATATTTTTATCTGTAAAAATTGGGAAAAAATATCCTAAGGGATTACAAACTCAGGATGTAAATGAGGAGAATGTTAACTAGAAAGTAGTTGTGATATGAGATATAAAAGTATCAGTCTAATTCAAAATGCATGGTTATAGTACAATTTCATCACGCACATTAAGTCTATTGGGATCAGCATATATACACAAAATCCCTGTCTGAAGACAACTGCTCATGCCTTTTATTAAGTGCCCTTGGAATGCTGAACTTTCCCTGAAACTCATATTTAATATGTTACTTCTTTTTAAGAAAGTTTTAAGAGGAAGAACCAAAATTGTGTGTGATTTAGGAGTCAAAAGTATTAATTCAGTTTCCATTATGAATGTTTTGGGGGGAAGTGTCTTTCAGCATCTTCAGATACTGAAAAGGACATTAGGAAGGAAGAAATAAACTTATGCTTAAAACCTCAAGTGGACTCTACCATCCTTTGTTTGGGATGAAAGGTAAACCTGCAGAAACATTGCTGAAAAAATATGAGTTACTCCAGATCACACTTTTTAGTCCCAACTCTATTTTGAAATAAAAAGAACAGTAAATCCTAAGTACATTAGTAAAATGTTAAGATTAAAAATTTCCTATTGAATCTATTATTTTTTTCCTGAATTTAGGTAAGAATTAATTGTGAGGCAGACAGCAGTTTCTGTTTTGTATCTAGATGAAGACAAAGCCTATCTTCAAAAAAAGATACCACCTTGAAACATCCATAGCTAAACACACAGAGGGAAAGTGGGAATTTACTTTCAAGGCCATGATCTGCAGCTGGCTGAGCAGGGATTTAAATCAGGTTATGAAAGCTACATGTGTGACCTGTACACCGGGCTACTCTAATCTAGGTGGATTTGCACTTTCTGTCTTGCCTCTGCTGTGCCCACTTTTAACAAAATGTGAATCCTAATCAACTGTCTTTCAAAGTCAAGGAGAAAGTCTGCTAGAGCTGAAAAAATATTATCATTTGCTGTATCCCCTTGGCACCTTGATCATAACTTTTGAGAAGGACAGAGAGGTAGATAAATACAGTTGTTGCACAGTTTCTGCTGAAAGGACTGAGATTCCCTACCCAATGTGTACCAGTATTTGAGCATGACAGGCAGAGTAGGGATAAATTCCATCAGGATGTAATTATCAATTACATATTGATATTTAATATTTTAAG
The DNA here is from genome assembly GCA_013398175.1 of Climacteris rufus. Lineage (NCBI taxonomy): Eukaryota > Metazoa > Chordata > Aves > Passeriformes > Climacteridae > Climacteris > Climacteris rufus. Next base: position 642,475 of record VZRZ01008693.1, read on the forward strand.
TTTCAAAAAATATACTGATTTAAAATAGAGTGATATTTTTCTAGTTATGCTGCTTGATAAGATACATACTATTGTGAGAAATGAAAATGGGTACACATATAGGTATAGACAGTAAGTGAGGTCTTGAGAATCCTGAAGCAACTTGCAGGCTAAATAGCTGACATGAATCCTGGAACTCTGAAAACACAAATTGTCTCCTATCGATTGGTTTCTCTTCTCTTCAGAGAAGCAGGACTTTTGCCATCCTTTATGGTAGAATTAAAGAAACATTTGATTAGGAAACTATTTTCTCCTTATCCAAAGTACACAGTTAGATTTCATATTCTGATTGCTAGAATAGATCAATTGTGAAAGAAGAAAGCTTGGACTTTTAAGTGCTTTCCACCAGCGATCTGCAAATATGTTCTTACTACAGGAACATGTACAGCATCCCAAGCATACCTGTACATGTAGTCCGTGTGTGGCACCACTCCAAAGTACATCAGTGGAAGAGTTGCCAGGTCAGGACGACTGTTAGTGAGTACAGCAAAAAAACATTCTGTCAACATGCTCCTTACACCCCAACACCCCATTTTGCCTTCAAAACTTTTGCCTATCTACAGGGCCTGTCTACGTTATGATGTTTGCAAAAAATGGCTGATACTGTACTGGCAATTCAGTACATATGTCAGGTTCTAAGAAATGCTTTTAGTACTTTATGCATGACTGAAAAAGAGAGGCTTCTAAATTTTTAGTTATTTACATTATGCTTTCTGGAACTTTTAATATTTAGTATAAACTCACTGAATGTAGTTATTTCAAAAATGCTTGTGCTCCCTTGGCAATAGCTTGCCGCTTCCCCTTCCATTTCAGCTGCACTTACAATTTTCTGCTCCAATTCTGATACTTCAGCGTGTACTCTCCTGCTGCCAGAAACAGAGTTGAATTCTACCAGCTGCCTGTAAGGGTTTAGCAACAATATCTTTTAACATTGGAAGTATTTTGTTAGTAATGCATATTAGTAATGTCTTTGTTCAACTGAAGTTGATTTGTTAACTGAGAAACTACAACCCATGTCTTAAAAAGAACATATTCTGAAACAAAGTGGGTTTTAGTACTCTGTTAAAAAGGAATTTTAAGTAATGCTATGAATGCAAGTCTAGAAGCTGCTCATTTTTTTTTAGAACAGATCCAGGTTAATTTAACAATGTCACATGGGTGAAATTCCTTAACAGGTGTCAATGGTTTGGAAGTCTGGAAGATGCAGTGTTCTTAGATATCCCCAGTTTCTTTCCTTTAAGGCGGTTGAAAAAAAAAAAAAAGGAGCAAAACAGAGCAACTGGGATAACTGATACTCAATAAAATGTATTCTTAGATGTTGCAAAGACTTATGCATGATAATCATCTAAATAGAACACATGTGCATTAGCATCTGTGTCATTTTTCCCTACTATCTAATTAGCATCACAAAATGCAGACCAATGGGATTTTGATAGCCAGCCAGCTCATGCATGTTGCAATTTCCCTTCCTCTCATATAATTCCCATACTTCCCTCACACATCTGAGCAAACTAACAGACTATCTGTGGTTTTAAATCATGAACATCTATAAACAGTATCTATACTATCACACTTTTCAAGGAATGTGGTATTTATTGCATGACTAAGTTAGCAAATGCACATTTGAAAAGAAAATAGCTTCTAATCTAAGTATTCATTTGCTGATGAATTAAAATCACCAAGTTATTCAGCACAATTCAAAATGAAAAAGCTGACATATCATTTATTGCAAAGGCCACAGCTATAATAGGAATGTCATTGTTTCCCTTTCTGCTGGTCTCACACATTCTTTTTAATCTTGATTATTTGTCACCCTGTTAGGGACTTCTTATGGTAATGAAATCCTTTGTCAGTGATGTAACCAGAGCTTTTTGCTGCATTTTCCCTTCCTACATAAGTTACAATTGCAGTTATAAACACGGTGGAGTTTTTTTCTGAATCACACAATTGTAGATTGTTAGAAGGAAACACACATTCCTGGCTGTTGCTAGGTGGCAAATGCTTTTAAAGATTTTGCAGGCTAGAGATTTCTTCAAACCTTTAATCCTCCATATTTATTTTATAACCCATAGGAACAGTTAAAAAACCAACAAAATACCACTCAGTGCTAGGATGATCGCAGATTTGAAAAAGATAAAATATTTGGCATCAAAATCTTATTCCCAATCCTAACTACAGGTCAGTTTAAGACTTTCATGAGGGATGATTATCCTGTATCTGTATTTTGCAAGGCTGCTCATGCCTTCCTCTAAAACTAGTGCTAGCTCCTGTTTGGAACAAGGTCCTAGACATAATGAATAAGCCTCAGCCACAGTCCTTTGAAAAATATATATGTACAAAAGAAGAACTTCACAGACTGCAAGGAAGGAAGGCAAAACTTTTGCTTTACATCTAGGAACGGATCTTTTAGGTGATTTGCCTGATATGTTACAGCAGCACTGAGTTTTGAAGAGTATAGTAATGCATTAATAAATGTATATAGTGTTTGTCTGAAAAATCCTGTACTTTACCATTCCTAGGGTGTGATTTTACAAAACTGCACATTAATTCCTACTTATAGTTCAACTTGAAACTGTATTTTTCAGATGTTCTTTCGAAATAAGGCCAAATTCACAGATGAAGCTAAGCTAATGACACTTTTCACCTCAAAAAGCTGTCACACCAATATTGGTGTTAGACTCCAGTTCATATACCAGTAATATGTATTAAAGGACAGCACAAGGAAACACTAAATAAAGAAAAAAATACCAGGCCTAATTGCAGAGCGGCTTCAGCTTCTCCAGCAGTACATCATACCTGTTTTGAAGCTCTGCATAGTCATATTCAACCAAAAGTATGGGTCTTACAATTGAAAGTCTTGGATAACTCTCATAGTATATCCATTATACATTATCCACTATATCTTTCCTTGCCAATAAAGTGTCATACTATCATTAAAAAAGCAAATTCTTACAGGATTGAAAATTGTTCCCTTGCTCTTCCCTACCTCAGACACATATCTACGACAACTGCAGGTGGCTTTGGTAGGAAACATCAGTGACAAAGTGGGATATTTTCTTCAGGCCCTGACTTTAATCATCTTTGTTTAATTTTGATTGGTTGATTAAAACTTCTGTGCTCTTTGGCTTCAGCATGTGACAAAAAACATATGTTTTGTGCCTAGATGTATTCTCAAAAACTGCTACTCATTACAGAAGTCTCTTGATGGTGCTAGGATAGATGAAGAATTCTTGGAGACTTAGCACAGGCAACTGTATTCTTATGTGCACTATAAAAGAGGCAGTCAAGCCAGGATGGGTTATCAGTATCTGACCATCCAAACAAGGTTCCTCATTTTCCAGTCACAGGGGACAGAAGTGTTTTGGAGCTGTACCATATCTGGTAGCATGGCCAAATAACTCTTACTTGCTGAAGATTATGACAGCTACCACTGTGTAAACTCAAAGGGAGACTGCTTTAAATCATCTGGCTGTATGGGCACAGATATTATATCTATACTATATATTAGATATATTATTATTATATATTACTGTTATATATTATTATATCATTAGACTGGATAAAAATTCAAAATAAAAATAGACAGTAGCCTGTAGTCCTTCAGATATGTCTATCCATTACTTTTACATCCCCTCTTCTTCATAATTTCTGTAATAACTGTTGCAATCCCACTGTGAAACTGGGAAATTCCCAAAATGACAAATATAGTCACTGTATAGTCATATAAAATGCCCTCTATATGAAAAAAAAAAAAAGTAATATAATCTTTGTAAAGTTAAGTATTTTACTATGGGGTATGAAGCAAACAAAAGATTGATTGTTTTTATAAAGATGTGTAATGTACTTTGGAGTTAATAACCACTAATAATCAAGATTAGACATTTCATGCAATGCTTGTCTCCCATCTTTTGACATTTCTCAAAAGCCTAAAATTTTTAGCTGTCTTTAAAATTACTGATTTCACAAGCTGCCTGCAAAACATCCCCACTGAAAAAAGAAGAAATATGACTTTGTCAAATTTTAGAGGAAACTAGAGGCAATCGAGGGAAAAGCTTAATCTTAAAGTGGGTTTCTAAATTTCATCTGGAAAGATGATTGATGTGCTTTCCCCTCCCACACTCCTATATAACTTTAATCTCACCTGGAGGAAAGAGAAAGGAGCAATCTGACACTTAGCCCACTCAGCTGTACTTTCCAGACTGCAGCTAGGAGATAAGGAAGCAAGGGAGGCACTGCTTCCACTCACCCCTGGATATTTGGGCTGGTCTCTGTGGGAGAATAAAAACCACTTGCCCCTTGGAATTCATCCTTAAAGTGTTATTAATTTATTTTATTCCTATGTCTTATTCATTATAAGCATGTGTGGAAAAGTGCTCATTATCAAAATTGACAGAAAAGCCCTCTGATCCCATCAGCTGGCCTTTACTAGCATTTCCTTGTTCTCCCTGCAGTTTGTGCTTCCCAGACCAACTGCTTGTTGAGGACAGAAACTGCTAAGCTCCTCTTCAGAGCACACAAGTTCAAACCCGTCTTGACTGGTTAAATGGCATCTGCTTTGCTGCATGTGCCACAACAGCACATATGGAACAACTATAACTGCTTCCTGAGGAAGGTTTCTTCATGTGGAAAAGGCTTCTGTTTTTATCACTGACCTTATGCTGGTCAAAATGACCAGAGTAGCAAAAATTATTTAAACTGTGTAAGTGTTACCCATCTCGTTTTGCCTTAAACATACCAGGGAACACACAGATCCTAGCTAGGAGGTAAGAGCAGGTGCCAGCTACTCCATCAAACTGAGGCTGACCGATAGATTCTTGAAACAAGCTATAGCACAAGTGGCATAAGATGTGCTTAGTATGCTCATTAGTACATTTCATGAACTTCTCATCAAAGCTAAGAGGCCAGCATCCATGGTCAGAGCCTAACTACACATAAAGGCTCAAAAGAGCCATCCTTGTCGGAACGTCGGTGTGGGGGACAGCACTTTTGTCCGAGAATTTTGGCACAGCACTGTGCTGGGAAGTAATGTTGTCTCCCACAAAAGCTGCTTCAGATAAGAACAATAGAAGTGAAGAACTAGTGAAAAAAGTGAAAGCAGAAAACTGGCTTACCTTCTGTGTAGGAACCTGTCACCAGTCATAGAACCCAAGCTTGTGGGAGATCATGGACAGAGGAGCAGGTGTCACCTCCTTGAGTGAAGTCCAGTAACAATACAAGGAGGAACAGACTGACATGTTCATAGTGCTGTGAGGATGTGAATCACTTCCTTCCCCTTGACCACTAACAAAGTTATGAAGTTAGAAATATAGTCCATTAGGCATTACCCTTGTCCTCTATACTTCAAAAGCTTTTCACATTCAGAGCAGAGTTAAACAGTGGTAACTCAAGTGGTAACTCGAGACTGCCCTGGCCAGTGGGTGGTCCTCACATCCTACAGCCCTGAGGGATGTTCTTTCTGGGATGATGGGCTATTGCTTTCCTGAATCCATCACGTGGGCTGAAGATGATAGTATGCAAAAAATTCTACTGCTGTGCATTGCACAGTGTGCTCCCTCAGAGCTGTGTGTTGGCATGCCAAAGGTGTGGTTGCAATCTATCAAACTGGCTCATTCAAATTGTCTTAACATAATTAAAAAGCACAATTAAGCTCCAGGCTATGATGTTTGAAGATCTCCTCAAGGTGTCTTCAAAGACATTAATCTGCAGCATGCTAGAGCTTTTCAACTGTATTATATTAAAAACAACACAACATGCATTCTGTTTGCCTAGCACAGTATTTCAGAAGCAGAGCAGTGGTTTCCATGTTTAAACTGGAAGCACCTGAGGAGGAGAAGTGGGAGAACTACAGAGTGTTGTCACTAGCACCACCCACTAATGCTTCTCCAGTGAAAACAAAATGCAAGCAGTAAAAGAGAGTGGTAGAATGGGAACAGGACTTCTGTCTGCAGAAAGCCATTGCAAAGTTCCCACCATTGCCTAATAAAATAAATTACTTTTAAACTACTTTTGCCACTTTTATACTGAACTTGTCTTCTTTTTCAAAGAGAAGTTACAATCTTTAAAATGAATATTAACCCTTGCTACTAACGCTGCTTTGAATCAGAAAATGTCATCCCTGGGATGTCTGATCCATTATTGTGTAGATGACAGGCAGCTGTCTTTAAAATTAAGAGACAGAAAATGTCACATTATAAACACGTGTGCATCCAGGTGTTTATGTCCTTCTAGTTCATTTCTGATGTGAATCATCGATTTGTATCCATAGATGTTGATGATGTAGTTAATTTGCATTACGGCAATATTCGTAAAAGACCCTAAGAGTGGGAATAACAAGGGGGAAAGGGCAAAGGAATGCACTTCTCTCTGGTATTCCTGACACTTTGTCTGGTGGATGCTTCTGCTCGTATGAGTCAGAATTCTCCTGTACCACTCTTGGAGTCCTCAGCCTTGGGGAGGCTGCAACCATGCCTGCCCTCGATACTCTATCAAAATGTAAAAGAAAACAAATGTTGCCAAGACTTAGAATCTGGCTACTGAGAAGTAAAAGAAATACAAATTACCTGAAAAAGAAAGAAAGACATTGTAAGAAAATCAAAAGTTTGGGAGAAAAACAAAACAAATCTCCAGTGTGCTCTAAACCACTTTTATCAAGGATGACTAGCATTTATTTCAAGTCTACAGCATCATTCAGATGTTTTTGTACCATGGCAGGTTTAAGCCTTCAGTTCTCTCCTGTAACACTTGATGTTATATAAGATGTCATTTTAGAAAATATGAGACCATGTTGGAAACCAATTTCCTGAAGAGCTAGGAATAGGGTCATATTGTTATCTAGTGTTATACTTGCAGCTCTGGCAATTTTCTTGTTTAATAAATATGGATAACTCCATAGGACTCTAAAGGACAACAAATATTGTCCTTTATCTTACGTCTGTGTTTCAAAATTGTGGAAAAGATGCTTTGTGCGAAAATGGTCAGAAATCTTTTCCAAGACACAGAATGATACAAAAGTCCCTGATCTAAAACATTAAAAAGCCAAAGATACGAGCACAGAGTTGTGTTGTGTGACAGCTGAGCACCCAAACACAAATCATCAGTTCTGACCAGGAAACGAAGCAGTTACGTTAATGTGATTTACTCTCCCAGACCCCACACAGGCTCATGCCCAGCACTGCACTGAGTGGCCCCGGTGCTGGGCTGGAGCTGCTTTGCACCTCGGTGGTTTGGATCACAGCCAGAAGAGCTCACTCCCCTTTCCACAATTTCGCACAGACAAGTCTGTAGAAGAACCAACTGTACCAAATACATATAAGCCAAATCAGACCTGTAAGCATCCATGTACTGATACTTTTCAAATACAAATTATTAAATAACGTGGAGAAGTGAGTTTAGCCTATTCCAAACCAGAACACAAGAACAAAAACTCCCACAATAAAAACCAAACCACTTTTATTTCTTCGAGTTACTTTTGCCTTCTTGCTAGATCAATCATAGATGTCCTTGCTTTAGCACCAGGGCTGGGCAAACCCGGATAAGCACGACAGCTGTTCTGTAAGAGCAGCCCGTATGCCAGGTATAGAATACAAACTACCCAAAGCCAGAAGCCTTTTCCCCCTTTGCCATGAGGCTTGTAAGAGAGAAGCTGGTGGCGCTTAGTTTGAGACACCTCATCAGCCCCTCGGATGCTAAAAGTAGGCGAATCGTGACTGCAGCCCTTCCCAAGAAGAGAGCGGCTGCTCGGTTCCCTCTCCCTGGCCCCCACACCGGCGCCCCTCACATCCCGACCGGGGCCACCCTTCCCGGGGTTCGCGCCAGCGGTGCCGCTGCAGCCCAAGGCCGGCCACGGGCCCGGACTCCCGCCTGCCTGGGGCCACCCGAGCCCCTCCGCCACCGCCTGGTCCGGCTTTCCCCCTCGGGCAGGGACCCTCCACCAGCACCCACCGGCCGGCCTCGAGCGAGACCGGCGGGGAAACCCCCGCTGGGAGCGGTGATGGCGGGACCGATCCCGGTTCCCTTCCTCCACCGGCTGCGGGTTGGGGCGGGAGGCTGCGGGCGCGGGTAAGGAGGGACCCGCGGGAGGGCAGGCGGCAGCCACCCGGAGCCGGCTCCGCGGCGGGGCGGGAAGCGTTCGAGCAGGAGCTGCCGCTTTAAATCCATCCCGTCCCCAGGGGCGTGGAAGGGGCCGCTGAGGGGGGCTGAGCGCGCGCGCGCGGCATCGCCC
>VZRZ01008693.1:651336-733184 GCA_013398175.1 Climacteris rufus
TGGCCGGCCGCGCGGGAGCGCGCTCCCTTCCTCCTGGCTGGGCGCTGGAGAGAGCGCTCCGCTTCCAGGGGCTTCGGCTGAGCTTTGTGTTTTCGCGGTCCGGCCTGAGCGTTGCGTTGATTGGAGCTCCTGCCGCACCCCGGGGTAGTGCTCGAGTGTTAAGACGTTCAAGAACGGGCAAACTGTCTTAGTGACCTCTTAGCCCGTCCCGCACAGTGCCAAATGACCTTAAAACCCCCAAAATCGGGCTTGTCAATGGTCTGCTAAGTAATTATAGGTCAGCCACTTTGGCGCTGGTGTTTTTTGTTGCTGTTGAGGTTTTTTTTCGGACATTTAGTTACAAAATTGCCGTTTTACATACCCATCAGAATTTTGTTTCTTGAAAAATAATGTATGAAAACAGCACAGTGTTTGCTGTATGGGGTTTTTGAGCACTGACCATTAACACTAGCAAGTCAAAGCCTATCTGTACAGTATCTTTAAACAATATGCAATAGCCGTACAAAAAGGAGTTGTCCTGGTGAGGTCTGTTTATGAGGTTGTGTTTATACCATCATAGCCCATCTGGAAACAAACTGTGGTAAGCCTTGTTCTGCATTTGTACATCTGGGCTGCAGGAAGGGTTTGTGATGGGTAATTGTGTTTCTGTACTTATCATGGTAATGTGTATTTCTTTTTCTGTTTGGAGGAATCACAGTCACTTCAGCAAAGCCTATTGAAGGGATTGAACCACTTGTTCCAAGGCAAAGTAGAGTTATATATATATATATATATATGAATTTTCCAGTCCTGATACTACTGAGGTAAAATATGGAGACCTCTTTTAGGAAGCTTAAGAGCAATCAGGAACACCTCCAGTCACAAAAGCTGAAATCAGCTGCATATGTTAAATTCTTACTTTTTAACAGACTTACGTGAAGATGTGCACACTCTTATTTCTCCGGAGTACTCTCTGATAACAATGATCTGACTTCTCTGTGGGTTTGTTGCACTTGTAATATGTCACGTATGATTCTTCATTGACCACAAAACCCTTGACTGCTTCTTCCAGAAGGGCTAAGCAGCTTTCACTTCTTCTGTGTATGGGGTGTCTGAGCATTTGTGAACACTCAGAGCTCAGTGTTTTCCTGCTAAGGCGCTCCAGACTTCAGACAAGTGTTGCCTTGAAGCGTGAGTGCTGAGCTCTGTTCAGAATTAGGCTGAAGTTGCTGATGATCTCAGCAGTAGATCCCTACACCTGCCTGGTAAAATGCCCTACTTACTGGAGTGGTTTATCGGTTCTGCCTGTACCATTTCATCTGGATTGTTCAGTAGAGATCGCACTGGCTTGCTTTGTTTGGAAATTTATGCAAAATGGTGTTTATAGAGTACTTAGTTTCAGAATGTGCTTTTAGATTCTGCATAAGCTGTGCATGGAATAACCCTCAGCACTTTGTTTTCCTTCTTGTACAAAATACACTTGCAAAGGGCTTTGTTCCTGCTGTGAAGTTAACTTCACGGTTTACCCTTTTGTTAAAATCTGAGAAGCGCTATGTGATACTTGTATACGACTGAAAAAAATAGTCAGAATGTTCCTACTGCTTTTCAGTACTTATTTAAAGCAAAGAGGAAACAAAAGGTGCCTTGTCTGACAAACAGTTTCAATCTCTCATGTGGAGCTGAATCTTTTCTTTAAGAAAAAAAAGCTGCATTGATTCTTATTTAAATTCCTGTACTGTATAGTACATCATCTCGATGTAATATTGTAAACATGTGTTTGCCTGCTTATTCTTCGTCAGCAAATGTGAGGGTTGGTTTTGTTTGATTTTTCTTAATTGCATTCTGCAGCTTGGGTTTTTTTGTTATAGACTGTGTTGTGACAGAGCATATTTGCTACCAGAAGTGGTATAAGATTCCTATATTTCCAGCAGGAGAAACTACTCTTAAAGTCATTACTGCATAGGCTCATTAATAAAATTGGTTTTAAAACTTAGAGTATTTACAGAGTTAAACTAGATCTGTTCATACCCTTATGTGGCCCAGTTTTAAGAGTGCCACAAATGACAAAGACGACAGATTTAATCCACAGTATTAAGTATATTTGCTAACACTTCCTTTTCGCTATCTGCAAAGCTATACTGTGAAAAGAATCATTGTACAGTATTTTGCAAAGCATGTGGCGTGTGGTTCATGGCTTCTGGGGTCAAATATAATAATTTTCATTAAAATAAGTAGAATTTTCTCCTGGGTAAGTGTCCTTAGTTCAATGTTCCATGCATAAATACTATGGCATTCTTTAAAAATCTAGACATCTCCTTCACTGCTGCTACCCATTTCCAGTCTAATTATTTTGGGGTTTATTTTTTTTTATGGAAAGTTTTTGGCAACACACGTCAGGAAGGGTGTTTGAAGTGGTCAGTGCTGACTCACTTAATAACAATTCATTCAAACAGTTGAGGAAAAGCAAAGACAGGGAAAAAGCAATTTTCAGGATGTGGTTCCACCAGTGGCTTCTGCAGCTGCCATTCCGTACCTATTTGGTAGTCTAGCAGCAGTCAGGTATCTCCACAGCTGTAGCAGCTTTTCTGTCTGGATTTGTTCTAAGGAAGCATTCTGAGAAACTGCAGAATGGATTTTTGTCAGCCTTCACAGTCAGGTACTTGGGAAAAAGAGGGAAACTTCGAGATCTGTCTGCCTGGAGAAGAGAAGGCTTTGGAGAGATTTGTAGCAGCCGTCCAGTACATAAAGAGGAGCTACAAGAAAGCTGAGGAAGGACTTTTTACAAAAGCATGTAGTTAAAGGACATGGGGGAATGGCTTTTAGCTGAAAGTAGATATGTTTAGATTGGATGTTAGGATGACATTCTTATCTGTGAGGGTGATGAAACACTGGAACGGCTTGTCCAGAGAAGTTGTGAATGCCCTATCCCTGGAAGTGTTCAAGGCCGGGTTGGATAGGGCTCTGAGCAACCTGGTCTAGTGAAAGGTGTCCCAGCCCTTGGCAGAGCTTGGCAGAGGGGTGGAACTAGATGACCTTTCTCTTCCATCCCAAATCATTCTATGCTCCTACATTCCTGAATGAAGTTTTCACAGTTGAAGGTGACCTATCCTCCAGCATCTTGAGTGCAGACCAATGTGATTACAGCTGCTCAACCTTCAGAAAGCCCATTTTGTCATAGCCAGTTTGGAGAATGATTGTGTGCCCATATGTTACTGAAGTTGTTTTATCAATTTTCTTGTTATAGGAAAACCTCTTGCCAGAGATTTTGGAATTGACTTGACCTATATAGTAAAAAATAAAAGCTTTTAAGCTTTTCTTTATTTTAACTACAAAAAGCTCATTATACCAATGCTTCTGAATTTTGTTGTCAGTTCTTGGATTCTACATAAGTTAACAGTGGTACGTGCCTTGAGGAGGATAAAACAAACCTGTTCTTTACTATGGTATGGTTTCCTTACTTTCTCTGTAGCTACTTAAAATAATTCCCATTTCTGTAAATGTTATATAACATTACATAATGTTCTGCCAGTATTCTGCTTTTCCAGAAGTTTCTGAAGTTGCATATTAGAGCCCAAAGAAGAAGCAATAGCTGATGCTTTCCTATTTTTGCAAAAAAGTCACTGATGCACTTTTCAGATTGAAGGTGTGACTTTAGAACAGCCATTGTACATCAAGCTAGAGGTCTATATGTAATCTGTAAACTTTTCTCTGTTTTTTTTCTTGTCAGTTATCAGGGACTGACAGGGGGGCCAGTACTGTTTAACATCTTTATTAATTATCTGAATATTGAGTGATGGGCCAGCATGTTTGACAAGCATGTGAACTTCCCTACATTGAGTTGGGGGGTGTCTGACACTGTGGAGGCCAAGGCTGCTAGACAGAGGGATAGGCTGGAAAGACAGGAAGTTCGTGAAGTCCCAAGTCTGCATCTGAATCAGGGTACAACCACACAGCAGTACAGGCTGGGATCAGCTGTCTACAGGAAAACTTTGCAGGGAAAGATATGGGAGTCCTGGAGGACAAGTTGAATAGCAGTGATGGCCAGCTGCACCTGCGGTTGCTAGCAGAAATGTCACAAGCAGGCTGCAGAAGTGATTTTTTTTTTGTTTGGCCCTTGTGAGGCATCATGTTCAGTTCTGAGCTCCTCAGTACCAGGGAAAACACTGACATAGTGGAGTGTGTGACATAAGGGGAGAGGTTGAAGGAATTGGGCTTGTTCCACCTCAAGAAGAGATGTTTAATGGTCTGTTAGCTTTCATGTAGGAAGTTAGGATGGTACTTTCCTGTCTGTATCACTTGAATCTGCAGTGATTTTTTTTTTCCCCCCCCGGTCTGGACAATGGCAGAATTTACCATGGTGTACAGCTACCCACCTAATGGTAGGTATGGATAAGACAGAAACAGACTGATCCCAGACATGTATGGTGACAGGACAAGAGGCAATGGGCAGAAGTCAGAACATGGGAAAGTCTAAAGAGATATAAGAGAAGGCCTTTTTCAGTGCAAGGGAGGCCAGTGCACTGGATGAGGTGTGCAGAGCACCTACAGAGTCTGCAATTTTGGAGATGTGCAGAACTAATTGGATAAGACTGTAAGCAGCACACTCTAACTGGACTTGGTTTGAGCAGGGAAGTGGAGGAGATAATCCTGGAAACTGCTTTGATTGTAAACAAGTGAGATTTTTTCATGGATGTCTGTTTTGTAATCAAAAGATCTTGCTGCTGAGGAGTAATGGTCAGCTCTCATTTAGCTTTCATGAAGGAAGCTAGGATTGTACTTTCCTAGCTGTATCGTCTTAATCTGCAGTGATTTTTTTTTTGTCTGACATTTTGTTCCCTAGTCAGTGCTGCAAGGTGTTTCTGCGATTCTGTAGTCAAATCTTATCTTTACTGTCCCAAAGAAATTGGCATCACCAACAAAATTTTCATCATTTTATTAGTTGCTTATCTGTCCTTCCTCTTTATGATTATGAATAATAATCCATGTTGCACTACAGGTTTCTGTGCAGCTCCATTGGTCATCTCCCTCTAGTAATCATTTACTTTCTGCTATCTGTCATCTTCTTTCTCTTCATTTTGTCTCTTAATGAGTTCAGTATTCATACAAAGGGGCTGCTTCTGTTTCTCTCAGACTTGCCTGATGTCCTTTGAAAGCTGTGGTATGAACGTTGTTTCCTAGTTTTCTCTCAGAAGAGTGCCTTCTTATCTGTGTAATTGGTGGTGTCTACAGAGAAATCTGGTTGTTTTGTGAGGCAGGAATTCCTTTAACAAACACCATGTTGAGTCCTTGCCAATATGTCATATTTATTCGGGTGTCCACTAGTTCTTTGTAATTTTTTGTGTTGATCTGCCACGTACAAGTGTCAGGCAGCCTTCATACCTCAACTGTTGATCTGGTTTTAAGCAGGAGATTGCATGGGAAAGTCAGTATAATCTGTTGTATCTTTGAGCCCCTTAATATCTTAGTGAAGAACATGTAATGTTGGCAAGTTGTTCCAGTTCATTTTATCTAACATTTTCATAGCATGTTCTGCAGTCACTTTGGTTCCACACAGATTCTCCAAGTAAATCACATAGGTACATTCTGGAGTAGGGATTGCTTCACTTTCTTTTGTAGTTCAGCACAATTATGAATAGCTGCTCTGCTCTGTTCTTCCCTTCTTTCAAAAGAATAGGGCAGAACTGTGGTAAGGAAGTAACTGAGTACATCAGGGTTATAACTCGGGAAGAAACAGACTGAAATAGCTGGTACATTACTGTATCTTTAGTGGAAGTGATGTTATTCTGCATGGAACTGAAAAAGCATGTACTGTCCAAGAGGGAGATTTATGAGAAGTACAAAACTGTAGACATGGAGTTCAGTATGCTGTCAGTGCTACTGACACTGGCCTTTGGATTTTGTCTGTAGGCTAGCAGTGTCTTTGGGGATTTGCTGGCTTGGAAGTCCTCAGATGGCTTCAAATACACCAATAACAAAAGAAACTAAGGAGGATGTGGGCCTGTTGCTAAATGGAAGAGGGGCTGGGAACAGAGGATGCAGAGAAGGCAGAGTTACTGAATGCCTTCTTTGCATCCGTCTTTTCTGACAAGCCCTCAGGGATCTCTAACCCAGGAGACCAGGATAAAGGAATGTTGGAAGGAAGACTTTCCCCTGGTCAAGAAAGATTGGGTTAGAGAACACCTAGGCAAACTTGACATCCACAAGTCTGTGGGCCCTGAGAGGATCCATCCATGAGTGCCGAGAGACCTGGCAGACACCATAGCGAGGCCACTTGTGATCGTCTTTGAAAGGTCCTGGTGATCAGGAGAGGTGCCTGAGGACGAGAAGAAATTAAATGTCGCCCCAGTCTACAAAACAGGTTAAGAAAGGGGACCCAGGAAACTACTGGCCAGTCAGCCTCACCTTAACCCTTGGGAAGGCAATGGAGTGCATCATTCTGGAGGCAATCTCTATCCACATGGATGACAAGAAGGAGTTCAAGAGTAGTTAACATGGATTTACTAAAAGTAAATCATGCTTGACCAACCTGATTGACTTCTGTGATGAAACAACTGCCTGAATGAATGAGGGGAGAGCAGTGCATATTTTCTGCCTTGACTTTAGCAAGGATTTTGATGCTGTTTCTTACATCCTCACAGGCAAACTCAGGAAGTGAGGACTGGTTGAGTGGACAGTGAGGTGGATTGAGAACTGACTGAATAGCAGATCCCAGAGGGGTGGTAATCAGTGGCACAGGGTCTAGTTGGAGGCCTGTCACTACCGGTGTCCTCCAAGGTTCAGTACTGGGCCCAGTATTGTTTAACTTGTTCATCCACAGCTCAGCTGAAGGGGCAGAGACCTCAGCGAGTTCACTGGTGACACAAAGCTGGGAGGAGTGGCTGATACCCCAGAGGGCTGTGCAGCCCTTCAGAACAACATCAACAGGTTGGAGAGATTGGAAGAGAGGAACCTTTTGAAATTCAGCTATTTTTTCTGACAGCTTTAAAGCAGAGTCCTATATTAAAAGCAGTTAGGCTACTAACTTAGTATCACTAGCTTTTTATTCTTGGAAGTCTACAAAAATGGGGGGCAAAAAGCCCACCACATTCCCCCTGTCTTTTTTTTGTCTGCATCATGCATTGGTCTTGTGTATAAGCTGATGTTTGAATGTCTGTAGCCATAGTATTGCATTGCAGTACAGGCTCATTACATACCTACTTTTGAACTTGTTAGTCAAATGCATTCTCTCTTTCTCATTTAGAATCTAAATAGAATTGTCTCATATACTCTCTGGACAATTTTCGTAGTCTGAAGGAATATGTGTAGTCTCATTCCCTTCCTGAACTTCAGCATTCAGTCCAAACTCAGATCCATTTCAACTTGCATTTCCCATATAGCAGATGCACTGACAGATTTGTTCCAGCAAATCCCTTGGCTGCCTTGTTTCACTGGGCATTTTTTTGGTGCCTCTAGGTCTTTCCCTTTCATATGTCTAAGGTGCTAAAGGGTTCTTACATTGTTGGCTGTTGTTCCTCCAGTATGGTGCCAGAGCTTGTGCATTGCTCCTTATGGTTCTTTTTGGAATATGGGAAAATTCTTTTTTGGAAAAAGTAGGATGATCCATATTTGTCTTTAGCTTGTTGCTTTTCTCAGTGTGTGTGAGGGAATAAAAAAATCTGTATGCACTCCTTTTCAAATGTTTCTTGGGACCTCATCTCTGTTTTTCAGTACTTTAAAAATCCCAGTAACTTGTAAGCTTTGAGAAGCTGTTTCTCCTCTTTTCCAGAATTTTCTGTCTTATGAATTAATTTGGTACTACCTTTACACTTGAAACTTGGCACCACTGCTGAGTAATAAAATCATGAATTGTGGTGTAGACTTGCGTTGTAACTTGTAGGGAGTGAAGCAGCCCTCCTGCTAAACTCTCCTGGGTTTACATCCTGTACCACAGAGAAACTCTGCCATGGGTCATATGCTCTAACTGCTGTGAGTCTGGAAGCATATGGTGCTGCCTGGGTACAGAGTTGCACCTCCTTACTTCCAGTTAGTCACTGACTCTTCTCCCTGTGCTTCCATAGGCATTGCGGGTTCAATTGCGAGCTTCTGGTTTGTGTTAAGCGTCTTCTGTTCCATGCAGATTCTTTTTCTGGCAGCAGCTCAGCTGTTACTCAGCCTACACTTGGTGCTCTGTGCCCCTAAAGGAGCCTGATTCTTTCTCTTTGATTTATGCAGAAAAGTTAATCTTAGGAGATTGTTGTCAGGATGTAGAAAAGGTGATTATTGCACTCAAGTATCGATTGTATTTCTTGGCTGATGCGGTTGCAGGTTTCCTTTTACTGAGACTCGTTTTTAATTGACAGCTTTTAGTCATTGAAGCTAGGTCATCATGAAACAGTGAGAGAGAGATAGATAATCATTTACAGTTGTGGTTTTTAAGGTATACTGGGTAGACCAGGTGTTCCTTAGAATAGCTCAGAAGTAAATTAGTTTGTTACATTAATAATTAATGATGTTACTATCACTAATGATACTTTGCTTTACAAGGAAAATTACACTTGAACATTTTATCACATGAGCAGCAGCACTATCATGAGACAGCTGTGGTTTCAGGCTTTTATTTCTGTGAACCCTTGGATAGTGAAATTGACTTTGAGTTAAGCTTGGCTACTGCTTTATAATGTTTAATACCTTAGTCTTTGATGTGATAAATGAGTCAGACTAAAATTTCAAGTAGCTGAAAATCAATTGCTCTTTTTCAATGGTGTCTTATCTTTCATATTTTTGAGATCTGATTAATGCCTTTTCTACAGATTAAACAAATTTTTGTAGTTCTGCAGTAGAATGAGTATTAAATCAAAACTGCCTCTCTGTGATGCTGCACAAGAAGAATTAGAGCAGCTTTCTTGCTATTCAGCATTGTTAACAGATGGCTTTAGACAGATTAGGTAGGGAAATCCCCAAAGGATGATTTATGAATTAATGATTGCAAACAACTCTGATTATAGTTTAGTAAAACTGTTGTATGGTACTATGAGCCTATGGCTTTCTGTGTGAATTTATGTTTCTTAATTCATTGGCAAGGTATAACCCTTGCTAGACAGAACCTTAAATTGTATTTTTTATTCATTGAGTTGTTCATTAATAGCATTGTTTAAGGCTGATGGAGTAAATGAGAAGTGGTATTGACTCTAGTGCCAACTTATAAGTGTTAATCTACTTTAGATACTGAATTGGATTATTTCTTGGTTGTATGCATAAAATGAATTCTCAAATGGTAAGATAACTCCTAAGCACAAGGTACAGAAGTGATGTATGAGCAAATCCCAAAGTTCTTTCAGATGTATATAGAAAAATAAAAAATATGCTGTTGCTTTTGTCTAACGGAAACATGTTTGTCTTCAGCAGAATAAATATAACCATTTAGAACCACACAAACCCTGTATTTTCAAATAGCAATAAAGCAAAATTGTTCTGTAGTAACAATCTTTTAAACATGGTTTTGTGATGGTATTTTTGTAGGTTTGTTTTTCCACAGGTGTGAAAAATGCTTAGAAGTAGAAGGGTAATACTGTCCAATGTTGCAAGCACTTAGCATGTAGGAGTTAGACCAGTGTAAGGAGTGTTCCCTTTTAATTATCCAAAATTCTGTATTGTATATCCATGTTACATTTAAATTTTCTTAACTTTTCCAACGGAATGAGTGTTTTATGCCCGTGAGCTACTCAGTGAAGCAATCTAAAGAACATAAAGGCACTTTAGCATAAATAATAGTTCCTGGATTATATGAAGTTTTTGTTTTGCTCTCCTGTAGGTGGATAGCAGTTGGATTTGCATAGCCTTTTCCAGAGCACACTATACTTCTCTGTTAATCTCTAGAGCAAGTATGTGTTTTCAAAATGGAATACCAGGTGTTGCTCTGAATTGAAGTGGGATGTCAAAATGCTGCTGGGGAAGCCTGCTCTGAAAGACTGCAGGAACCCTCCTCTTGGCAACAAGCAATGCAAGAAGGATTGAGTGGCTGGTATTCATGGCTTGTTCATGGAACTAACAAGGAGCTTTTTCTACATCTTCAGGAGCCAGTCTGGGTTTGAATAGAAAGAATTCTTAGTTGCAGGTGGTATTAGTGTGTTGTTCCTGCTACATCCTTCAGTATAATGTTTGAATTTTTAGTTCCACGACAGTGGCTTTTTTTTTTTTTTTTTGAATAAGCAGCTCAGAGCTGGCTCAGGCATTGTTTGCACAAGCAGTACAAGGTTAGGTACATTAACAACAGCAAGTTAGGGAGAAAAGCCAGAATTCTTGTTTGCCAGTCTCTGGTTTTGAGGTTAACTGATTATGTTAGTAAATTGAGTTATTTTTGAGACTTGCATCTCTCTGGTGCTGAGAACATGTCTGCATCTGTTTTGACCACGTCTGAAAGTACACTTTAAACAATGAACTTCCCTCTGAGATGGATTTTCTAAAGATTAATTATGCCCAGCATTTCTAGGTGCAGAATGAAAACCGGGAATAGCTTTGTTTATGACATCTAGCTGTTTGGGTAAGAAGATACTGAACTGAAGGGCAACGGGAGGGAAGGAAAATCTGCTCCCTGGTACACTCTGAAACACAATTATTTGGTCTACTAGCTTATGGTCAACTTTTCTAGTGAGATAACTGAATTTCAGCAAATTTCAAGACAGCACTTGAGTTAGAAAGCCAATTTTACTTCTGAATGCATTTTATGATGGGTAAATGCATATTTTATTATGTCCAGTGTACTTTTTGATGCAAATATTATATAATCAGAAGAGGTTAAATTGAACCTTGTTTGAAAAACTGCTTTTGCCAACTCCTGTCAAGTTGCTCAAAGGTGCAAATTTTGGTGCCAATTTCAGTCTGTGAGCTTCCATACATCTCTTAAAAAAGAGAGGAAAGCTTGAACTTGAATTGCCTAAAAATTAAGAACTTTAGCATGGTCACTCATTTCTATAGAAATTCTGAAGACACACATCTGTTTTGGGTGGAAGGTGGGGCTGTCCTCAGACTTGTACTGCTTGTACTGCATGTGGCAATAAGAGTAAACCAGGTATCCTTGATCAGTGGTCAGGCCTCACTGAGGGTTTTCCAGTGATCTGTCTCTTCTTGTCTTCCTTGTGTGGAAAGAAGAGGAGATGCATAGCAGCAGTGCAGGTCAGTTTTGGTGTCCTGTTCTGCTTCACCTCTGCAGGTCAGCAGGGTTCCCTCATTTTATGGAGTCTGTGAAAAGTGAGCATTAAAAAGAAAGCACATTTATTCTCTACAGTAGTGTTACTTTAATGACATTATTAAGGTAATTCAGTCCTCTGCATAATGTCTAAGAATCCACAAGAATCCACTATTCAAGAATAGTGAGCTGTATTCATTTTTATTTTTTTTTTGCCTCTGATGTTTCTTTTCACAACTTGGGGGAAAAAAAAAGGAGAAAAATAGAAAAAAGAATTGGAGATAATTTAATCCTACTTAGAAAAAAAAATCCTGAAGTTTCCAGAGTTCTCATTTCTTTGAAGATAAAGCAACACCAAAACCCATCATGCAAATTCTCAAACACAAAATAACCCACACTAGAGGAAATAAGTTGGTGTCATCAAAGTAATGTACTGCATTTGAACAAGTTCATCTATATCACATTTTGGATAGTCATTTTCTGAATGGTGTTTGGTTTGGAACTTGAAATTTGAAATGTCCTTGGTTTTCTAGGAATGCATTCAGCACAAAGAAAGGGTATTCACTATTATAATACAGCCTTGCTGTGAGTTGAATCTTTTCTTTTGATCTCTTAAGAATTCCAAGAATGTCTAACAAGTACATAGTAATGGTACTAATAATCTGAGGTGTGTATTTGAATTTGAAGTTGTGTGCTCTTGTCTTTCCTTGTGAACTTTACAAAGAGTAGATTTTGAAGTGTAGATCTGAAGGAGGTGAAGAGGGCTGTTTTCACCCCTTCCAGATAATATTTCTGTCTGCTGAAGCTTTTGTGCTTGTGAGAAGTGCACAATTAGATATTGTGGTGTTTTAAAATTAAATGTACAGTTTGGAGTTAACTGGAAATCTGGTTACAGATGCATTATAGCTTGTGTTGCATTTGCTGGTTTTACTCTCGTGATCTTTTCTAGGCAAGCATGTTGGGTACTATGGAATATAAGATACTAGGTTAGGTACACCAGTTATCTGATTTAGTAGGGCTGTTCTCGTGTTGCTTGGCAGCTTCTACTTGTCATTGCAGGTTATGGATTGTTCCTTCTTCCTTTTCAGAGGTGGCTTACCAGCTTGTTAGACACAGCCTGTGAAAGATTGCCTGAGGCTCTGCTAAGCATGTTAGCATTTGCCCACAGATAACTGAACCAGCTTACAGGTTGTTAAAGTTGTTTATTTAATTTGCTTCCCTGAAAGTTTTTATGAATAATGTGTGTAAAACCAGTGAAAAAATACTTCTAAAAAGCCTTTAGGTAAAGGTGCAAACACAACAGTCTAAATGCCACAAGTCTAACAGTACTCGGCAGTTGTAGATATGCAGTTTATTTATTTGTACTGCCCTTATAGACACCACTCTAGAGGGACTATGAGGAAAATACATAAATGGGGGTAGCTGGATCACACCACTTAGTGGAAGCTGTCTCAAAAGTGTTGACTCAGGGTCCTGAATGATGTATTGAGGTCTGTGTGACTTCTAAAAGAAGGAGTTGGTTGCACCTGTGAATAATAACACATAGAAGAAAACTTTCTGGTTCAGTTTTCCATACAGCAGGTGCAGTTGTCTCAAGTAATGTTTTCAGGATAAATAAAATATGGGTTCTTACAATTAACTAGTGCATTAATAGTTAATACAGTTAAATTTAATTTTGATTAGTCTTTTCCAACCTTTGAAAACTTTCAAAATTGAGTTTTTGCAAAGTTTATTTGTTCGATTTTTCTACAAAGTTAAATAGGAGGAGAAAGGTAAGGCTTTCCAATTCTGAAAATCTGCATACTAGCTGAACTTCTAAAAATATTTTAGTGCTTCAAATTGTGCAAAATGCTAAAGATTTCCATTAATACTTGGACAGACATCTAACCACAACAGACTTTTGTTTTCTAGGACAGGTAAGCAGGTAGCCCTTGTTCACTTCCTAAGAACCCTGAGGCTCATCTTGTGATGAGAGGTCTGTGTGACAGTTCTGCTTGTAGCCCTTATGGACAGGATGTCAAATGCCAGCTGCTGCTTCTCTGCTCTCTCTCTCACACGCGGTTGTATTCTGTAGGAAGTGTGGGTGTTGGAACAACATGTGCTGCTGTCTAGCTAAATGACTCTGAAGACCTGATTGTCCTCAAGGGGTACAAAAGATCTAATGAGAGACAGTACCTAAAATGTAATACTAAAAGTTCTTCTCTGTCCCCAAACTCAAAATGAACTAATGAAAGTACAAGCAGTGTGGGTAAGGCCTTTTTGACCAAAATTTCTACATGTCATATTAAATGTAACTAAATTTACCTTACAGCACTCTTCTTGTAGGGGTTTGTAACTTCTTTCCCAATATATTGGGCTATTACATTTTCTTAGCAAAGGTTTTCCATTCCTGGTATTGTTGCCCTGACTTTTGCAGTTCTGGATGTTGTCATTCTTTTGTGACGAGTTTCTCACACACTTCTCTGTAAACATAGTCATGTTATTGTAACGGTGTCTTTTTGTTTACATTCCTTTCTCCTGGGCACAGAAGTTTGATGGACATTTCCTTTGACCAGTGTGATTGAGGGACAACAAGCTGTTTCCCTCCAATGGATAGTGATTTCTAAAATGCATATAAAATAAACCGGGTGGGTCTCGCCCGGCAGTTGCTTCTTACTCTCCTAACAGGTCTCTGTCTCCTTCCTTCGTGTCATTACTGCAACACTGGTATTACCTTTTTTTTCCCCCAAAAACAAATTTTCTACCATTGTGAAGTTAATTGAAGGTAGAAAGCAGAAAATACACAAAATGGAAGAGGAGCTGTTATTCTAAGGCAGCTAATCCTCATTGCGTGGCGATAACAGCTTGAATTTTTTCTAGCAGGAAAGCTGATCAATATAGAACTAAAGAATCAATGGCCTGGGTTGGAAGGGACCTTAAAGGTCATCTAGTTCCAACCCCTCTGCTGTGGGCAGGGACACCTTCCACTAGATACCTTCCAACTAGACCTTCCACTTGCTCATGGTCCCATCCAGCCTGGCTCTGAACACTTCCACGGGTAGGGCTTCCACTTCTCTGAGCAACCTGTTCCAGTGTCTCACTGCCTTCAGAGTAAAGATTTTTTTTCCTAGTATCTAATCTAAACAGATTCTCTTTCAGTTTGAAGCCATGCCCCCTTGTCCTGTCACTACATGCCTTTGTAATAGTCCCTCTCCATCTTTCTTGTAGGCTCCCTTCAGGCACTGAAAGGCTGTAATTAGGTCACTCAAAGCTTTCTCTTTTCCACGCTGAACATGAGTGTGTTGGGTTTTCGTGGCCAGGTTTTGGTAGTGGGGAGGCTACAGGGGTGGTTTCTGTGAGAAGCAGCCAGAAACTTCCTCCATGACTGACAGGGCAAATGCCAGATGGCTCCAAGATGGACCTGCTGCTGGCCAAGGCCGAGCCAGTCAGAGATGGCAGTAGCCATCTGGGATAATGTAATTGAGAGGGGGGCAAAGGTATTGCGCAGAAGCAATTGCAGCCGGAGAAGAGAGGAGTTAGAGAGAATATGAGACAAACAACTCTGCAAACACCAAAGTCAGTGCTCCAGTTGCAGGACTAGAGATTACCTGCAGACCACGGTGAGGCAGCTGTGCCCCTCTAGCCCATGGAGGTCCACAGGGATGCAGAGATCCACCTACACTCCATGGGGGGACCCCGTGGTGGAACAGGTGGATGCCTGAAGGAGGCTGTGATCTCCTGGGAAGCCTGTGCTGGAGCTGGCTCCTGGCAGGACCTCTGGCCCTGTGACGAGAAGCTGATGCTGGAGCAGGTTTCGTGGTAGGACTTGTGATGCCAGAGTACCCATGCTGGAGCAGTCTGTCCCTGAAGGACTGCATCCCAGGGGAGGGACTCGTGCTTGAGCAGTTAGTGAAGAACTGCAGCCCATGGGAAGCACTCGTGTTGGAGAAGTTCATGGAGGACTGTCTTCCATGGGAGACACCTCATACTGGAGCAGGGGAAGGAAACTTTTTGCTGAGGAGGCAGCAGCGGCAGAACCAGCATGCGATGAACTGACCACAGCCCCCATTCCCTGTCACCTTGTGCTGCTGGGGAAAAGGAAGTAGAGAATCAGGAATAAAGTTAAGTCCAGGAGGGAGGGGTAGCAGAAAGGTATTTTTAAGATTTGTTTTACTTCTCATTTTTCTACTCATATTTCATTGGTAATAAATTTGTTTAATTTCCCCAAGTGTAGGCTATTTAGCCTGTGACAGTAAGTGGTGAGTGATCTTTCCCATTCCTTATCTCAGCCCACAAGCCTTTTATTATATTTTCTTTCCCTTTTCCTACTGAGGAGGGTAGTGATAGAGCAGCTTTGGTGAGCACCTGGCATCCAGACAGGGTCAACCCACCACATAAGAGGCAGTAACAAATACTACTCTTGAGAGTCTAAATCATCCTGTATACAATGTGTGTGCTTTCCTGGGGGGGAGGTGGGCAGGGTATCTTCCAACATGACTTCTCAGTTTAACTCTTGTGTTTGTAGTAGAAGCTTTGAAATAGCTATGTTTCCTCTGGTTTTATTTATAGATGTCTATAAATACTCCTGAAACCCAGTCTCTTAAGTATCACTTAATTCTGTCATGCAAGACTTAATTACACTGACAATAAATAGACATTAGAGTATTTTTAGCTAAGCGTGCTGTCATGATGCTTCCTGTGCATGAAGCATATAATGACTTAAATGTCAGTATCTGAAGGCCCTCAAAAGGATCTGAAAACATCTGCTCAAAATTTGCCACAACTGAGCTTGTTTCCTTAAATATGAAGTACATCTTGATACATTAAGGCTATACGTGTTAGTTTTGATGAAGTACTGAGGAAAAGGCCGTGATTTTTCTGTGGCTTCTCATAACCAGTGACTAAAGATTGTAGCTCACAGATTCTTGAGACTGTACACTCCTTAAATTGATTGTCTCAAATCTCAGATAAGCATTCCATGGAAATAGTGTAAGAGCTCACATTAAACAGAGGGTGAGTACCATCAAAAGAACTGTTTCCTTTCTAGGACCTGATCAGTAAATCCTTAAGTAAACAGCGTGTAACGTATTGCTCTTGTTCAAAGAGACTTGCAGGTAATCTTTTCAGCTGTTAACTCCAGTCCAGACATCACAGATGTTGGTGACTGGGTAATACATGATCAAAATACAACAGATTAAATATCTGGGAGGTGTGAAAGGAGAACTTAGATGACAATCACAGGTGTTTCCTTCATTGAAAGAAAAACCTGAGAGAAACAACAATAATGGTTGTGATCTGCTTGCAACTGGATGGACAGGAGGGGAGGAGCTGTAACCTGAGCTTGTAACCTGAAATATCTTAAATGCAGAAAGTTTTACTAGTTCAGCTTTTTATAGGCTCTTAGGCTTTCTTTGGAGGAAGATGGATGTTTGTTGCGGAGAAAATTCCTTGTTAGGTTTCTTGTAGGTCTTTGCTTTTCTCTGTTTAACTTGTCCAAGTATATCTTTGTTTTAAATATTGTTTAAAAGTCAGGAGCAAAACCTTTGTTTATTCTTTATTTTAGAAGCCTATCTTATTGGTCTTTTAATGCTTACTATTGTGTTTATGTCCTGAGGCAATTACTATTGTGTGTTGAACTGCTTAAATAATCTTTGCACTGCTTGTTAGCATCAGTTTCCTTCAGTTTGTCACTTAACATACTAGTGAAATTCCTCTTCTTGCTAAGTTAAGATCTTGTTAGTTTTTTAACCTTGACTGTTAATTACAAGCTTAATTAAGTCTTGAAAAGAATCTGAAATTGCAGTTGCTATTACCTCTGCTTTTTCAAAACTCCATCTGAAATGGAGTATGTACCTGTCACTCTTAACACTTCATGAGAAAATGAGAATGCATAATTCTGGGAAATATCTTTCTCCTTGTTTGTACAGCAGTGTTTTCTGCAGATGGCAGGTTATGAGAAGCCCATCTGTATCTGAACAGCTTTCCTCATGCCTTTTACGTTATTAAGCATTTTACATTTGGTTTATGTCTAACTCGTGTTTCTAGAACCAAACCCAGCCCTTTTTTCTTTACCTGCTCTAGATTTCATATCTTTCTCCATTTTCTTTTATCATGACCTACCTACTCCTATTTCAGGGCTGTTTGTTACTCAGTTTTTTATAGCAAACATCCTATGCCAATCTGATACCAGTACAGACTGCATTTGCTACATAATGTTGATCACACCTGAAAGAGGTGTTACATGAAGCTGTTTGTCAAGATGTTTCAAACTTCTTGACCAAGTTCTGTTTTGGTTCTTCCACAATGGTTGTTTTTAACTGTCAATCCACACAGTTTCTGCTTTCTCTGAAAAAAAAAATTATGGAGCTCAACAAACTTCCCTCCATTCCAATGTTAAGATAGTTAGTGTACTGGCCCTAAGTTAGCCAGTCTGAGAAAAAATTATATTACCCAGCTAAGAGCTCATTATTTCAGGAGATATTTGCAAAGCCTGAGCTGCTGTGTATAACCATAGGCTGAGTTTATTTTTCATATACGAGCTACTCAAGTGGGTGTCTGGAGTAGGTCATAGAATCACAGAATGGTTTGGGTTAAAAGGGATGTTTCAAGACCATCTGGTTCTACCCCTCTGTCTTCGGCAGTGATACCTTCCACTAGATCAGGTTGTTCAAAGCCCCAGGTTGTTCAAACTACCTGCCCTTGAACTCTTAAAATGATGGGACATCCACAGCTCAGAGAAACTGTTCCAGTGCCTCACCACGTTCATGGTAAAAAATTCCCTCTTTAAATCCAGTCAGAATTTACCCTCTTTTAGTTTAAACCTGTTGACAGGTTATTCTCAATCCATTCATCCCCCAGCCTGCACTGATATGGGAATTGTCCCAGTGCAAGACCTTGCGTTTAGCCTTGAGGTTAAGATCATGCTGGTGATGAACTTGTCAAAACAGGTGCTTGTTCTTGCTTAACCTTGTTGGGGGGAGGAGAGGGGTTGGGTTTTTTTCTGCAAAAATGATGATGCCCTCTGAAGAGAGGGATAAAGAAATAGAAATGTAAAAGCCACTTGTATTTCTGAAAGTGCTTTATAAGTCTTTAATTAAGCAATTTAAGCTGTGATAGCTTCATGATTTTTATTATTTGCATACCTCTGCAGTAACATGGGAATTAAAATAAATGCCCTTGATGAATTGTAAGAGACAGTGGGATTCATTTCACTCTGCAGTGTTATTTGCATATGCATTTTTTTCAGGGTTATGCAGAACATGTTTAAACTTTTACTGGTGTAAAATGCTGTGGGAGGTAAACTTGCAGCCAGTATGTAAACTTGCAGTGTGTTTTAGGCCAGTGTTATTTTATATATACTTCATAGAAGTCAGTAACTTTATGAATGTAACATTAACCCAGCATTAGGTTGCTGTTTGCTTAAAAATCAGTTGAGGAAACAAAGTTGTGACCTTCTATCAAATTTGGACTCAACATTTTCCTCAACATTTGGAGTAATGCTCTCAGTAGGCTTGCTAGCCATGTCTATTCAAGAATTAGCCAGCTGGGATTGTTAGATTAGCTGCTGTTGGGTACTTGTTAACTCAGTATACCTGAAGTGTCTACAGTGCAGGAATTTAGGATAGCTGCATAGTGCAGTTGTTTTTACAACAATTTCATGTTGGTCTGAATTTCCACTGAAGTGATGTTAATTGTGTGTTTTGAGGACATTCCTCCTCTAAAATGAATTTGAAGATGTTCAGATGTTTCCTCAGTTTACTAATAGTACTTTGTTTTCATCATAAGAAGATCTTTTCACTGGAAAGGCATCTGGGGTTCATAGGCTTTGGAATTGAAGTTTGGTGATCCAGGGGACTCTTACAGGGACAGATTTGTTGTATGAATTATAGAAAGTGGCCTTTCCTTAGACCTTGTGGCTTAGGTACAAGGTGGAAAAGTAGGGCGTATATAAGAAGGCAGTGGGCAGACAATGCATGTCTGTACTGATATTTTGTACCAGAACAAAATATTCTTCCATTCTCAACAGTTCTTCTGTAGGGCAGCACTTTTCTTAGTTTTTTGGCTTTTTGTTTTTTTCTTGTGTGCACAAAGCGCTGTGTGAAATGTTGACATTTTCCATTGCGAAGAGTTTAGTGCTGGAAACTTGGCTAAACCAGCTCCTGACATTCAAAACCAGCCTCAGCAAGGTGTTAAAAAGCACCACTCTTTTTTTTTTTTTTCTCCAGAAAGACAGCTCAGTGATATCTGAAGGGTACACCTTGGGCATTGATCAAATTATGAAGCAGAACAGTTCCTACACTGTTTCCTGCTATGTCCTTGAATCTGAAGTGAACATTATAGGTACCGCTTGTATGCTGTTGTCCCACCATAGGCTTGAGTGGTAGGAGAACTTAGGAGTGATTGATGATTTATGGTTTTTTTGAGGAGCAGCAAAGACATCTGTGGTAAAGCTGATATAGCTGAGATGTTCAGGCACTTAAGTAATTAATGTAATTCTGAGATTCTCTCATCAGGCATCTTGGGAATAGGGTTTACAGTGTAGTTCTGTGGGCGTTTTAAACCATGCTGCTGCTGAAAGGAGCACTTCTGCCCATCTTTCCCTCTCCAGTCTGTATTGTTTCCCTTTGCCACTGAAAGCATTCATGAAGCTGTGCAGTGAACCAGACTGGGAACCTGATTATGGGGAAAACTAAAATAACGAGCATTGCCTTCTCCACAACTCCACATCAGATAAATTCATTGCAAACATGAGAGTGGGAGCAAGGACAGGCAAGGACTATCTTCGTTGGGCTTTTATGCTGATTTAGGATGTTTGAAACTATGGAGTTCAACTTCTGTTTTGCTTTTAACTAGAAAATAGTTGTACCAAAAATGCAAACTCATGTTTGTAATGAAGTTTATTTATAGTTAGTTAATTCTGAGTTGCAGGATTGCATACTGGTCCCACTTGTAGGGGCCTTGCTTGAGAAGCTGCTTCTGCGATCCTGACTTTCTCGTCTGTGACGGGAAAGGATCTCTTTGTCTCTTCATGTTTGATGTCTTGGACAAATCTTCAGTCTCGTGCAGACAGTGTGCGGCTGATCTCTGGTCTGTGTGATCCAAGAGGGAATGTATAGCGCTGTGTAGCGGGCAGAAAAGCCAAGTTAGGAGTTCAAATAGGAATGTCCTCACAAATTGTTTTACTGATAACTTGCATCTAAATGGCAGCCTTTTTCTAAATTCTAGGAAGCATGTAGTTGAGGATGTTCACGTTACAGCTACGGTGGATTTTTTGATGGGGAAGGGCTGTGTCTGTGGTGTGAAAAGCTGTTGAAACCCAGGGTGGCTTATTTTAATACTGCAAATGGAAGGGCAAAAATTAAAAATCCCTCTGTTCATTTGGGATAAACTGAGATCACAGCAGATGAGCAACCTTGATTATATTCCAAAATTTATTTTTCATTTTCTGAGAAGTTAAATGTTACCTCCTGACTCAACATAAATTTTATTAGTGAAGTAGGGTAAAAATATATTACTGAGTTCAGTTCAAAACTTGCCTTTAATACTAAAGTTAAAATGTTCTAATAAATAACTCTTCTTGTTTGCAGATAACTACTCTTATTAATCATAAGGATAAACCAAAGCGTTCGGACAAGACTCTGCAGGCAATTCAGCGAGTGGGCCAAGCTGTTAACCTGGCAGTCGGGAGATTTGTTACTGTGGGCGAAGCCATAGCCAACGAAAACCATGAATTGAAAGAGGAAATGAGCGTTGCTTGCATCGAGGCAAGGAGAGCAGGTATGTAGTTACTCATGAAATTGTACTTGTGCCATTTTTGGCACGCTATTTTTAGTGTCAGGCATAACGTAAGAACTTCATTATTTAATTGCTTAACCTTCCTCTGCTGGTTCATTCAAGGCCTGATCTGTTACCTGATTTTGTCACTTACTTAAATTACTGTCATCTTATGAATAGGGAATGGAATTGTGTGTTGGCTTTGTCTTTTATAGGATCATTTGCCACAAGGAATTACCTAACTGCTCTTTTTTATTTTTTATGATGTTACTACAGACAAAGAGCGGAGTACTGGGAATGCAACTTTTTATTGCTGCCAGGTTAAAATAGTGGAGTATGAAAAGTTATTTGAATGTTATGCTATTGAGGTCACTGCATTCTAAATCTGAATGTCTGAATGAAGGTCAGTGTCAACCCATATTTCATCAGGACTCAGTAAGATGACTCACATCAGTCATCTGATGACTCCCCTCAGTAGAATGAAAATCATATTGTGCTTGCCTTTTTGCTGGATTCAGGTTTTCTTGCAAACTTGCTGGGTGTGTGAATTGAATGTGAAGTGTGGATAATTGAGTTGCCAGCTGTCGCCCTCCTTCCCCCAGAAGACTCTGCCTAGGCAAATAGGGGGTTACATTCTCTGATGCTGTAAGAAAATGTCAGTGTCATGCTAGAAACTACTTTCCTAGATGCTAAGCACTATTTCTTGCATAATATTTCAGTGGCTCTCAGTAAATGTATATTGTATGATCTTCAGTGAAGTCTTCAAGATAACATTTAGTAGAATGTTCCCTTTGTTGTTAGTGGGGGTGAAGATTTGTTTTTTCTTTCAAATACCTTTGGATCATGGGAAATTCTGCTTGAAGCTTTCCCAGTTTGAGCAGGTGGATGTACCTACAAGTGTGACAGACTTTCTGTTTACTGTGACTTCAGGGAGACAATCTTGAGCTTCTGCTTTGGAGGCAAATACAGAACCCTTCAACACTAAAGCAGTCTTGATTACTGCAGAAAGGAGTGGTACTCTTCTTCAAGACTTGGTTACTGTACTTAAAACTGATCTCTTAAATAGTGGACTTGTGGGTGGGTGTTTGGTTTTCATCTTTGAAATTACCTCAGAATCCTGACAAACTTGTCTTTTGCTGTCCTAACTGGTGTGTTTCTTGCTGAATCACTGTGTTGGCCTCAAACTTTGGGGCCTCAAACTTTGGTTCATACTATTATTTGTGATTTAAGGAAAAAAAGAAGCTTAGAAATTGGGCATGGTGCTGTAAGAAATCCTCTGAAAATCCCTCAACAATGAGTCACAATGTCTAGAAACATGCTGGTGATGAATGATTGTTTTTGTGATTTGAAGGACTATTCTGGATAAACTTCAGACTGATAATTCCTAGTCGCTCCGGTAGACTTGGCTGCAAACAGAAATGTCCTGATTTAAAAACATTCCATTTGTTATGTGAAGCATGTGTTTCTCTTCAGAGATACAAGTAAAATGCTGACAAGCCAAAATTGCCAAAGTTCACATCGATAATCTCAGCTGCTAGGAGAACAGTGCAGTCTGAATCTGTTTCTTCACTTGCCAGCTATGCTGTGGTTTTGTTTTTTTCTCCCTATCGGTGTATCCAGGAGCAGTTCAGAATCTAAAAATAGTCTGTGGTATTTTATCCTAGCAAAAGACTATAGGTCTTTTTCATTGTGAGTTTTATTTCCTGTTACATAGTAATAGCCTCAGTCTAGAGGAGTGAAGATATGGGCTGTTTACATTTGTGTCAGCCTCACGTTTACCTTGGCATGGCTCTGTTGTTCCCTGCATTTGAGATCTAACTGGAGACTTACATGAGAAATTCAGTATAGCAAACACGTTTGCTGCTGGTTATTTGTTCGATGGAGGGGTTTTTGTGCCAGTGTTATCTCTGTAGACTGTTCAGTGTTGGACCAGGTAACACAGTCCTTTGAGCAGATAAATTCTTATGGATAAATGTCTTCTGAACACGGTTGCTCAAGTGCTATTTTTAATAACTTCAGTGTTCCCAAGCAAGCCAAAAAAATTTCCAGGACAATTATAGCCAAGAATATTGACTTGTGTAGAAGAAACCTGTGTTCTGAGGACATAGGCAGCAGAAAACCCTTGCTGTTTAGGGCAGAAAAAGTTGTAGAGCTGTTCAGCCAATAAATTAGATTGTGCCTCAGAAATTAAAGGGACATTCTGTTAGGCATAGAAGATAGATTGCAACACAAAAAGATTTAGAACATTAAGCAACTCAGTTGCTAAGAAAAGTAGGGAGTCTTTAAATCAATTGCATATCCTGCAGAGGCTTTGAAGGATGACAGATGTTGTATCTGTCTCTTGTGAAGGGTATAATCAGTGATCTGAAGTGTTTCAGACTTGTTATGACTATTGCCTTGTAATAAACCTTGTAATTTCATTGACTCAAAATAGAATCATAAAACACTGCAGAGGGTCATGTAGCAGATTTTGCCTAACATTAGTCTTGCACTGTGTCAATGTTTATAATGACAGTATAGTAGTGGAATGTAACTTAAAGAAATACATTTTAGATGCCCATCCGTGATTTTTTCCCCCCTCTAAAATTAGGAAAGACTGGTTAATTTAAAAGAGAAAGCACATGTCAGGAATGAGTTTAGTGTCATAACATTTCCAGTATTCTCTGCCAGTTGACTACGTAGCCCTAAAGGAAGACATGGAATAAAATGAAAGCAATAAATAGCTCTCTCCTATTTTTGTCTTGTTTTTTAGTGCAGAGAGGACTAAATTAAGAAGGCTGAAAAATGACAATTTAAATGGAATCACAGAATAACCGAAGTTGTAATGGATGATTTAACTCCCAAGTATGGAGATCGTGCAATTTTTTCTGCACTTCTTATTCTTTATTTCTTTCTTGTACCCTTACTTAAGGGTTTTTGATCACCATTCCAGTGGCAAAAGTGTTTCCTTATGTCTTGTTCCTTGCTTCTTTTTCCATCACCACACATGCCTGGGATCTTTCTGTCTCCATACCTGCGCACTAGGTGGATAGATGTAGAGTGCAGAAAGCTCTGCTGCTGGCCTTCTCTTCTTGTGGCAAACAAACTCCCTTCATTCAACTTCTCCCCTTATGTCACTTGCTTCACTATGTCAGCTGAGGTGCTGAGGAGCCCAGAAGGGGACCTGGTACTCCAGATGCTGCCTCACAAGTGCCAAAAGGAAGGGAAGAATGACTTCTGCAGCCGTGCAGGTGCAACTGGCCATTATTGCCAACTCCTGTTCAACTCTGTCTTCCAGGACCCCTTAGTCCTTCCTCACAAACGTTCCCTGTTGACAGCTGATCCTAGCATGTAGTGCTGAGTGGTGTTACCCTGGCCCAGATGCAGGATGTGGTATTACTGCCCTTGTTGAACTTCACAGATTTTCTGTCAGATCATCTTTTCACCCTGTCCCTCTGTCCAGCAGCCCTGCCCTTGCCAGTACTAGACGCCCAGTTTGGAATTGTTCACACACTCACTGGACATGCTATCTTATCAGCCAGGGAATAGTTTTGATGACTCATATCAGTCCCAGAGGAATACCATTGGAAGTTGACTGCCCATTGGACTTTGTTCCTGTTATCACCGTCCCCAAGCCCAATGTTGAGGTTCATTTTCTATCCACCTTTTTGTTCACTTACTCAGTCCATATCTCATGATGAAGTTACAAGTATACTATGGGAGATCATGTCAGGCCTTGCTGAAGCTGAGATGCACAGCATCCGTGACTTTCTTTTTTAAAAAATGGTTTGACGTTCAGATCAATAAGGGACTATTCACCCTTGCAGGTCTGTGCTGTCTCTTCCTGATTGCCTTTTTCTGCTTCATATGGTAATGGCTTCCAAGACTATTTTAGTGATAGGCTGATGAGAGGCTGACTAGCCCACAATTGCCTGAATTCTTCTTGTTACCCTTGAAGATGGATGTGACAGTTGTCTTTCAGTCATTGGAAGTATCTCCCAATTGTCACAAGCTTTCAGTCGTGGTAGGAGAATTACAGTGACACTGAACTGTTTCTCTGACATGCTTAGATGTGTTTCATGGATATACCCACCTGGCTTCCCTAGCTCAGTCTCTTTACCCTAACAGGTCTTACTCCTCGTGTACTCCCAGGGCTTACATCCTGTGCCTCTACTTGCAGATCTATAGCAGAGGAGGAAGCCTTTGTTCAGTTACTGGTAGTCTTGAGTTTCTAGGGCTGTCTGGAGCTTGTGATAGGCAGATGTTGCAGGTCTTTCAGTGTTCTCTGATAACTTTTTGTATGACTAGACGCTTCACCTATGACTTGTTTCATCTTCAAGAAGGTGAATCCCATAGCATAAGAAATGGGATGAGGTTGTGCATACTATTTTGGTTACCAAAAGGATGTTGCATGTGTTTTAATTGTTCTCTGTATGTTTCTACAGCATTATTTGCTGTCACAGATATTTTGAGGTCAAAGAAATAGATTAATCTGTTGACAAAGATGAACAACTAGAGATTGGCATGAACTGAAATGAATTGAACTGTGGAGAAGGCAATGGCCAATGTGTTTTGTTGTTAAATAGTCTCCTTGCCTGACTGGAGATTTGTCCTACAGCTTCACTACTAGTGCATCTGGCTGCCCTCACTGTTGGAATAGTAGCTGTACTTTTACAGTTCTTGCTTCTATTCATTTTCAGGCCCTTCAGCTGTGGAACTCACTGTCTCAGACTGTTCTGGGGTACAGTATATTGGAGTGACCCTCTGATTATTTGGAGCATGCCTTTTATGACCTGGCCCGGTCCCAGCAAAAGTACTGAAAGTTCCTTGCCATAATGCAATACCTATTTAGGCAACTTGAGAATCCAAGGGATTACATTTATCAGAGGAGAGAAATCTATACATAAACACTATGAAGTGTGGAGCTCTGTGGTTTGAAGGACTGTCAGGCCTTCCTTGTTCTATAGTGTG
The DNA here is from genome assembly GCA_013398175.1 of Climacteris rufus. Classification (NCBI taxonomy): domain Eukaryota; kingdom Metazoa; phylum Chordata; class Aves; order Passeriformes; family Climacteridae; genus Climacteris; species Climacteris rufus. The sequence goes on from VZRZ01008693.1 coordinate 677,183, forward strand.
TGATATTTCTGGAGTACCAGAATAATGCAGGTTCTTCATGTGGGAACGCTGGCTTTATCAGGCTTTTGGAGTATTTTGTGTACTTAGGTGGATTACCTTAGTTGAGGTTTTGAAGGTGAGTCATAGGGAATTTGATCAAATCTCCTAGATTTTATCTTAGAGTATGATCTATAGGTCAGTTGTAGATTGATCATCTTGTCTTGCCCAACAAAAATCATGTCTCAGAGCTTGCCTGAGCTCAGTCTACCAGCAGCCCTTCTCAGGTTATGGACTAGCAAATTGCTCTGTCTTTCCTCTATTGCACTATTATCTAGGGTACTCCAGAAGATTTAATTGGATACTGTGGGTTTTTTTTCTCAGATAAGGAAATCCATTAGCTGTATTGGATGTAGAATTTTTAACTGCATAAAAAATAAAAGTGGTCAGTGAAGCCTAGTTAATTACCTATTTAACTAAATGCAAGTTGAATAAAGAGATAGTCAACTGAAAATCAGCACTTTGCCTTTCTTTCCTCTCTTGCTTCGGACAGTTCTCTGTGTTTAGTGGCTCTCCTTTGAATATAAAGTGCAATAGTCTCGCTGTAAATGCTTCAGTCCTCTAAGTTATAAAGTTGCTGTTTGGAATCTCTTGATTATTCATGCCTGAAGACTTCTACAGGAATAGGACATCCATAAATTATGGGAATGCTAACTGTAATTTGGAAAGTGAAGGGGAACTTGTAGTTCTTTCTTCCCTGCTGCATCCCAGTCTTGCAGTGGGTTGATGTCACAAGTGTGGACACTGGTTTGACTTTTGCTATTAAAATCAGAAAAATGCCTCCTATGAATATTTTCTCCCTTTAGACTCCCCAGCTCTACCCATCACTCTCCCCCCTCAAATATCTGTAGATTGCTCTAAGAAAATTACTGTATGTTACAGATGGAAGAATAAGGTAGCGCTGAATAATAATCCGAATTTAAATATGGAGAGGGTGCCACCAACAGTCGATAGGAGGAAGTGAAATGAAATAAAAGAAGAGTTGTAGGTAGCTCTGAAATTGTTTTATCTCTCAAAGGTGAAAGTTAAGAATGTTTAATGGCCCAGTAGCTTTCTTCTAACTATGAAGAGTTATTTTATTTTTTTCCCCTCTAGGTGAAACAATTGCGCAGCTAACAGATGTGGCAAGCTTGGATCATCCGGAATCTGACAGCCACATAACAATCTTTACGGACAAAACGGGTGTGGTAAAAGCTGCGAGGTTGTTGCTTTCTTCTGTCACAAAGGTGCTGGTGTTGGCAGACAGAATTGTTATTAAGCAAATTATAACTTCCAGAAACAAGGTATTTGTAGCTTCTTTGCTGTTTTGTTTAACTGATACCTGCAGTCAGTGCAAAAGAGTGGTGGTAAATGATGCTATATTTTCATTGGATCTCTGGAGGAAGTGTAAAATAAAGAGGTAAAAAAGAATGTCTTGTACATGGTTAACTACCGGGTATCTGAAAGGGGATGGCTCCAAGTTAATAGGATTAAAATAACAATTTTCATGACTCTATATTTTATGTGACCCATATTGCTCTTTTCGCTTAGTATGCTGGAGAAGATGCTGTGTTGCTGCTTATTTAACTTTAAATTTGCTGCGAGGTGAAAAGTGTGTCTGTCAGTAAAATGGTCAATAAAAGCTTCTGCTTGCTAATGACAGAATGTTGGTACTGTCAGGATCAAGACAAGGAGAGCATTATGGATGCATCTAAGCAAAAAGCTGTGAAAAATCCACATAAAAGTCTGTGCTAGTGAAGCGAGGCTTACAGATGAAAAGGTTTTTTGTGCAGCTTAACTTAGGTCTTGAAACTTAGCATGAAACCACTTGGCTGGTTTAAATAATGTATGAAGGCCCATTTAACCTCAAATGTAATCTATTTCATTCAGTGCAGACTTCATTGTCTTGCCTGTAGGACATTCTTCCATTTTTTTCCTCCTCAATGTGCTAAAACAAAAATAGAAAAATCTCATGTTTGAAAAATGGGAGCCTGATAAGACCTTGGTTTTTCCATTAATTTTGAACATGCAATCCAGAGCAGTGTCTCTTTCCTCTTGACTCTTCATGCTGACAATATTCCTTTGTCCCAGTTTGCTTTCCAGACATGCTGGTCTCTATTTTGCAGCTCCTAGATCCAAGACACAGTTGAGTCCAGGATTCATACCCAACAAAATTATATGCTTCTCTCTCTGGCAGCACTGATTTGCTGTCTCTGTGCTCTTTTCTTTTCCCACTGGTTGGTTAAGGTGGCAACAGTTTTATTGGTACCAGTTTGCTGAAGTTACTTACAGCTTTGGTCTTCTCTTGCACTGAAGACCAGAACGGTGCATTTAATGCCCCAGTGCAGAGCAGAGCAGGACAATGCCCTCCCTGGCCCGGCTGGCAATGCTGGGCCTGATGGACCCCAGGACACAGCTGGTCTTTGTGGTCTCTTGGGTTTTGTTGCATTTTCCTTTGTGTGCATAGTGCATGTGCTTCAGAAAGTCTGCTCCTGTCTGTGGTACCAGTAGAGCAATTCACATCTCTAGGACCAAATTAAACAAAAGATGGTGTCCTGTACAGGCCTGGTGTTTATATATGCCCTGATTTTTATAGAGAATACTCCAGAAAGGTGTGTCAGACACTGATATGATAGACAGCAAAGAGGTCCTTCCTGTAAGAAACCTTGTGGTAGACAAATAATATGGGCAGGGACTTAAGAAGTGCACGCAAATAATCAGAGACAGAGTAGTATAATATGGCATGAAGGATGGAAGGGTAGGAACAGGATCATCGGTACTGCCAACTGGAGCAGACTCTGGCTTCTTGAAGGGGGTTACTGTTCCAGAAAATCTCAGCTCCATTTTTGTCTTAAAGACTGAATGCCCAATATTAAACTTTAATTGCCGTGTTTTTTGCTGCCTCTTTTTGAGCACCTTTATTTTCATTGTCCTCATCTTCCTCATATGAATCAAGAGTCAACCAAGGGCAAAGGATAGAAAAACAGCTTAGCGTTTGAATATCCAATCACACAGGCTGATGAAGTGATGGAGATCTAGAATAGTGATCTGCTCCAGAACCCAGCCTCTGGTTGATGATCCCAGTGATCCTGATCCAGCTTCCACATCCTCTGCACCACATATACTGTCCTTGTGTTCTTGAATTGTGTGCGTTTCTTCAGTCTCTGCCCACATCTTTCCTACCTTACAAAATTAGTTTCAGTGTCCATCAGACGTAGTCAATGCATCAGTGAGCTTAAGGCTTTTCTCCGCTCACTGTCACCAGTCAGGTTAGGAGAGCCAGAACAATGAGCAGGGAAGTGACAGACAGTGGGGGAGCTGCTGCACTGTGCCTTTTGGATCAAAATGTGGATGTGCCCCGAGGTGATGTCAGCCTGTGACTGCTGTTCTGCAAGGCAACATTCATCCTGCAGGAGTGCCTGTGCAATACCTAGTGCTAATTTAAATACTAATAAGAACTTAAAGCCTTGTTTTGTTACATATTTTTAACCTTTTATTTAAAAATGTGCATTTTCATTATGGTCTGCCTGCTTCTTGTTGAAGTAGTTTTAAAGTGAAAAATTATGAAGACATCACAGGTATTTTGCATTGTAACAGCTTCGTGAATAAGCTTTTGACAAATTTAGAGCTGTCTGTACAGTTTTTTGGAATGTCAGCTCTGCCTGGATGTCCAGAACTATTCAGTGTAATGGAAAGGCATGTGCTTTCACTGCAATTTTTATTTGACAAAAGATTTGTCATGAGAAAAACACAGAAAACTGTAACAGAGTTGTTTGCAACCAAGGTCATACTCATGAAGTACAACACTTGCATGAACCAAGAATGGTTGAGCATCATTAATACTATTTTTTTATCCATTCTTAGAAGAGAAAGTTGGACCTTAACTTGTATGTTTTCCTTTTTTATCCACAGTTACTTTTCTGCATCCTCACTTTCCTAGTCCAGTGGTTCTCTCCTTCTTCCACTCTCATACCGCTATTTTCACATCCTCGTCTCTGTGCAGCTTCCTTCCACTCCCTTTATATTTCAGCCTTGCCCCTGCATCAACACCTGAATCAGGAAAGTCCTTTTTTCTACAGCCTTTGTGGAACTGGCTGCCCAACATCATATACTCAGACAGATGCTGCAGCCTAACACTGCTTGATAAAGCAGCCAGTTCCACAGTAGGCAGGGTTTAGTGGAGCATTTGCTTTTCATAGGTTATGACTGAGATTGAGCAGCTGCTCTACCACAAACACACAGGTGCTTCTAAGAGAATTTGCCAGGGTTGCAGGGGATGGGGGAGTTTGTTATAATCAGGTGTGGAGACTGCTTTTGCAGTTTGGGGGAAGATGATTTTGGCATCAAAAAGGAAAGGAAAAATAAGTTGAAGTTTCTCCCTTTCGAATACAGTCTGTTAAATTTTCATGTGGTATCTTCTCTCCAGTTTGAACTGGAAATGTAAAGAACTATTTTGACTCTTTTTCCCTTCTGAAGACATTTAGTGGATTTGAAAGATCACTTTGAGATTAGCAAGTATATGCCTAAACTGAAAAAAGCTGATGTTAATCTGTTATGAGCCATATTGTAGTGACTTCACAGGATACCTTCAGTAATCAGCAATTCTTAAGCTAAATGATAGTCTTTGCTGAATGTTTAAAAAAATGCTGATTATACATGCCTCAATGTATTTTGAGTAAGAGCTTGATACAATTTGAGTGTATTTACTTCTTTGTTTTATATGCAATTAATAAAAAACTCCAGAGTTAGAGTAAGTTGTTACAGAAAGTATATAACTATCTTACCTAATTTCTATCTTTTTGGTTTAGTTTTGTTGAATTCTGTTGCCTTTTTCTTTAATGCACAGAGCCACTTAAACACCTGCCTTTGCAACTGTGGTTTTAGACTTTAAAAGTTAGGCATCTGAAATTGAACTTTGAAATTGAGAATTAGAACACGGGGGTGTCATCTGTATATGAATTTCAGACACTTGTTACTGTCATAATAAGTTTAAAACCACATTTTTTCCTGAATCTGGTGGCTGAATCCCTTAATACTGTTACTCTTGATACTGGGAGAAGCAAGGAAAATGTTTTTTGAGGCCTGACAACAAATTACTCATTTTGAATGAAGTATGATTATTAATTTACACTTGATTTCCAGCTGTTGAGTTATTAATGCTTAAATAGTAACAAAATATATACATTTTAAACTACACCATTTAGAAGTGTCTATAAATAAAAGCATTCCTGTTTCAATAATAATGGTTTTTATTTAGCATCTTGATAATCTACAGTATTTTCCCTTGTCTTGCAGGTTCTTGCAACAATGGAACAACTAGAAAAAGTCAGTAGTTTCCAGGAGTTTGTACAAATATTCAGCCAGTTTGGAAATGAAATGGTGGAGTTTGCCCATTTAACTGGAGATCGGCAAAATGTAAGTATTAATAAAAGGTTGTGAGAGATGTTGTACAGTGTCATTTTCATCTTATTACCTGGAAGATATGGGTTCTTCTGGGATAATTAAGCTAAACAGAACAATTGCTGGTGTCCTGTGTCTGGAACCTACCCTCTCCTTCCTCCACCCAAAGGACATCTTTTGATTTTACATCTCAGCCTGGGAAATACCACTACATTGTTTGACTTGCATATCTTCCAGAAGCCTGGGTGTATGTTATTTGTGGAGTTCTTTGGCTACAACCACTGTCTTCTGACTCTTAACTTTTCTGGCTCATTACTCTGGTAGAGAATTTGTTGTTACTTGACAGAAATAATTGTTGTTTGCACATAGTGAAAGGACTTGAAAGCAGAGTAATTATTTTAGAAAACTCCAAACATGAAATCGTTAAACTCTAATAGAGCATCAGCTTGGTGGCCTGTTAGGGTTTGTTTTTTATTATTATTATTATTATGAAATATTTTTCTAGGTTTAGGTCAAAACCTTTTTATGTTAGGGCAATGATTTTTTAGTTCTCACATGCAGCTACTCTTTCAGAGCCTTTCATTTACACAGGAAACTTTTTTCTGCTACTTCCATGTAAGTTAAAGGGTTTTCTGAGGCTTAAGACTTCTGCTGTGAGCTCTAATTGCTTTTCCTTGACAATCAAATCCTCTATTCAGAACTAAATCAGGGTTTGATATACAGAGTCCCTAATATCCAGCAAAATTCAGAATTCAATTTGTATAAACAAATTGGCCAGCATCATGCGTGTCCTTTTACTGTTGATGTGTGCATGCTTGGTGGCAAAGAAGCGTTTTTGGGAAAGCTACTTATAATTAAAGGAAATGCATGCTTGGAAATGAACTCTCTTTATTTTTCCCTGAAGTATCCATAGCAGTTGTTCCTTTGAAAGAGAAAGATGCATTAATAAGTGATACTCTTTTCAACTGTTTTGGGTCTTCAGTGTTAACTGGTCTTCCACGCTCCCCTCCTTGCCTATTTAAACTCTTTTGGAAAGAGTGTTACATTACCACTTGTTAAATTGTATCAGGACTTTCTTGATATGCTCAATTTACAATGTGTAGGCTGCTGTGTGGTACTACTAGTTTTATTGGGAGAAAACATCCCTTACAGTATTTTTAAGTGTGCTAGAAATTCTCGAGTGCCATCAGATTTGTCAGAGTGTAATGTCCAAATTTTAGAAAATTAACTGTTTTGCAGGGTTTGGGAGGTTTTTTATGTGATTTTGATTTAAAAGATTTTCTGTAGCTGCTAAATGCAAACACTATAAAAATGTCAAAACTTTGCTGCTGTGATTTATATGTGTGGTTTTGTTAATGTAAGGTAAATTAAGATTGATTACATCCTGTAAACCTTCAGGTGATCCCATTCAGTTGCCTGTTTAGCACACAGATAGCACTCAGCTGTCTTTGTGAGCAGTGATAAGATTGTAGTTGAACCTTTCTAAGTTCTTCCCCTTGTTAGACCCTCTTGCATGTTGAGGGATTCACGTCTTGCTCTCTTCCCTCCCCCTTCCCAATTTGGAGTCTAAACTCTTCTATTTCAATGAACTTTGCTGGGGGTGTAGTTCAGTTTTGCAGGTGTATCTGTCTTTCCCTGGAGAGTTCTTGGTAAGTTTCTGTACTCAACCCAGAGAAATACTGAGGAATTACTTTGTTAGCCTGTTAAGACTTAATTTTTTACTGGTATGTAGCAAATATAACACTGAAGTAGAAAAAGGATTTAATTTACTTTTCCTCCACTGCAGTACAATGAAAGCAGGTGTTCTCTGTCTCTCCCTCACCCTCCCCTCCATTTCAGAAAATACTTTTTGTCAGCTATTCTTTCCCCTCATTTTTCTGGTTTATGAATAATGCTGTATGATAAAGGTGGCAAAATTAGCAACAGTTTACATAACTTGCTCTGTATCTCAGAGATCTTCTTTGAATTGAATAGAGCCAAGAATAAATGCATAAATTAAAATCTGTCTGAAAAGTAAGTTCTAGATCATGAGCTAGCTGAAATAGTAGTTGTCAGAAATCAGGAAGCTTTCTCACAACCCATTCACCTGCGAGAGAGTTTCCTTTTTCTAGTCTCACAAGCAGTTAATATTTTAGATACTGTGTAATATTCAGGTGTTGTTTTTTTTTCTCTTTTGGTGTTTAGGATTTGAAGGATGAGAAGAAAAAGGCTAGAATGGCAGCATCTAGGGCTGTTCTTGAGAAGTGCACCATGATGCTCCTGACTGCTTCAAAGGTGATTATGTGTGCTCTCTGACAACTTGGTTAAATCGCAGAGCATGGCATCTGCCAGGAGGGCTGACTCTCCTCTCTCAGCCCCACTTTAGATTTCATGCTAAAGAAGGGTGTAAGTGTAAAGAATGAGGAAAGAAAATCTTTATATTCTGAGGAACGGTGTGAATTCTTCTTAACAGCAGTTTAGCAGGAAGAATTTATCATATTCTAACACATTCTTTAGACTTGCCTTAGCAGAAGCATTCATTTTGATATACTGTATGTGTACTCTTTCATAATAGTGACTTTAATTTCTTTAAAAAGACTTGTCTGAGGCACCCAGACTGTGAATCTGCCCGTATTAACAAAGATGGAGTGTTTCATCGGATGAGACTAGCTTTGGAACAGGTAATAGAAATTGTAACTGACTCTAGACCAAATGGAGAAAGTGAAATGGCCCCCATCAGCATATATTCTGGCATCAGAGAGTTCAAGGTAAGAGTAGAAATAATATTGTTTTCTACAGTCAATAAAGTACCTCATAATGAGGATTTTGGAAAAAAGGGGTAATTTTAAATTCAAAATTGTGGAACTGCATCTCTTCAACAACTTAAATAACCATCTCAAAATGTCAGAGAATCTGGCAAGAGGTGATTATATTTTAATAGTCGTTGCCAAAATACACCTCTTGATACTTTCCATCTCTTTCTGAGTCTGTATGCATTCAGAACTCTTAATGTTTTCTTGAGGTGATGCCTTGGCATTGAATAAACTGAACTACCAGAATCTGATCAGACCTTCATTAAAATAGTTGTTGTTCAAGAATTCTTGTTTTGTAATTGTTAGTATTTTTAACACTGCACACAATATTCATACTAACATTTAAAAGAGCAACGTGTCATTCAGAGGAAATGTTCTGAATTGAAATTGTATCCTGTGGCTCAGTTGATTTTTTTTCATCATAAAGGCTTTTCTAAATTTCATACTCCGTTAAGAATAGTTAATGAGCAACCATAGCTTACTGCTTTTGAGCCTGTCACTTTGATTCAATTTATTTATTTAGCTATTTCCCCCTTTAAGTTTCAATTGAAATTTTGGAGAGTGCCTTAAAGTACTCAATTTGCTACATACAAATTTTTAGAAAACTACTCAAAATAGATTACATGGATGTGAAAAGATCAAATGAAGTTGGAACACATATTTAATTTCTGAAACTTACTGAACTTAGAAATGTTTTATTGACAGCAGTAGAACAGTGATGTATTTGCTGCTAGTCCTGATAAGTGGCTAGTAACTTGCTGATTTCATTTTCACTTAAAAAAAAACCATCCCAGACTGGGGGTCTGGACACAAGCAAATGGTTGGATTACTTTGAAAATAAGGGAGTAATTAAAAAAAAAACACTAAGGAGAAAAATAAAATATAAAGTGATGCATCTGCTTTCTGAATTTGCATCACAACTGTATCATCATGTAAATTCTCAAGGAACTGATGTGCTTCTTTTTCAGAATAAGGTGGAAGGTCTTCGTGAGAATCTTTATTTTCTCTCAAAAGAGAACCTTTCAACAATGCTGGAAGTTATCCTGGAGCATACAGAAGACTTCACAGACTCTGCCTATACCAGTCATGAGCACAGAGAACACATTTTGGAGCTGTCTAAACAGGCTAAAATGGAACTAGAGCAGCTGGTTTCAGTGTGGATGCAAGCTGTAAGAGCTTTTTAGCAAAGTAAATCTTTTCACCTCTACTTTGGAAAGAAATTTTTAATGCAGTCTTTCTTCTGGTCTAGGAAGAGAGAAGTGAGTGTGTTCCTCACAGTGGGAGCTGATCAAGGAAGCCAGTTTGTTCTGTGCTTCTTCAGCTTCCATATGTTCTGTCCTCCCCCTACCCCAGTGGTATTGCTCCATTGATTCTTTGGCTAAATTAGCCTACTGATGGCAGTAGGCTAATTTTAATGAGATTGTAAGTGGAAACAAGGCAGGGGACAGAAGTATCATTGCAGAGTCTTCAACTGAGGTCTTCTGGTGGAGTAGTTCTGAGATTTCAATTGTCTTGATCCCATAGCAGTGACCACAGTTTTGTTTCTTGTTTTCAACAGAGTATTAAAAGTGTTAAGCTATTGGAAAGGAAACACTCTAAAAATTAATTGATTTTCCTAATCTTTTGGAGAGAGGAGAGGGGCACTAAGACTTACAGGCTATTTTTGTTTGTCCTTTTTTACATTATTTAAATGATGGTAGTTTTTCTTTTTAGAGAAGAAGAATGTTAAGCCTCCCTCTGTCATTTGTCTTACTTTTTCCTTGATGATGATAGAAGATACACAAAAGATACGCAAAAGGGGGAGGGAGCCAGCCGATGGAAAACCCAGCTTCTGCTTTTGATGCTGACTTGCTTTCACTCTTGCTCCTGGAGAATTGTATAGCACAAAATCTTATCAACACTCTGAAATACAGCAGATGTGTCCTAGTATAGGATACTTACTTCACTGAGTGTATTTCTTGTGAGAAAGCATTTTTGTTGCTTGTCTCCTCTTTGAATCAGATACTGCAGTCAGGTGTTCCTAATGCAGTAGTGCTGTTTGAAGGGCGTATAAATCTTACTGATAGTACAGAATATTGTTATGACAAACAAGACACATATAGAATATTAATTGCACAGACTCCCTTAACTACAGAAACTAAACCTGTGTTTAGCTTGGTGTTGGTGGTTAGCCCTGGTAGGCAGCTGTGTAAACACAGCTCAGCAATACCAGGTTGTCAGCACTGCTTTTGTCACAAATCCAAAGCAACACCATGCCAGATTTATGAAGAAAATTAATTCTATCCCAGCCAAAACCAGGACTCTTGGGTATTTCTAAGCTCTATTACTGGTGGAAAATAATTACCTCTAAATAACTTACATGCTACATTTCAAGTGCTGGAAATGAGAGCCTAGTACAAGATTATGCATATATATGATCTGTGAAAATACTTGGGCGTGCACATGTGTGCTTATGCATTAAGTATTTTCATTAATAAATAACCCAGCCTTTAGCTGTGTCTAAAGACACAGTAGCAGATAAAATAGCATCAGCTCACTGAGGTGGATTTTTGGTTTCAGCTCAGCAGCTTCATTGGAGGGTGAATGGTCTGAAGGACCTTTTTATAATTCAATGTAGAACGTTCAGTATAACATTTTAGGTACCGCTTTATTTTAAAGGGGTGTTTCTATTAAAAAAAAGGCACCTTAAACTCTTAATTTACTTTAGGATGGTTAGATGGAAGATCTTTGGAAGTTGTCAAGCTTAAGAAAACCCTTTTCTTGAAAGAAGCTCAGTGAGGTTTAGAAATAAATTCCTGTTGAACAGAAGTAGTCAATTAGATTGCATCACTATTGCTTTTATATTTAATTTGGTGATAAATGTTTCTATAAAAGAATTTTTTGGGTAGAATATACACAGGGATGCACAAATCAAAGCATTTCATGTAGAAAGAAAAGGCCATGTTCTTTCTAAAGGTTCTTGAACTAATGACACATGATGAGAAGGTGGGGTTTGCTGGGTTTTTTGTGTAATGTCTTGTTGGTTGCTTCCTTTGATTTGTAGCAAAACCAGAAGACAAAGGATCTCATGGAAGACTTGGAAGTAGCCATTTTAAAAACGTGCCAATGCATGAATGAACTTAAAAGAGAGGTAAGTGTTGCTTAAGCAAGATAGGCTGAAAAAAGTTTGAATTTCTTACTTCTTATATGTGAAGTTGTAAAAGGGGACCATGTACCCGGGAAGGCTAACGTCTGTTTATAGGCAAGAGTAACTAAATCAGAATTACATCAGGGAGCTAGTCTCTCCTTACTGATTAGAAATCTGTTGGATTTATAAGCTCATGGCTAACTGACAAAAAAGAAGTGTTTGGAAGTAAGTACTATGTGTATAATCATTACTTTACATGTAAAAACAAACTTTCCCTGGGGACCATTTTTTTAAATCCATTTTCTTGTAGTGTGTGCCTCAATTAACAAATTACACTTGCAGTTTATTTGTACTTCACCTGTTCTATTGATTTTCTTAGCATAAATGTGTTATGACTGCTTTATACTGAGGGTTTTTTCCTCAGCAGTTGGCAGCTGTGTATGTGTCTGTTGTAAACCATTATTCTTTTCCTAAATGCAAGTGTGCTTAGTTCAGCTTGCATACACATATGGAACAGCTGCCTCATTTGGTACATGGGGTGGACTGCTCTTGCTGGTCAGGGTCTTCACCCTTCCTCTTAAGGGTGCTGCCTTGTCTGAGTCAGATGCAGAATTACTGGTTTCTGACAGCTTCTTAAATATTTGCACATAATTCAGCTATCTTTTCAACTGCTTGAAATTAATATTCTTTTAAACAGATGGAGAAATGAAGAGTAAGAACAGTGAGAGTTTCAACACAGAGCAGTGCAAAGATGTTAGAGAAATGTGGTGAACTTACTTAGGCTGAGCTGTCAGCTGCTGTAACTAGAAAACCTCAACTGCTCAAAACCTCCTGCTCCCCTTTGTTTACTATAGGCAAAAGGAGAAATTTTCTCTTCTGGCCTATGGTTCCTGCAGCTGTCCTGAAGATTTGAATGGTGCTTTGAATCTGTTTTGGTTGCAGTTGCACTTCTGTGGTCAGGCAGAGTGTTGGGCTCCCAGAAAGTGGATGATACAGAATTTTTGCACTTTGATTATGTGCTGGTTTGTAATTTGGTCACCATTATGTAAGAAATCAGTAGCAGAGCTTTTCCAAAATAGCATTCATCTACTTTAACTGTGAGATAATCCTTTTTGAGTAACATCATTCCTGGGTGTACTAAATGAGGTGGAAGAGTTCCCAGTCAGATCAGGATGTGACTGTATAATTGCACAGATCATAAAGCTACAGGTGGCTGGAATATGGTGTGTGAAAGAAAGGATTCATGCTATGCTTAGAAGTAAGTTTAGAGTATTATGTCATTTTTGTTGTTTCTCTGTTGTAGTGGTTGAATTGATCCCAGAGTAGCATGTACATGGCTGAGGACTGTCCTGTCAGTCTGACTTGGGGTGCTGCAGTGTGTCAGTTCAGCAGCCAGGATTTTCTTGGTAACATTCAAATATTGTCACTCTAATTAAAATGCTTTTGAGAGCCTGAGTGGCTGAGAACACAAGACAGTGTTGTTAAAGCACTGCTTTCCCATCTCTGTCTTTTTATGGAAGAAACAAAAGTTATGTTCCTTCCTTGAAATGATTTTAGTGCTGATGATCAGAGACAGCATTAAGTAGAAGTGTATTTCTATTTCAGATCAGGATGAAAAGAATCTCTAATGAAAAGGTAATCTCTATGTAGTCTATATATAAATGAGAATTGCCAGTTCCTACTTCAACATTACAAGCCTTTCAGATATCTTTTCTTCAGAGCTGACTTCATTACTGGGATTAGTGATTTGTGCTAATTTGTAATGCCATGTGAGCAATGTTATATAAATTGTTTATAACAGATTGTCATAGCTGGTTTTTCCCCCTCTAAAAAACAATTGCAGCAGGTTTTGAGGCAATAATTCAGTTGTCTTTTGTGACATTAAAAAACAAATCCAGAAAAATTTAATTCTGGATGCACAGGAAGTACTGCCAGAGGATAGGGGTGAAAACAGAGCCCAGTGGAATAAAAAAATGTACATACCATTCCAGTAAACACTTCTCTCTACAGAGTCAATTCCAAGCTCATTGCATTCATAAGAGCTTGAAAAATACTTTTTCTTGAACAGCCAAGTTTGTTCTGTACTCAGTGTAGTCTGGCAAAGTGAGTGCAGATTACAAGACTCATAATAGTCCTACAAGCATACTCTGCTATTTCTAAAGAGGTTGTTATTTTGGTTTATATCTATGTTCTTAAAATGGGTCTGATTGCAGGGCACAGGTAAACCTACGGACTAGCTACGAGAATTAGCAGCAGCTGTCACTGATAGCTGTTGTCATCCAGAGTCCTTCACAGCACAGTTTCTGAAAGGGTGTCTGGATTTAGGGATGTGTTTAAGGAGGAACTTTTCCTGGCTTGTTGGGAGTGTAGGGAGAGAGTTTGAGGCTTTATCAAGACCCATCTCTTTGTAGAAAAGGTGCTTTTTGCTTTCCTAAGACTGTGTCACAAGCTGATTATATTCAAGCTTTTCTTTGCACCACTGCTAATTCTAATTTCTAATGTATTATAAATTCAGATTTGTGTGGCTTCAGTGTTATTCAGACAGTTTAATGTGTGTTCTTCATGAGAAGTGGAGTGGCCATTGTGCTTTGCTTATGCTGAACTTGGTGACCCCCCAGATTGATGGGCCTGATTCTTCCCCAGCTCTGACATAATCAGAAAGCAGTGGTGTGGTAACTTCATGGCCTCATTTTGCCCAGCTGCTCTTTTGTTTCTCTCGATATTTGATTGTGGAGTTGGTTTTTCTTATTTGTGGGGAGAGTTTTTTGGCCCTTTTTTGAGTACAGTGGCTTTTATCTTTGTACTTTGAATAGTAGTTGCAGAAATAACCCCCCAGACAATAAGCAAGCTGGATATGAGCTTTCATGGCAGTAATTTTTTTGCTTCTTGATAAATCAGCCTGTCTCTTAAGTTTGTTTAACTTGGTACTAGATAAATCTTTTTTCCTTCCATGATTTCTCTCTCCTTCTTTTATTGCTACTCAAGGTCCACAGTGCAGCAACATCTCTGGCAGCAGATCTTCTAAAATACCATACAGATCATATGGTTCTCAAAGCATTAAAAATCACAGGAGTAGAAGGAAATCTTGAAGCTGTAGCAGAATATACTTGCAAGCTATCAGAGCAGAAAGAACAACTTGTTGAGGTGAGTTCACAGGTGCTTTCACTGTGTAAGACAGAAAATCAGTGGCTGGATTTGCATAAAACTATTCTTTAGGAAGGCTTTGGTCTGTGTTTTTGTAATTTTTTTTTTTCCTAGTGTGCTGTTGAATTTTGTGTTGTTTTTGGCAGGGTCTGAGCCACAAGTGTCACTGTGGCATGCAGGTGTTGTAGAAGGGATATACAGTTGTACCCAGTTCTCCTCATGGATTTAGACTCTTTATGTATACGTTTGGCCTAAAATATTAGTAAAAAAGTAAGTTTCTAGATCCAATAAGAGATTATAACCCCTTCCTTTTAAGCAGCAGGCATCCAGCAATAGCTGAATCCAAGTATACAAGAATGCTGGAAATCTGTGGTTGTTTCTTACTGCAGTGAGTTTAATTGTTTGAAGATCAGTTAAGAGGGCCACTGAAAACTTTTCTCCTGTGTGAAAAACAGTGTGTGGAGGGGGTGTCTGCCATGTGTACCTTGTTGCTCTCTCATCTCACACAGGAGCAGAGGTACCTGTGCCAGAGGAGACATACAAAGACAGTTCACTTTGATCTGAAAAGTGGTGATAGCAGCAGCTGTACTTGTGTGGTATACAATACTCATTTCTAAGAAGTTATGATACAGACAGGGTTTGAGGAGTCACCCGAGAAGTATGAATCTGCAGAAATAAAACCTTTGAACTTCCAGGACTGGTAGAACAATGCTTTGAATTTTTAATTTCATTTTCAGTGTCCTCTTTATCTGTGACTATTTAGTGTTCCAGAGAGAGACTCTCTCCAGAGAGAATAATTTTTTTTTTCTGGCATAACTGTGAGGTTAAATTGTGTTTGCATGTGAGGCCTTATAGCATTCCTGATGATGGACAGTGCAGTAAGTTTCATATGTGCTCTCTCTGACAAATTCCTTTTGATCTGAAAACTTCCATGTTCCTTCTTGACCCAAAGTTCACTCTTAATCTTATTAAAAAAAAAAAAAAAAAAAAAAAGATGAAGGAAACAGTATTACTTTCCTAAACTAATTTGATGCTGATTTGCTCAAAGGTAATTCAGTCCCCTGGATGAAAGCCTAAATTTTCCACATGGTTTCTAATTGCTAAATAAGCCTGTTCTGCTGAAGTTATTTATGCTACAACTTCTACAAGTTCTATATGTGTGTGTTTGCTTTCACTTTTATTCAGTCATAAATATGTGAAATTGGTTTTATTTTATTTTTATTTATTTATTAAGACTTTTCTGTCTCTTTGTGGTTTTCTATGCTTTCCAACTCAGGATTTAGCCCCATTTTTATTGTAAATGCTCCCTGAGAAACACCCAGTTGTGCAGTCCCAAGTAAATTTCTGAAAGGTCTATCAATAACTTTGTGTTTGTTTGTGTGTATTTTTGCATGTACACCTTTTCTCACTACTAATAAAAGCACATTTTTTACCATTCTTTTCATATTTTTAAAATAATTTAGATGTGTCGCTTACTGAGGCATGTTTCTGGAACTGAGCCCCTCGAGATTACTTGCATACATGCAGAAGATACCTTTCAGGTCACTGGCCCACAGGTATGCTTAGCTTCTAACTGGCCCCTTCTGCTAGATATAAATCGATAAAAATTACTTGTGTGAATTTTTTTGAGACCTAATATTGTGCTGTTTGAAGCATTTCTAAGAAGGAATTACACTGTAATGCTGGGTGGTAGCTAAAAGTGCACAAGGAAGATCATCAAGCCTGCGGATGTCAGGTGAATAAACTACAAAGACATAATAGTAGCAGTTTAATTCTGTGTTTTGCCTGTGGAGGCATTTGTGAACTCATGTGGAACACTATGTACTAGGACTTGGAATAGCAAACACTTTGTTCTTTGTCCAGATAATTTCTGCTGCAGAAACCCTGGCATTACATCCATCTAGCAAGATTGCAAAAGAAAATCTTGAGGTGTTCTGCGAGGCCTGGGAGTCTCAACTGAGTGACATGTCTTTGTTGTTAAGAGAAATCAATGATGTGTTTGAAGGAAGAAGAGGTAAGAATGCTGGGTAGGAACAGAAAAATGTAGTTTTCAAAATATGTGATTAAGAATTTTATGTGTGATTTGGGAAATACTGTTTTCTTAAGAGTGGAATACAGTAAACAGTTCCACATCCTGTGGGATCTAGGTAGCAATACACAAACATATTGGGTTGTATAGATGTCAAATCAGGCTGTTTATTGGACTTTTTCAAATAAAAGCAGACAAAAATTTAAAGGCCTGATTTGTGTAAGATTAGCTGTTAAATTTTCTGCACTGTGATTACTTCTAGCAGAATCAAATGGAACTGTTCAAAGGACACAAAACCACTAGAGACAGCTTTTTACCAGCAGTGTGTCCAAATATTAGGGGTGAAGGATTTCCATCCCACCCTTTTTTTTTGGCTAGGACATATCATCAGTTCATGACAGTCAAGATACAACTTGAGTTGTGTGACATGTTTAATTAATTTCATGTATTTCTGGAAAATACATATATACATACATATTCTATACTGTCAGCTTGCCTTGTATTCACTTCATAATGTAGTGAATGTAGTTATTTGATTTTTAAACTGCTGTCCTTTCTTCTGGATGGAATTTCTGACGACTCTGCACAATCTTGGGATATTTTCTCTGGTTGGTAAGTTTATTGGTATTTGTACAACATGTAGAAGAAACTCTTGGAATCTTAAGGAAAAAAATTCTGTGTTTACTTTTAGCATAGAATAATTTTCCTTTAAAATGGAAGACAGTTTGGTTTTCATTTTTGTCCAACATAATTTTTTTTCAGATTATGTCTTTAATGTAACCTGTCATACTTCTTGCAGCTACGTGTTGGTTTCAGTCTTTAAGGTATAATTGCATACTGGTAGAATGTAATATATAATAATACTGAATGTCTTGTATTTTTAAGAAAATCGCTCAGGTTTAAAAGCTTAGAGTTAGCTAAACACAGGGACTTAATTTTTTGTATCTAAGATACAGAAGAAGTAAATCCTTATTCAGGTTAGATGACACTTTAGCAATGATACAAGATTTCATCTTGCTATTAAGTGAGACCTTTTTTCATTTTTAGAGTTTATTTTGTCAGTTTTACTTTCTGTACTTGATTTTTTGTGTAAGCAGTTATTTTCTGCCAGCATTTTGAGCACAGTAGCAATGAACCACAGGGTGTAATATCTTAAATTGTTGCTTCTGGTTGCTAGATGAGTGTGTGTTTGAGTCTCAAGACTTGTAAAAGGAAAACAGATGCTGAAATTCTGAGTGGGTTTATAATCGTTGTGTGTAGTGCAGGTTATTGGGAATTTGAGACTTTTGAGAAAAACATGATTGTTATCCTAGCTGTTCTTCCACTTTGGTCTGGAATGCCACATAAATATGTGCAGCAATCAGAGATCCTGTTTATGGGCCTTTTAACTTTCACCAGGTTTTTGTTTTGTTTGTTTTGGGAGCCAGGGACATACTCTCTTTGTTTAAATATAGTATTTTATAAAATGAAACTTAAATTATGGCATTACTCTATTGTTAATGTGTTAGAATAAATTTGAAATTTTTAGGGCTGATCATGCAGTATCTGATTTTTTCATATTCATACAATGGTTAGCAGGGTTGAGTGATAACCTCTTTATATATATCTGTGTGTGTGCATACATATATATATTATTGTACTTAAAAATAATAGGATGAGAATCATTCAGCCACAGCAAAGCATATACTTGGCTCTCCAAACAAATTGTTCCTGATATCAGATGCCCAGCCTCCTCTGTAGTTAACAACTTTCTCTTTCTGTGGGGCTACTGATGGCAGATAACACATTTTCCATAAATGGCATTTTCCACTTTCTGTAAAGCATCATTTCTCGAGGGCAACCCAGTGTCCTTGCTTGGAGGAGAGAAAGGGGAATGGGTAGGTGATGCTGAGCATGTTGGAGGCTGTTGTGTGAGTGGGCCTGGATACAGTGAAGACTTTGCTTGTTTGGCATATCCAGATGAGTGTGTTCTTGTTTGTGTCTCTCATTTCCTCAGTCTTTCTTTCAGCATAAAGTGTTCTGATACCACCACTGGTAAGATACTAAGGGTAGCTTGTATTGTCTGTATGGCCTTGGGTGCATGAGGTCTTGTGTTGCCAAAAGGATGTTAAGAAATCTCGTCTCCGTTTTCCTTGTCTCATGGCCCAGCCTAGTACGGGACTTTTCTCTGAATCTGGATTGTTTCATATTAGCCATCAATTATCTCCTTAGAAGTAATTTGATTTCCTGTATCCACCCATCTTTTAGAAAGTTTTCCTCTGTATTGTGGGCTTATCTGGTTTTGATTGCTTGTTTTCTCTTGTTGGACTTGAGAGCGGCTCTTGTCATTAAAAAAAAAAGAGGGGGAGGGATCTCACCCAAATACCCCCACCTTTTTGCTGCCAGAAAATACCCAGAAGGTACCTTGCCACTTTCAACACTTTTTTCTCCTAGAAATAAATGAAACTAAGATACTGTGATCACTAGATTTTCTCCAGTAAATAAATGAAACTAAGATACTTATTCGCTAAGCGATTATAGGAGTGGCATTCACAAAACTTCTGTCTCCAAATACAGTAAAGTTTCACAATATTTGATAAGACTTTATTCTTCTCGTACTTCGTGATACTTGTCTTAATGTTGAGGATGGTAAAAGTGTCTTTATTTTACAGACTAAAATGTATGAAGTGCTTTATTCCTAGTAAAATTGTGACTGTATGTAACAAAAGACAGAATTACAGTAAGAGGTATATTTTTTTTTCCTCCTCAGTTTAAAAACTTGTATTTTTGTACTACCAATTTAAATGTTTGGCTTTGTTAGAGAGTTCAGAATACAGCTTAAGATGCAAAAATTGAATGGTGACTAAATGTGCTGGACACATCAAATAAAAGACGCATTTTTCAGATTACACTAGATTCACATTATTTATGCTCATTTATTTATTTTTACAAGCAATTGCATAACTCCTTATCCAGTGCTTTTTTCATAACAACAAATTAGGTATTTCTTATGCTGAAGTTCAAAACTCACATGAGTAGAGGTGGATTTAGCTTGAAAGTGAAGCAATATTTTACTCAGTGAAATTGTACCAGATTGTGCCCAAATTGAAATGGGCTTGCCTTGGGGAGCAGGGTGCACAGGCACGGTGGGGTGGGGGAGGTTGGTGAGCCCAGCACAGCCCAGGAACCCTCATGTGCATTTTGGAAATCTTTCTGTGCTGTGCAGAACTGTACAGTGAGGTAGAGCTGTCCTTCTTTTGCTCAATCCTAAACCACTTTTTAACCCAGAGGTGAGGGAGCCCAGTCTCTGCAGTGTTGGTGTGTCTGGGCTGGGCTGAGGAGAGTGACAGTCTCCTTGAGAGGTGGCTCCTGCCAGGTAGGGGAGGTTTGGTTCTGCCCACAGAGGGATGGTTTGGTTTGTTTCAGCTTGATACTGAACTCTGAGACTCTTCTTGCACTCTGAGATGGATCACTGGATGAAAGTACCTCTCATTGATCAAAGCTGTTGGATGTCAGCCAATCTTTTTTCTAGTGTTTTGGTTTCAGCATGCTGGAGAAGAATGTAAATAATCCTCTGATTTGCTCCCTTGTAACTTGGGTCAGAAATGAGAGAGTGGTTTCTGAAGATAAGTTACTTTTCTGCCCTCCTCTTTTGCATTGCTCAGTTGATTTGTGAGGAGCTAAATGACCATAAGGATGTGGCAGGGCTGTAGTTGATGAATAGGCAAAACAGATCAGAATTTCAGAACAGAGAAATTTGAATTCTAGAAAGAAGAATGAAGCAGGCATGCTGCCATCCTTTCAGAGAAGAAGTGACATCAAAAGCAGGACTTAGAAGTTGAAATAGAGTAACTAGAGAGGGAAAAATGTGATTGGAACTATTAGAATGCAGGAAATTGGAAAAGAAAGAGGATGAAAGAATGAAAATTAGTTTTAAGAGAGAAAAGGGAAAAAAAATGTTAGAGAAAACATTGGAAAAAACAAAGACTCAGATAAATAAAAACATCGTAATGTGCTGAAAAGAACCTCTTGCTAGCAAAGATCTGACACACAAACTAAGGAAATTAAATACCTGAAAAATTATATATGTGTATTCTCTTAATGGAATCTAATAAAAGTTATGTAATTATACTGATGGAATTAAGTGTTTTCTGGTTAAGTAGGATTATCTGTCCTCATTTGAAAGGTCTGGTATCTGTGGGTCAGGTGAAGTGTATTTTTTTGTTAGCGTATTTTTTAATCTTTACGGGTTTTTTAATGTTCCAAGAAACAAATGGTGAGATCTTTCTTCTTTCTGAATAGGGTGAGCAACTAAAAGCCAAATAATGGGAATTACTGGAAGACCAAAGGCGATTCTTTTTTTTATTTATGTTTGCCACCACTTTTCCTCAGTTCTGAATGCCTTCCTTGTGTGTGCAAGTAGTGTGTCATCTCAGTAAGCATTTGTATTCCCTTTGTTATGTCAGAGCTTTTTGTGTGTGAACTTTTATTTTTTAAACAAGGCACAACAAGTTTTTACATAGCTTCAAGGAGATCTTTTATACTGCAGCATTTTAAAATTGGAAGTTAGCTTTTGTTCTTGGTATGTCTTACATGCTCTCCTACATGCCCTTTAGCTGATGTTTTGATATATAGGATGTTGTAAATGACTTCTTGTAATTTGTATCAGCCTTTAGGGAGAAATCTTGCCTGGATACGTGTTTGAGCAATTAATATCAGAATAACACTGCATTCTGAAAAAAATAGTTATGCCGCTTGTGCCCAGCTCATTCATCTTTTGCAAAACTGGGTAGGGGAAGGAAGAGGTGCTCTTAGAAGAAAGGTGACATTTTTCATATTTTTCAAGAGGGTTGAAGGATACTTGTCGACATCCTAAAATTTTAGGAGTCAGTTGCCTAGACATGGAGCTTATGATCTTTCTGTGGTGCCAGGAGATAAAGGGCATGCTTTCAAAAAATGCTGAATGCACAAAAGAACTGTCTTCTGAGGACTCAGAATGGAGTCTCTCTAGGTGCTGATACAAGAGGAGGAATTAGCAATTGCAGAGGGGTTTGTTGCTTGTCCTTTGTTGCAATGCATCATCTCTATGTAAACCTGTACTGACATCCATTATAGTAGCCCTTGGGGTTTGGTTTGTTGTTTGTTTGTTTTTTTGGTTTTTTTTGTAATATCAGTGTCTTACTGGCTCTAAAGTTTTTTACTTATTTTATTTCAATTTCATTTAGCAGAGACTTTCCTCTCATGAATCTGTTGTAATAAATGTAAGTCTTCATAGACTGTTATGTCTTCTGGTAATTGAAGTTCTAATCTTAGGCTGTTAGTGCAGGTACTGTTTCTTTTTCCCAATAAAATCTTCTTATCAACTTCTAGGTAACACTCAAAAGGTTTTTTTCTTTCTCAATTTGTTTTGCTCAGGCTTGGGATATTTGAGGCTCCTGGCGATACAAGAAACAATTCAATAAGTGTGTAAAAGGCTGTGGAACTTTTTTCTTTGTAAAATACAGTGCACATGGGATATGTATAGTACAGTACAATGTGAGGGTTTTATTTGCATTATTTAGGAAAACCTGCCTAGGTATTTTTCACTAGTAGCACTGTCTACTCCAAATTGCAAACCATCCAACCCATGCCAAGAAAAGTCTTACATGGAGCTTCTGTTGTATGTTCTGTACTTTGCAACAAAACGAGTGCAAGTAGTTAGTGAGTCATTGAAGAGAGTTGCTTTACTTCCCTATGAAAGGCATGCAGGGGACTAGAAATATTACTGAAGGACATGGCACAGAGAAGCTTTCTTAACTGCCTGTTGCTGGGAGCTCACATCTGAGCAGTACAGAGCTCCTGGCCTGTCTCTCTGAAAGCATGAGACAGAGGATCTTCTGCAGTGTTCAGAGAGGAGGAATTACAGGTAAGTAATTTGCTTTCATGGTACTGCAGTTTAAGGAAGGATGAAATAAGGCATTTGATCCCATTAATTAAAATCTGCATACAAATTTTGGTATAAACCTGTGTGTTCTTCATAGGAGAGAAGCGTGTCTACCTATCACTGCCCAGGCCAGGGGTAAGTTGCTTTTGGGTTTGTTGTATTTACTTTGTAGCTGCTGTTCTCTATTTGACTTCTTCCCATGTCACAGCTTGGTGGGGACATAGCCATCCAGTCAGGATGCATGTTTCCAAGATATTGCTAACAGTAAAATATCAATCTTTGCCCATTTATTAAATGAATAATAAACAGACTGAAGACTAGGATAACTAGTTATGTAATGGGCTTTAATCACTTCAATTGTACATAAACTTTAATTCCTATTCATTAATATATTTTTTGCCACATACTCTACTGCCATGCTATATAATAAAAAAAAAAATGCGTTGGCTATTAAATCACTAAGAATATGCTGCAGCATATTGAAAATTAAAAAAAAGAAGAAGATATTACTAACACTTAACATTGTAACATGAGCTTCCCTATGTGGAACAAGGGGACATGTTCAAGCCTGTTCTGGGCTCTTCAAATAAGGGGTTCTGGTTTCCTTCTTTGATCTTAATTGTGTTTAATATAGAGAAAAAAGTTACACCACATAGCCAGTTTTAGTTGTATGTAATATCCTTATCTGATTATAATTGGTATTACATTGTTTCTGAGCACCTGTGTGTTAGGAAACGTCCTAAACCTTGTTAGTATCATGTAAATCAATCATTTGATTCAGTTGCTCTGAACTGAATCTTTTCATGGGTAGGAAGAAGGGAAAGCATGATCTCAGAAAGGCACAGTAAGCTCCAACTTGTTTCTTTCTCTCCTTGCTTTCATTCCTTAGCATGTACTGTTTAGAGGTTGGATTTGAAATGATCCCATCTCTATGTCTTCCATTGTGCAATCTGTGACTTCAAACACAATGCTACTTCTGACCCTTAATGAAAAGAGAAGAGCTCATACATTATAAATCCAGTCTGCAGATTTAAATAGAACGTAATGTTCAGCTGCATGAGCATGGGTGAATTTCACAGAACTAAATATTGAAACTTTTAATAGGGTTTCTGTCCCTCACCAGTTTGACTAAGCCACGTAGCTCCTGGACTTCAGCCAAAATTTAGAGACCAGATGTTTGAAATAAGATTCCACTGATTTCATATACGTTTTAAAATACTTCGAATAAAAACTTTGTGCCCAGCATTTAAACAGTTCTGCTTTGTTTGAAAGGTTGCTGCCTTCTTTTGAGTTTTGCAAGATACTTGCCACTGGGGAGAGTGACAAATGCACAGTTTCAAAGTAGACAGGAAATGCAGATTGCATCCATAGGACAACAGAGTTTCTTCACAGAGTACTTTCTTTGCATAACTGATGCACTGAGCTTTGGAATTGCCTCTCTTCCCAGTGCTGTTCCTCTCAGCAGAGCCTCTGCTCTCCCTGCTGCTGCCACAGATCCGTGCCTGGCTCACGCCCATGCTGTGCCTGCACAGAGGCCATGCTGTTCCAGCCCTTCTAATTAGATTACACATTTTGTTACATCTGTTTAATTGGCACTGTGCTGTTTGCTGGTAATGAGTGGCATCACAGACCATGCTGTAATTGAGGACCAGAGCTGCACTGATGATTCATGTGTGTGCTTAACACATGGGTATATTTTTTCTCTATAGTATTAAGTGTCAAATTGTGTTTTAAAAGCAGAATAACCTATCTACTGATCAGATTTTTAACAACAGTGCTATTCAAATAATGCCCGTGAACACTAGAGAGGAGAAAACTGCAAAAACATTCTGAGCTTTCTTTAGTTATCTGTGGATAGAAAAACTTTCCTGGGCTAGAGTGCTGGTTTTCTTGAATACCCTTCACTCTGCAGCTTAAATATTTCCCATACCTTCTAGACCAAAGTTTGTGTTTACATGCAAATCTAGTTAGGTTTTGTCTTCCTTTCTTTTAAGGCCTTTAAACCAGCATTTCTTAAATTGCATCTTTAATATGCAATATAGTTAAATCACAATTAGGAGTATCAGTTCTTTGTGCTAAATCGTTCGATATGAGATCAGCATTTCTAATACATAGGCAGAATTAGAGTGTCTAATCTGGGTAGACATTCATAAGACTCAGAATATTTAAACATTTTGGGATGGAAAAGAGAAATGGCATGAAAGCTAAACTGACCACCAAATTGCAGTAGGAATTTCAGTAGTAGTACTTTACTTTTGCTCAGACTCTTGGAAGTGGTGAGAGATGGAGATGGCACCTGGAGCTTATTTCTGATGCTGTTCACAACGAACAGTGTTGTTACTGGTTTATTTTTTCCCTGCAGGCATTACTGAGCCTAATTTGCCCAAGTACTCCCACTAATGAATAGCAGCAGCTTTTTTCTGAGTCTCAGACAAGGCTCTCAGTCCTGCACTGAGATCATCCAGCTGCCTCCTGTGCCTCACACCTCCCCAAGTTAGGACAGCAGCTTTTTTCTTGCCATTCTTCTGCAGTCCAGTGGCTTCTCAATGTGGACTGTGGCTCCCATGTGTTTGTTTTTGCTGCCTTTGCACAGTGACAGCACCAGCACATGAAATTAAAGCCAGGAACTGCAAATTAATGTAAAATAAATGATGTATTACTGCCTAAGTGTGTCATGCAGTTGGCAAGCACTGCCTTACTGTAGTCCACTTGCATCAGCACCACTAATTATTGTTTAATATGAGCCAATATTTGGCTTGCAGCCAGACTGGCATTTTTGATAGCTCATGACTTGAAGTAAAGAAGGAAACTCATGAAAAAATCGAAGTGTCAGCATTTGTTTACAGCTACTTCAACAAAGTGACACAGAATAATGGGCTGCCTCCTCACACCAGCATTTTTATGTGTAGCCTACATCAGCTTCCTATTAGCCAAATCAACTTCAAAGTCCCTGTGATACCAGGGTCATCACTGATAGAAAAATCAGTGCAGGAGTACTTGGTTAACTGTTTAGTCCTGAGTAGTATTGAGGATTTAGAGGGTGAGGGGAAGAGACTGTACTGCATTAGGAAGTGGAGTCTTGAGAACTGTGGAAGAGATTTTTTCTTGAAATCTCATGGCATCTGCACCTGCCATTTCAGGAGGACGGACAGATCATAACAGTTGCTACTGAGAAGTTTGTTTGAACCGCTGTAACTCTCCTCAAAAGTCTTGAGTATAGAGCTACCTCTTATGACTTGTTAGTAAAATGATTACCAATTTCTTTTATTTAAAAATATTATTTTTTGTTTGAAACAGAAGCATAATGCAAATCTGAAAGCATTAAAGCCAGTCAAACTAGATACTGAGGTAAGATACCATCATTTTAGTAAAAAACCTCATATTCTTTTCTTGTCTGAAGAATGTGTTTTTAAGTGCCATAAATATGGTTACCATTTACAGGAACAGGCAAAAATAGCAAAACTTGGATTAGAATTGCATCTGCTAACATCTGATGTGGATTCTGAGACAGAGAAATGGGAGGATCAGGAGAATGAGATTGTGCAACATGGGCAAGGCATGTCAAGTATGGCTTACTCCATGTATTTATTTACCAGGTAATTACACTGTACTCAGCATATTTTGGTGGGAAAAAGAGCATTAACAGTGTTTATAAGAAATAAGACAATTTAATTTTCAGAGTATAATAACTGGGACACATTCAGAAAAGAGCTTGATTTTATCCTTAGGCTTTAAAATTTTTTGTAATTTCCTAAGCTGTTTAAAACCCTCATAATTTTATTTTTAAAGGGCTAAACATCTGGTTTTTGTTGCAGCACACCTATTTAAGTATCTCTTGGGTACAGAGAACATTTTAAGAAGTATGTTTGTAAATACTTGGCAAACTAAGGGAATTAAATCACAGATATATAACTGTAGATGAGAATTACTGATCTTTGTTGTAGTGAAGTGTTGTTCTGAAACTTGCCTGTGCAATATCTGCTTTCTTACTTGAAGGATTTAGGTCTGCTTGGGTTCTTTTTACAAGAGTGGTTTTTTGTTGCCTAGTAGTCCAGTAACACTCAGTATGCCAGAGATGTGGATTTCTGGTTTTGTTCAGCTTGTGAGAACTGAGCCATTGCTAATTCCCCAACAGCTGCTGAGGTGTTTGTGTAAATTTTGAAATGCAGTTCCCGTAGTTAGTTATTGCCTAAACCTTACCTTCTAAAAGACTCATATTTACAGTTCAGTGGTGTGAACTGTAAAATGTTCAGTGGAGAGACTACAATTTTTGCAAGTAGCAGGCAAAATACTCTGCAGTTTATAAATGGCATATCTTCTGCTTTTGTTATTTCCCACAGAGGAGAAGGACTTCTGAAAACTACTCAAGATTTATTTCATCAGGCAGAGGTAATGTATTTTTAACAAAACGGGACATAGAGACTGTTGAGTGAAAGCCAGATTGGAACTTAAATGTCTGGTTCCTTACACATAAGTACAATGTACCATGAATTGACTGGCAGCTGGAGGTTTTAAGCAGCCTAACTCTGGTACTTTCTGAAAATGAACTTCCCAGTGTTCCAGTAGTAGCTTCAGACAGCATTCATCATACTGATAGATTCCAGTTAACAGAAGGGATAGCAAAATGGCATTATGGCAAATCCAGTGGACTTCAACAAGTTTGTGGTATTTGTTGTGTCACTTAGCTCAGTCCCTGTTAGCAGAGACTAAATCCTAGTTAGCAGTATTTTCATGGGAAAGAAAGATGTAAAAATATGCATAATACAAACAGAAGACAAGGGGCCAAAGGAAGGAGTGTGGGATGCTATTTCCAGGATGCATGCCTGTGTGTAACAGGAGACTGGTTACCTTTGAAAGGACAATAAACAAACATGGCAAGTGTCATCTACCCACAAAAAGTTTGAGAGCTGCCACAGTGCAAAACATAATTGGAAGTCAGGGAGGTTTTTTTATATTTAAAGGCCTTTAAGCTGTGCTTATCTGGGAGGATGGCAATTTGTAGTGTAGCTTGTTATTTCAGAAGTCACTGCAATCTGCTGGCTTGTGAATTATAGACATCTACAATTATTACAAGTATTTCCTGCTGCATTTTTACTTAATAGTACACTATTAAAAAAGGAGGGGGAAAGGCTCATCTTCTGTTGTGGTTCATTTTGTTACATGCTTTCTCCCCCTTTCAGATTTTTGCCACAGAGGGCACTAAGCTTGCTTCAGCTCTTCATGCTCTTTCTGATCAGGTGATGTATCTTTGACACCAGTAATACTGCTTAAAAGCTGGTTGTGCTGTCTTCTCCCATAACTTAATATCAGAGTCTTTGAACACTGGGTTGTTTTCTCTTCCTGACCCTTGTTTCAGGTACAAGATGATAAGCCTTTACTTCTCTTGGAGGCTGAAAAACTCATCTCTATGTGCAAGCAGCTCCAGATAACAGCTAAAGCTTCTGCTCAGGGTAAAAGTGCTACATTTACAAAGGTAAGGTAAAAATTACATCTGTTTCTCAAAGTAATACCTAAATTGTTTTGAAATACAGTAACTTACTAATTTATGCTCCAGCTAAAATATGGAACTAGATTGCAGTAATACTGTAACCCACTAGAACTTCATTTGGATAGACAGGAACTGTAATTAAGTGTACCTCAGTATGGATTTCAGTGATCAAAATTTTAATGAAGGTAATATGTATTTCCACCGCTGTAATAATTACTGTTATTATTGTTACTGATGCTTAACATAAATGTAACAAACGCCAAACCCTCAACTCTATTACTCAAATACCTGCTTGCTTAGTAGGGAGTCTACCCTAGACTGCCCAGATGGTTTTGATACTCTGTTTGCTATAAATCCATACACACACAGCTGCCATGAAAGTTTCAGCACTGTTAGCACAAGAAGTAGATCTGCAAACATCAGTGGGGAATGGAGGTCAGGCTTCTTGAAGAACTCAAGGTATCCCTGAGCCAGCAGCATGATCAGTGTGAGCAAGAGCATTTCTGGGTGCCTGGATGTTTGTTTCCAGTTGGCTGTGGAAAAGGTGTTTCAATTTTACAGCAGGGGCTGAAACTGGCTAGAGCATGCAAGCCACTCAGAACCAAGTGAGCATCCTGGGGCTACTGCTTGGTTTGTTTTACACTCCCTAGATTAAATGGGAGCTCCAGGCTGTTTATACAGTGATGTATCAGTACATAGCAATAATAGGTCCTCAAATTAATGTTCGTGGGCTCAGGCTTCTGACCTGTGCTGAGTGTTGGGATTTAAGAGAACTTTTAGTGTAACTCACATCAAAGTAAGGCTTAGGTGATGCATGGCTTTCTAAATCATGCTGGCAAGACATAAAACAAAAAGAAAACCATGAAGAATTGGGATGATTCATCCTGAGATGGTAAGAGCTTCTTTCCAAGAGACTTCTATTACTGTTGAATATTATATTATTAGCAGTGCATTCTCTTGGGATGTGTGTTGTTCCCTTCTGAGTCATAGCTCAAGTCATGGCTTAACAGAAAGGATGTTTTGCATGTACAATACATAAACATTTTTACAAATGTAGGCAAAACCATTTGATTAGAAGATATTTCAGAAGGGCAAGTATTACTTAGTCCAGCTTGAAGCCGACCACCATCTCCTGCAGAAAACAACTGCCTAACACAAGTAATGAGTGGTGTTACTCTACTGTCTTGGTCAGGTTGATGCTTGCATCCTGAAAACAAGGAATGTGATGACTCTGTTATGCCAACTCCTTCCACTTTGTTGCAAATTACTGAGAAAGGCGAGTACTTGGTTCATCTGCACTATTTTGAAGTTTTGGGTTTTGTTTGGTTGGGTTGTTTATTTGCTTGTTTTTAAGAAATCATTTTTATGTATATATACACAGAATAAAGAAGGAAATGGTTGCCTTAAGCCTGCTCCACCATGGAAAGAAGACAGAATACGAGCTGGTACAAGTACACGTACTCCAGAAAGAAGAGTGGAGACATTTGGCATCAAGTCTTTAGAAAATCATGTAACAAACATGACATTTTTAGAGAGCAAGTAATTACAGCACTGAGAAATGCAGGAACTCCCATCTGAAAATAACACTTGCTGAATTTTCAATATTGCTTTCATTTGTGGAAAGTCAAGCCAGGTGAATTTGAAATAAAACTGTTGACCTTCTGTCACATCTAATAGATGTCCCCTTACTTAGCCATTAAAACACCAGCTAGCCTAAATGTTCTGTATTTTTATAATGTGAATGCCTTTCCTATGCTCACTATTGATACCAGTTTTGTAATTAATGCTTATGAATGTCTTAATGGATGTGTCAACCCAAAGATGCTGCTAATAGACATTTGATATAAAGACCCCTGTGCTGCATATGCTATATGTAACACTACTGTTGAAGTCTGTAAACTCATCTCTGGCCTATTTCAGTCTATGTATTTGAGAAAGCAGAATCAGGAATGTAGTCTGAAAGGCTGTGGCCTGAAGCACTGAAATGTTACCTTAGTTGCAAGTTATACCTGCAATGAAGTAGTTCTAGGAAAAAAGCCCTCTTTCAATAGCTGCACCCCTGAAGTTTAATCTTGATGACATGATTCATCTCTACAGAAGTGTATTTCTAAGTGATTAATAGTCTTGACTCAAACTCTTTTTCTTTTATCCTCTCTGTTTGTAGATGGCAGTTGTTGCTTTCTTTTTTATTAAAACTTACTGAGCAGAATTTGAGTTGCATGTAGAACCACTGAAGTATTATGCAGACTTGATATTATGCCATTTATAATCTAAGAAAATATACTGATTATTACAAAATCCTGTACAAAGGGCATTATTTGACTTCAGGATACCATGAAAATACAACTTGCTGTGAAATACATATTTTCAAGTTTAACTGCTCTTTGTACATAGGCTTCTGTTCCATTTTTTATTTTCAATTCAGCTTTGTCAAACTCCATATTGCATTAGTTTAGCTAAATTACATGATAGCTAAATCATACGATTTTTCTGTATGTATTATGCTTGCATTAAGCAGAAGCAAAGCTGTCTTTGGAACATAAACACCCTCCAACATGTCATTCTGAGCTTATTTAAAAACCTGTAGTCCTAGAATTCAGAGAAAAATTCTATGGAAATTTTTTAACAAAAATTTTAATAGACAAACTCTTTGAACTGCTTTATTCTTCCATGATTCAAGCAGTTTAGGTCCACTTTTCAAAACTGGCACAAGGCCTTCTCAATACTACAAAACTCAGTGTACAACAAAAGTATCAAATACAGACAGGAAGTGTAGAATTGATTTCATGAAGCAGCATTACGACGCTTCAGCAAAACTTCCTCGTACTCCTTCTGTGTCAGAAGTCCTTGAGTTATGCTCTTGCTTTCTTCAAATTTGGGTAGAACCACTGCAATGTACCCCTCAGTTGATGGCTAAAAAGCAAGACTGAAGTTAGCAATGAAAAAAAATTAGCAATGAAATAAAAGTTGGAAAATAAAGAACAAGAGAGTGTGGTACCTTTTCTTGCAGAAGAGCAGGATTACTAAGGATGTTTTCATTCACTTCTATCAGCCGCCCTCGTATGCAGCTGCAAAAGTGTTGAGATTCAGTAGCTGTGCCTGGTGTGTTGTGGTAAGAAGAAAAAGGGAAAAATCTTACCTGTAGATGGTGTACTCATCTCCATCTGATGAAGATATCCTGCACAGAGGGGCAAGTTCTGTTAAAAACTGAGCTCCCTGAATTTGGAAAATAAAAAAAAAAGTATGTAATTTTAATTACATGGGGCTTTCAGAAGTATTACCATCAGCAAGGTAATAAAAAGTCAAAAAAGCAAGATGTGTGGTAAGGTACAGGTCATTGCAAGTTACAGAGCTGTACTTCCGTACAGAAGGGAAGGTGCCAACTTCATTATGTGCACAAATCTAATAGAAGCTTGTTAAGAGCTTACAGATTTGGTCATAATTAAGGTTCTTGCAGAACAGCAGACTTGGAGTTTGATCAGACTAAATTCAGGGGAGAGAGGAGAAGAACAGCACTGTTGATTTGGGTGTAAGCAGGTTAAACTACACATTCAAAAACCCACCATGAAACCCTGAACTGGCCCATCTGCTATCTAGATCTGCTTGAAAAAAACAGTAGTCTCCTTGGACTTTTCTTGGAAGCAAATTCTTTTCAGGGATGTTTGTGTCCCTCTGTACACCATCAAAAAATTACTAAAAGCAAGTGGGTTTGAGCAACACTGGAGCCACCAGTGTTGTAGGAGCACTGCAAGATCCTGGCTGGGACTGGCACACACAGACACCTATTGAGTTTTTAAATTCTTCAGCTGCAGAGGGGCTGGTTTAAAATGAAATACAAAAGTAACCTGCTGGGTTTCTATCCAAGAAAAGACAGAAAGTCTCAGGCAGTGTGAGAGACTAACATGGAAACTAACCAAATCAAAAAGCCATACCCTTTTTGACTTCCCAGAGACCTTATTCTGAAGTCTGCTACAGTTTGCACTGATTTGGTAATTAATGTTTTTAATTGTTTTCCCACTTTGAAGAAGAGGATGGGCTTCTGCCAAGGTGATGACACAGATTCTGCAAAAAAGAAATAAAATTATCACACTGCAGTTTTAAGAAGCCACGCTCCTTTGTGCTGTAAGCAAGCTCCACAACCTCTGCCCATCTTACTTGACACCTACTGTACCAAACCAAATGAAAATGGCATTCTGACCTAAAGCAACTACCATAGAAAGTGCTTCATTTTGAGACACTAGACTGGATCATCAAAAGCACTATACTTACTTTAACAGAACCACTGCTTTTAAATCAGTCAGTGCTGTTTTATCTGTTGTACCCCAAGGGTTCACTTGTCAGCCAACAGCTGAAGTAGATCCTCACTTCAGGAAAAACGGAAAGCACGGTATACTTTTGGCACAAAATGTAACACAAAGCAGTGTTTCTCAGCAGCTGACGGCCCTTTGTAAATAGTTACAGCAGATGAATGCTTTGGTGATCTGGGCTTTAGTTTACCTGCTGCTTGCATTTCATTTTTTAAAGGAGGGTTATTTCTTGCCACAAACCTGGAGAGTTTGAGACAAGCCAGCTGAAGAGACTTGGCCTGCCTTCATCCCTGGCCCAGAACCATGCTTAATGCCACAAGCAGGGAGAGCCAGAATTTGCCAGTAAATGAAGAGAGATCAAGCTATTCTGTTTGAGAGGAGTGTAAAACCTACAGCAAGCACCAGAATTAACAGAACAGTGACTGCAGAGAAAACCAGGGCACAGAACCAGCTATCTCCCAGTCAATGCTGTATCCATCTCCCCAGACTCCTGGGGAGTTCTGGCTGCACACTTCCCACAAGAGGGAGCTGGATCCTGGCGAATGCATCCACCATGCCCTAGCAGCAAAGCTACCTCCTCTTCACCTCAGCCTCCTTCTAAGGGGAAGATGATAGATTATCTGTTTGTCATCTGATGGAGCTGAGACCTGGCAAAACAATGAAGAGACAACTTTACACTGCCTAGAAATAGCAAACTGAGCCACAGCCCCATACATAATAATGGTAAAATACTACACAGAGTATTTGGCTAAGCTGCTGTGGAAGCCAAGGGTCCTGATATTTCAGAATTCAAAGTAGCAAAACAGTCTTCGTAGACATTTGAACAAATTCTTATTTCCTTCTGCCCATGTCAACAGCATTTAAAGTACTGTTTTTATCAGACACCTGAGACTCATAACCTCAGTATTTAGTACAAATGCAAGGGTGTCCTTTCTTTCTTTTGCTGTGACACCTGTTATTTGCAGGTACTCTAGTTTCCCTTTTGACAGAATGAGGAAGAACTTCAGGAAACAGCCACAGAGAAGCTCCAGCTCCAAAGGCTGCAGTCAAGTGATGGTTTTGCTCTATGCCAAGCACACCTTTCCTTTCACTCTGAATTTTTAATAGGAGCTGGCAACTCACTGGGAACACCTTCCCTCAATACATGAGCCACTGGCACTGCCAGTTTTTGTGCAGACATAAGTTAGGTTCTGCTCTTCCCTCTGGGACTGAACATCCCAGGAGTGCACCTGATGCCCTAACAGGCTGCAGCAGGGAGAGGTTAAGGCATATTATGAGACTCTAAATGAGATACAGGGTTGATTTATTCCAAATAACTGGATATCCAACTACATCCAATCAGAAGCAATGCATGACACTTTCCTATCTTGCCTTCACTATCCATAGTACACAAATGTACAGGGAAAAGAATTACATTGTACATAGAAAAAGCCGAATGTTTGTTCAAACTGAAGGAATTAGAAAACAAGTTAAGCAGGCGCCTTCGAAATGTCATTACAGAAAAGCCTTTTGGAACGTTGCTCTTCTGCCACTGATGATCACAGAATCAATTAGGATGGAAAAGACCTCTGAGATCGAGTCCAACCTATGGCCCAACACCACCACGTCAACTACACCACGGCATTAAGTGTCACGTTCAGTTTTTCCATAAACAGCCGCAGGGACGGTGCATGTGGCCCTTTCCTCAGGAGAGGGTGCAGGGAGCGAGGGCAGCACCACGGACGCGGACTGCTGAGCAGTAGTGCAGGGCGGGGAGGGCGTCGGGAGGGAAGGGGCCAAGCCCCACTGTTCTTCCTGGAGCAGTAACTGCACCATGGGGCGGGTAATTTGTCACTCTCCCGTCCTCCCACCTTCCCCAACGCAGGCCCGCCCGGTGCTCTGTCCCTGCCCAGGCGGTCCCGTGTCCCGGCTGCTGCGGCCACCGCCGGTCGCTGCGGCAGCGCCCTGCCCGAAAGCAGCCCGAGCCCTCCCAGGCTTGCCGAGCGCCGGAGCCCGGCGGGCAGGGGCGGGCCCCGCCGCCCGCACGCCACTCGCCTGTTGGAGTGCTGCAGCACGCAGAAGTCCTCGCACGGCCGCCCCTTCACGTCTGCAAGAGGGGCACAAACAGGAGTCAGGGCTCCGCCGCCGCCCCAGCCCGGCCCGGCCCCGGCCCGCGGCGGTACCTGGCTTGTACCAGCGTGTGAAGTAGCGCTCCGCGCCGCCCGGCACCGCCGCCTCCATCCCGCCCGGCCCCTCACGGCCCGGCCCGCCCCGCCAAACCGCAATGGAGTAGAGCATTACTTACTGTGCCTTGGGCTTTCCCTCCCCGCCGCCCCGAGAAGGTAATTACAGATGTAACATCTTTCGCCCTATCCCACCTGAGAAAACCGCTCAAACACCTGCGGTTTGGTTCAGTGGTTTATTTTCTCTAGCACACAGCAATACAGTAACAGCTACAGTGATCATACATATATACACACACACACACAAAGTACTTTAAATTAAAAAAAAAAAAAAACACAAAAAAAACCTGACTCAAATTTCATTAAAACATCTTTTTGTTTCTTGCTTCTGGAAAACAGAATCATACAGTTCATCCACAGAAATTTCAAGTGTCTCAGTTCAGGCAGCAGGAGAGCCTCTGTGAATTCCATTTGAGCCTGCATTGTGGTTTTTATAAACATCAATGAGCTGCGTTGCCACACCACACTTGGCATCACATTTAGACACAAAGGAGCAGAGAAATCGTACCAGGTGAGATCTTGAGCACCTCCACACCTTTGCTCTGACTCCCACTACACAGACTAACTACACGTGACACCTTTTCTGTACAAATACAGGCTAAAACCATTAGGAAAAACATAAAAACAAAACAAACAAAATTGATTCCAGCATTGTTTGCCTATTCCATTTACTCGCATCTAGCACAGGCACTAAAGGCAGCTGTGACAGCATATAAAATTAAGGTCTGTACCATAATTAAGCTACAGACAGATACACAAAATAGACACTTCCATTTATCAGCCAGGCACATTTAAAAACTGCTCCAGAAAAATATATGCATAAAAATGAAGGGTTACTTAGAGGCTCTGCGCCATCAGTTTGCCAAACCATCAGTATTCCCAACACAAGTACATTGCAATAGGTGCAGATTCTACTTTATAAGGCTGAAAAGAAAAACAACAAAATAAACAAACCAACTCAAAACAAACAAAAAAATACCCAACCAACCTTGTGTCCATCTTGCTGATACAACCTACAGCAAGCTTCAGTCTATAGTCATCTCAATTATTAGTTTGGACAGCTGTCTGTCATGGACATTTTTTCATCAATTATTAAAGAGCACTGAAGGGGTGGAATATGCTTGTGTTTAGGATAGAGACATTTCTGCCCACATGCTCTAAAGGCAGTTCATTTTTCTTACTGTCAAATTAGCAGTGTGTTTTGATATGCAGATATTTTAATGTCAGTTGAGTACATCGAAATTCAGCCAAGAACCCACTGAAAACACTGAAATTTGTAATCTCTCTCCATTATTTAGTCATTGATCTTAAAATTTCTTGAGCAACACTAAGCTAATTGCCCACTTTCTGTGTCACATCCAGCAGGTGGACAAGAGAAGTCCAGCTGACCTGGCAGCTATTACGGTTGTAGGCTAACAGAAATCCATAGTGAAAAATTCAAAGCAAACTGAGCTCATCCAAGTCTGAAATCTCCCAGGACCACTGAGACGCTCGATTTCTGTAGCTGAGAGTGTGGTCCAGAAGGTGGAAGCTCCAAGGGCTGAAGTGCCACTGCTTTTATGGTGTTTCCCCCACACCACAGGTAGACACTGTGCCCAAGCCCTATAAAGCTCACTAGGACACGGTGAGGCTGCATCCCAGACACTGCTTCACACAGAACAGAGCCAGTGAGAGGTCTGGAAGACAGGAAGGGAGAATGCTTGCTGATTTTTATTCCTCAGGAACAGGTGTTATCCATGAGGAACGGTACAGGAGCACAAACTGAGGCACATCAGCTCTGATGGCGACCAGCGCCATTACCCCAGCAAAGGCAATGCTCACTTAGACGGGTCACGGTCAAATCAGAGCGCTCTGAAGAGTGACACATTCAGCTGCAATAAAGAGCCATCAGCAAGAAGCCTCCAGAGGAAAAGCAGCCACATCTTGAGAGATCTGCAAAAAGGTGAGACTGCCAAGATGGGAGGTCAGTATAGGAAAATGCAGTAGCCAAGGCATGATAAAATTCCATTTGACAGGTTTAGTGTGTGTATGAGTGTCAGCACGGTTGTTTGGATCTCACATATCTTACTAAAGAAGGAGGCTGTGATGTGCATATGGCAGAAATAAAGCAGCTTTTGATGAGGCAAAAATTATGGTATTTAAGCACTAGAGGTGGAAAGGGAAAGATGAAGACCAGCAGGTGGGTTTGATGCAGAGTTCAGCTTCTAAGAAGTAAAAAAATGAACACAGAGGTAAGGACAGAATTTTTGACAGAGCTTAGACTGAAAACACACATTACCTTCTCCTCTGATAATTCAAATAAGCTAACACAAATAAGCTAACAGATTAAACACATCGAAGATAAGCCATGGGTAGATACACATCCATTTTCCATCATACTCCTAGATATTACTAATTCAGACTTGGGAACACCAGACTATAACTGCTACAAGAAAAGAGTAAGGACAGCACAGGATGGGTGATCAAAGAGATGCTATAAAAACGTAGCACATGGCTGTTGTACCATGGAATGGCTCCTCTGTTCAGAGTTGTGCTGCTAACAGAAGTCCAGAGCCTTTA
This sequence comes from Climacteris rufus, assembly GCA_013398175.1. NCBI lineage: Eukaryota > Metazoa > Chordata > Aves > Passeriformes > Climacteridae > Climacteris > Climacteris rufus. The sequence goes on from VZRZ01008693.1 coordinate 714,168, forward strand.
TCAAAATGCAAGAGCATAGAGGACATATAGAGTGTAAAGTGCTTAATGAGGGGAGATAATGCTCCTACATATTGTCAATGTTCTTATTAGAGTAGCTTCTAGTGATGGAAAATTAGGTTAGGGGGAGGAAAATTAGTGCTTCCAGAGGAGAATTCTGTTCTCCTCCCCAAACTGCTCACCAAGCAGACACACATGGGTTCACATGTGCAGATACAGGGGAGGTGGTAAGACACCATCACAGCTTAGTGCTGCCTTCAGGATACATCAGGAGAGCTGAAGGAAGGACACCTTTCTCAACCCCCTGGCTTCAAAGGAGGCATGGAACAGGATTTCATCACTGAGGGCAGAAAAGTAAATCTCAATCTTGCTAACCTGAGGAAAGACCAAGGGAGGAGAAGCTAATATTCCACTGGCTGCAAAAACTCCTGTTATACTTTTCTCAACTACTAAAAAAGCCTCAAGCCTCTCAATTAATTGAAAACATCTATTTCTGAGGTGATGGAATAGTTCTTGGCTTCCATGTATGACACACCAACAGACTGCTTCAACCTGATATTATGAAACATTTCTGTATTGTTCAAGCTTTTCATTCAGCTGATGATTTGAAGCAGTGGATCAGAAGTAAGTTCTCATTCTTATACTTCTGGGATTTTTAAAGATAGCTAGTAAGATAGCATAATTCTGTTGTTTATTCATCATATAAAAGTTGTCTACTCTTCTCCTTCCCTGCAAATGCAGAATTTATTTATTTTGCCTTTTATTTTCAGCCTTCTTTCGGTTATATTCAGGGTGGTTAAAAATATTAAGACTGTAGGCTCAAACTACATATTCAACTATACACTTATTATCCTTAACACACTGCTTCCCCAGATATGCTACCAAAGAAATTTTGCAAGAACTAAAGCTGAGAAATCCAAAATAGCAAAGAATATAGCTGCTTTGCAAGCACAGGTTTGTGTGCAATCACACTGAACTACAAGTAGGCAGCTCTCCCACTCAGCTTATTTTCCCAAAGTACATCAACACTTTACTTCAGGAAGCTGTTGCAGGAAATAACTGTTTATCTCAGCCCGTAGCACTCCTCCCCTTGATATCAAACAGGCTTTAATACACCTTTGTCACTTCAGGCACTGTAAGTGGGATACAGCACTGCTTTTGAAGTCTTTGTGATGGAATTCACTTATCTTAGAGCTTTTACAATTTAAGAGCTGGACTTTTGTTGCTGATTTGAAAGACTGGTGAAGAGTAACTCATACCAGAAGGGATGAAACAAGTAAAACATATCATGTAAACACTTAGAACATGATTTTACATGAATTTGTTTAGAGTAGAAACCAACTGGAATAAGGAATCCACAAGCTATTGAGGAAACCATCACCACAAAGGATCGACTCATCTGCCTTTCCATATAAACCAGGTGGATGCAGAAGAGATGACTTTCTACTAATAAACACATGCTACCCATTAGATGTCTTTTTCCTGTTTTACTTTGCTCACTGTGCTTTGTACCAACAGATTTTGATTGTGCTAAAATAAAAACCACTGTTCTTTTACCTCTTTAAACCAACAAAACCACTGAAGTAAAAAACATTTCATATAATCACATACAGTAAACAAATGTAATAAAAAAACAACCCAAGTCCCCCACGATACAGATTTGGCACTTTTGCCATGTTTTACTAAGTACCACTTTCCACAGTACCATGAGCAATGCTAAATCCTAAGTAACAAAAAACCAAAAGAACAAAAAAACCCCAACAAAACCAAACTTTACAGTGTTCGTTTCAATCAGGGGAGAAGGGAGGGAAGTACACAACAACAAAGGACACCATGAAAAATATCTACTCTATATGAAACGTACCTTTCCAATAAGGAAATTCATAGAAAAAAAACCCCTACCACTTATAATTTAACACCAAGCTGTCTTCCTGGCAACCAGGATTACAGGTTTATGCTGAATACAATCTTATGTTCAAATACTGAGATAAGCAGCATTATCCCAAAACCCAGGAGAATCCCAGCATTCTGTAACAGGAAGTATCCCCACCGGCTACATCCATGGTCACTGGCATCATTGTGGAGCATTTCAGGTACCTAAACAAACATGAAAGTGTTAAATGCCTTTAAAATAAACAGTTACTTCAAAACATTAATTTTTCAACTATGTTATACAAAACTCAAACAACTCTAGACACTCACCATATCCACAAGAGCCACATACATGAACAAGCCAGCAGTAAGTGCAAATATCCACATTGAAACATTGTCTGCATAATGACCAATAAGGATCCCAGTTGCCATTCCAAGATAGGCCAGCATAGCCGACAGAGCATTATACAGCACAGCTTGCTTGACAGTCATACCAGCTTTCAGAAGCACAGCAAAATCTCCTATAACAGGGTGGGGAGGGAGGGAAACAAAACAAACCAAAGTTTTCATTTTTGGGTAAGTATTGCAGTATTCTCTTTCTTACTGTTCTCTTACTTAGAAGACTACTAAGTTATTTTTATGCTGTCATTTGCCTTTTTTTCTTTTCCTTCATAAAATCAAAAATCACGGGGACCATCGAGTCCAGCTCCTGGCCCTGCACAGGACACCCCAAGAATCACACCACATGCCTCAGTGCATAGTTCAAATGCTTCCTGAATTCTCTCAGGCTGGTGCTGTGACCACTTCCCTGGGAAGCCTGTTCCAGTGCCCAACCACCCTCTAGGAGAAGAACCTTTTTCTAATATTCAATCTAAACCTCTCCTGACACAACTTCAGGCCATTCCCTCAGGTCCTGTCACTGGTCCTGACACAGAGAAGAGATCAGTGCCTGCCCCTCCTCTTCCTCTCATGAGGAAATGGTAACTGCAGTGAGGTCTCCCCTCAGTCTCCTCCAGGCTGAACAGACCAAGTGACCTCAGCTGCTTCTCATATGGCTTCCCCTCAAGGCCCTTCACCATCTTCATGTCTCCTCTGGACACTCTCTAACAGCTCCACGTCCTCGTGCTGTTTGCATTTAAACCACCACTGTAAAATGCTGCACTACCTGGTATGTGTTCCTACAATAAAATATCTCTACTCAACTGCACATTCCATTTATTATCCTGTAACTGTTCTTTAAGTCTGTTTCATAAATTTAAAAATAATTTCTTTATTAATTTCTGTAAATGATCCTTAACATCTTATTTTTATGCGAAGGAATGACAGAGGACCAGCCAGAAACAGGTTTTCTGTAGCTCAGAACAGATTTTTTTCTAACCCAGAGTAATATAAGCTTATTATTTGGAAATAAAATGGATTCTGTGTAAGTTATCTCCAGTTAAAGTAAACAAAAGCAATCTTCAAAGCTGAGCTGAATAATTTGTCTGAACAACAGTTTTTCCTACAAAATATGGCAATTAAGATGAACTGGTATATTATAAACATTGCTTAACACTAACAACCATGATCCAATTTTAATCCCAGCTAACTCAGCTAGTCCCATTTATTTCAATATTCCTATGCCACTTCATGTTCTCTGTTAAAGAAGATATTTCCTACGAAGTTTTCTGTTCTGATTAAAGAAGTATGATTTAAATTTTAAAAGATTTTTATTTCCCAAACCAACAGAAGAGTTGAATCTAAAATTATCAGATTCATAACATGACCTTGCTTTTTACATCTGAACTAACAACATTTAATATATGTGATTAACACAAATTCCATGATTAATACGAACAAGACTCAATTCCTCCCAGCCCATAAAATCAGGTATGTTTTCTCCACAATAATGTACTTCTGTATAACATTACTGTACAAATATATCAAGCTGTTTATACAGAGAGAGTTCAATGTTTACACATACTGGTTTACAAGCTCCATTAAATGAAACCGAATGTTCTACTTTCTGGGGAATTAAACCTTAAAAAAAGTGAAAGCAAACTGTTCTGTCTTCACTTGATGTACCAAGTATGACTGTGACCATGACAGCTGAGAAATAAACACCAGTTGCACATTCAAAATGATTTGACAATTGGAAAGATCAGCTTCTTCTCGAGTTAAACTGAGCAGATCCATCCTGTTCTCACCAGCTGCCCTTCAAAAGGGCCAAATACTGAACTCATATTGTGAGGCACGACAATAATCTCTCATGGGACTGCACACAAATCTAAATCACTTGAGCTTGAAAGACAAACTGTTTCCAGAAAGATTTCTAAGTAGTTTCAAGTTGAATTTAGAGCTACAGCAGTTCTTTGCACGACTTAATGAAAAAGCAGCAAATGTTATGCACAAAGTACTTTGACTAATCATGACCTTCCTTTTAGCAGCACAAGCACAAGAATAAAATTAAGAGATGTGAGAAAAGCAAATTCTGTCATGCATTCTCCTGCAATTCACAACTTATGTTAAATACAAGGAAAATAAATCTACAACTAAACTAGACAGAAAAGGCTGTAACTGTAAGAGCCAGTTTTAAAGAAAGTATATTAAATATTTATTTTTAAAAGTAGGATCAATTTAATTAAGAAATGTTTAAACAGTCTTAAGTAAATTAGAAGTATTCTTAAGTAGACAACCTGACACAGATGAACAGTTCTGATCAAATTTTACAGTGCTACAGAATAAAATGACTTAATCTCCCACATGCACTGTAAGTACATATAAGTGCAGCATATGAAAATGCTGGGGTCTTACCTAGCTCGTGAGGTAATTCATGGCAAAATACAGCCACAGAAGTGCTTAAACCACTAGATAACCCTTCAGTAAAGGCTGCTCCTACGAAGAGACAGGAAAAAAAAAGAAAACATTACTGCATATTCAGACATCAAGTGCAGAAGCATTGTTGCACAAGCGTATGTCATATTAGGACATATTCGTTTCACTCAAATTTTTCTTTGGGAAGCATTTAAACTTTAACTGAGCAGTTGTTTATGACTCTTAAGTTTCAAAATTCTTCTACAGAATCTTCTGATTAAAGTAAACCACATTTCAATATCTTATTTCTGAACTAAGCCAAATGCCTTGCAACAACATAACCCTTCCCAAAAAATGTAATAAATGGATATATTGTCAGAAACACTTTTTTTTTTAATATGCAAATGGAAGAAAGCAGCTCAACTGCATCTGAGAGTCAGACACTTCAAAAACAGGAAGTAAAATCAGCAGTAAGGGAGGCTTTTAGTGAAAGATTGAATTCTAGGCAGCTTGCTTTTAACTAACAACCACACTTTAAGCAGAGAAAAAAAAAAAAACAAATCACAAAACCCCCTTAAAACTAGTCCAACATTTCTCATCTTTTGTCTTTTCTGCTCCTCCTGTGTCTTTACCATTTTTCTTGTTTGGCAGCAGCTCAGCAGGACACAGCACAGGGCAGGGCTGCAGAGCTGCAGCACAGCTCACATGCAGCGTGCCAGGTCCCCAGCTGCACAGAGAGCCTCTCCAAGCGTGCAGAGCCACATCCAGCATCCCTTCAGCTGCTACCAGCAAACAAAGTGCTGGCAACAGCAGTCAGAGAGGCACAAGGCCATGTCACAGTCGCTGGCACACAAGGGGCAGGACCAGGAATACTGCTCACATAGGAAGCGACCACAGGAGACAATCCCCTCTTGTCACTGGGGAACTCTACATGCTGACCTAACTCCTGAGGGAGACACTGCTATCCAGCTATCAATGTGCAAGAAACAAGTGATGCTGCTCCCTGAAGTGACAACAGTAGCAACTTTCCCTCTGGGATGTGTGCTGGGGCACCCAGGGAAGGGGGTGCAGGAAGGAGTACGCAGGCATCCCTGGATGAGCGATAACAAATGGGATTGAGAGCATCTTCAGAAGAGGTTCTACAGAGGCAACAGCCCAAGCCTCTCAGACTAAAGAGCAAGGCAGGACCAAAGCAGCACTGGAACAGGAAACATGAACTCTCACATGGGTAACATTTGAAGACAGTGACGTCTGGCAACAGGAAGAACACTCAGTCCCACCTGCAGCTACTGATCTGAAGACCATGGTCAGGACCTTGGCAGCAGTCAGAGGACAAATGAGTTCTGCCTTGCCCAGCAGTTCAGTGCATCAGATTAGGGCCAGCAGCACAAAAAAAAAAGGAAAGATTTTTTTAGTGATAGGAGATTCCCTGCCATGCAGGACAGCGACAGACCTGCTGACCTGTTGCCCAGGCAAGTCCATTGGTTGCCCAGAGTCTGCCTGAACAATGCTGTGGAGACACCACCAAAGCTTGTCTGGCCTGCCATGGATAGGTACCACTGCCTACAGAGAGAAAATACAACTCACCTTGGGTTTTTTCTGCCTACCTACATAAAGAGGTTCCTTCTATAAAAGTAAATATGAATACAGTTCCATGTGTCTATTCAGTGTCTTGGTCAAGACCAGAATAACACTGGGAATATGGTTACAAATCACCTAACCAAGAGAAAGTGGTGGATAAGCCTACCTATGAACACAGGACATCACCATTCACACAGGAGTTTTCAGCCGTGGAGGTAACAGTACTGGGCACACAAACCAGGATGTTCCTTAATTGTATTGGTAATTGTTTTCTCACTATAAATTACAGAAAAGCCAAACAGGATTAGCATTGTAATCGACCTGCTACTCAAAAACTAAGACAAACTGATGGCAAATAGGGCAAAAAATGACACCCTGCGAGCAAGAGCTAACTGAGTTCAGGATACAGGAGGAGGCTGCAAAAGGAAGAAGCAAAATTAGGACTCTAGGCTTTAATGAAGCAGACTTTGACTTATTTAAGGAATTGCAGTGATACCCTGGGAATCAGTCAAAGGGGAAAGTGTGCCCAGAAGAGGTGGCCAGTTTGTAAAGCACAGGGAGTGCACAAATGAACAAGCCTGTTTGGGTAGGAACACTCGCAGAAGACATGCCCAGCTAAGCCGTGTGTCTTCATAAATTGAAATTCAAAAAGGAAGTGCACAAGAAACAGGAACAAAGGCTGGTAACAAAGCAGTGGAACAAAAAGGAGGAAGACCAAAGCCCAGCTAGAGCTAAAGTTAACAAGACACCAAGGATAACAAGAAACAGTTCTACAAGAATGCTAGCTGAGAAACAAAGTTCAGGAAAAATTCGGGAAATACTCTGTTGATAGATGAGGAAGGCAAACATGCAGTAGACATAAAAAGAGGCAAAGCACCAGCACAGCCTTCATCTCAGTCTTTGTTAACAAAGTCAGATCCCTGCTCCACTCCAAAAAGAAAGAAAACAGCAAACCACAGAAGTAACAGTTCAGAGATACACAGAAAAAACTGGAAATGCTCAGATGCATCCCAGGATGTGACTCACCTAAGGGTACTGACAGAGCTGCTAGTGTGACTACAGGGCTGCTGCCTATAATATGTGGAAAATCATGGCCATAGAAGGCCTCAGTGGAACTCTGGGAAAAGGATAACATTATTTCCATCTTTAAGGCAAAGAACAGGACTCGGGAGAGGTCAGCGTCATCTGAGTTCCTGAAAAGATCACATTGAATATCCTCCTAAAATCCCCCTCCAAATGCTGCATCCAGCTTGAGAAGATAACTGACTATAGAGATGGTGGCAGCAGTGAATATAACAGAGTAGGATTTCTGACACTGCCTCCTACAGCAGACTCATCTGGGCAAAGAGGAAATATGGGCTTGCACTCTGACTGGACTGCTGGGCTAACAGGACCTGATGGCAAATAAGAAGCAGAGTTCACCAGGACAAAAACTGCAACCCATTTTCTTCAGTATCTTCACTAATGATCTGGATAAAACAGATGGTACCAACAACAAATTTGCAGATAACACTAAATTGGAGGACTGTGGGAACAAAGAAAGGGCTGAGGTGACACATCAAGCACTAGAGCTTTAGACAAGACCATGGTAAATTCTGAACTCCCTAAGTACTAAGAGGAAAAGTAAGAAGTAATTAAAGTATAAGCTTAAATAAAAAGAATATCTACTTTTATTTTTTCACTACTAAAAAGAAGTCCTGAAATGTTAACAAACTGAAGACAAAACTAATGTATCTGGCATTATCCCCTCTCAAGATGTTAATTTAATACCATCACTGGTATCTTAAAATATACTTTTAAGACATCACTTCTCTCAAAAGCTAAAGAAAAAAATAAGTATGCAAGACTAGTGTAAAAATAGTGTCCTGCATTTTACTTGTTTAGTTGTAATTACACATAAAAGTTCAAATCACAGATGAGCCCTTTGCACAAATGAGTCAGATGCAACTGTTCCATGCTTTAATAAAAAAATAAGCACTTTTAAATCTTGTTCCTACATAATTAGCACAACAGATTTGAGGAAAAAAGTAACTGATGGAACTTATGAATTACAAATCACACAATGTGAATGAACTTAAATGAAAGGTTATACAGGCTACAGCTATCTTTACAGAAGCATTCACATCTTCTTTAAAATACAGATGAAATACTACACAAGTAGCACTGGCATTTTCACAACACCATCAAATTGATGTTTTTCCATAACACTTTTTAAGCACATAGAGAACTGAAAGAAACCCATATTTCCATTAGCCTGAACAAGCTACACAGCAAGACTTCTAAAAGCTATTGCTCTCATTTGTTCAATAAGCCTTTATTAACCTTTCTCATGCTTTTCCCTTCATAACTATAAAGTCATAGCTCCTTCCCAAATCTCTCTAATGCCAAGAGGTAATTGATTCTGTGTGTCATTTGTATGCAAATCTTCCTTCTACCACATTTACACTACTGATCTGCTCAAAAATTTACATTTCATACTTCAACTTTCATCAAAAACGAGATTAAATCAGAAAGTCTCTTTTCACGTTATACTTTGAATTGACTGAATCTGAACAACTGCAAATACTTCTGTGAGAAAATAGTTATTACTGGGTTTTGTCTTGAAACAAGAACAAACTTTTTCCTACAATAAAATTTACAGAAAGACTGATACTGCTGAACTGCCTCCAGCATGCTACACAACCTGGAAAATAATCCAATACCTTTAAAGACTAGTCTTAAATACAATAGTCAAGGCCAGGAAAGATTAGCATAAGAACTGAAGATTACTGATTTGACTTCATTTTCTGTAATTTACTTTAACCTTTTAAATTCAAAATATCTATAGTCTTGCTGTCCTTCTAGGAAAAGAATGAGAGAGTTCCCAAACCAGATCTCCCTGACAGAAGTCCAAAACAAAATATTCAATCTACCATTTTTGTGATAAAGATATATTTTCACTGAAGCATTATCAAAAAAGACTGAGCAACTACCACACATTAAGGGAAAAATAGAGGCATGAACAAAACAGGAACAAAAAGATAAATGTTTTGTTTACAAGTAAAATAACTGTACCTGTTTAAATTTTTTAAAATTAACTATTATGCTCAACTTTAGGAACAAGATTTTGAGTGTAGTATAATCACTGTTTCAAAAATCTTTTTTTTTTTAAACCTAAGAAGACTGAGTGCAGAACACTGAGCATCCAAAGAAAACCACTTCTAGAACCACAGAATCATTTCAGATTGCAAAAGACCTAAAATCAACTGTTAATCAATCTGACTGTTAACCCTTTAATTGATATAGATGTTCTTAATCCAAAAATCTGCATAAAGACAACATACAGTGACTTCACTTGTGTCTACTCTATGAATCACATTTCTGCAGTTACTAGCTAACTCCTGTCCTACTCACACATTCCTCAGATACAAAAAGCAGCACAGACCTTCCCTGGAAGGTTAGTGTAAGCACCAGGGAGAACTGCAGTGCTGCTCTTCAGGGGATGGTAAGGTCTGAAAATCTGGATGTGACAGCACTGCTATGGGAAAGCATAAAAGCACCTTGGAGAACACAATGACTTGGACCAAATTAATCTTACTGTAAAAATAAATCCATGCCTACCTCTCACAGAACAAAAATAACAGATATATGTTGCCTAATCCATTTGGGTAAACTTCAGGCTAAAACACATTGAAACCAGGGCTCCATCTCCCTTCCAACCAGTGCTCTGGAGGAACCTACACATGATGTGTAAGCAGGGCCCAGTATAAGCAGGCACATATGCCAAGTACAAAACCTGACCTTGCTGTATAAAACAAGAGAATATGAAAGAGAAAAAGAAGTAAAGAAGCCAATGATACTGGCTTGACTGAAGCGAAAAAAAAATTGTTACTTTGCATGTCATGAAAAATACAAGGTTATCATAAAAATAGTTAAAATTTTAAAAAATCACTGAGCACTTGCAGGCACTGAAATAAATACAAAGTCAATCTTAAATGTTTTTTATAAGCCTAGCTTCAGTTTTGAAAAATGTTCGTTTTTAGAAGAGTTAAAGCAGGAAATGAAGCAAAGTTTATAGATTTCCTAAAGAAACACGGCTGTAAGCACATAATTTCTGTTTCATTTATCAATGACCTCCAGGTTGTTAAACAGGACATTTTTCATATTCAGCTGACGCTAACAGATAAAAGTTTAGGCTTCAAAGATCCTCTGCTAATTAGCTGCATTCCTAATAGAGATAAGTGACAGCAAGAAGACTTCACTGTCTTCACATACAAGCAAGCTGCAGCAGCCAAGTTAGCACTTACCAATTGCTAGTCCATCACTGAAATTGTGCAGTCCATCTCCCATGATCACCATCCACGCCAGGGTCGCGATCCCCGCGTCCTTCAGCTCCTCGCGCGAGTAGCGCTGACTGTGACTGTGAGGATGGTGGTTCTGGTGGTGGTGGTGATGCAGGATATGATGGTAGTCATGGTGGTGGTGACTGAGATGATCTGTCTGTCCTAGAGTATCATGCAAGTGAGAATGGCATTTGTTTCTACAGCCCCTGGACACGTATTCATTGTCAACCTCCTCTTGATGAGAATGAGCTATCATCACTTCTTCTTCCTCTTGTACAGTTGGCTGCTGAGAAATGAAGGTTGATGGATCTTGAGAGTCTGTCCCTAGATAGCCCTCAGGCCCTGTTACAAAAAAAACAGAGAATAATGTTACACATTTTTAAAATCACCTAGGAAGCAAAGATACAATAAACACTTTGAATACGTGAAGCAGTAAAGAAGAAACCAGTAAGTTTGGAGGTTTAGACTGATCACCCAGCTTCTTGCACCAGAAGATTTTTTTTTAAGGGTTTCCACAACTTATTCAGAACTTAGAGATAATTCTACATAGTTCAAAATAAGGAAAACTTTTAGTTTCTGTCCCCTGCTGATGAAGCAGCCTTTACATTATGGCCACAATTGCTTTCCAGAAGGCAAAAAATCTTTTGATCTAAGACCCAATGCAATTTAAACACAACACCAAAAGGCTCTAAGTCCTAGTTTTACAGCATGAAGGCTATTAGTTCAATTGCTTCAGAAAGACCAAATATCTGAAAAGCATATGCCATTTATTCATCTTAGGACTGAAGAATAAGGATTACATTATGGAAATTTTAGAAACTACGGTTTTTCAAAATACATACAGGCGTTTTAGTTTAACACCTGGAAAATAAACACTGAAAAATAAAGTCATCGACACAGACCATGAAATATCCTCATATAAACATAACTGGCACACCATGCTTGGTTATTTTAACTAATTTCTGAAGCTTGATAAATTCTTCCCCTGCAATTACATGAATAAAAACAATTCTTTTTTTTCTACATTACAGACTTTTATGAAGGTACTTCATTAGTTAAAAAGTTACTCTGAAAAACTGAGCATCTCTTTTAGCAACAAGAGCTAACAAGTATCTAAGTGAGGTGCGTTTGGATTTAAAGCACAGTCTTGGGGACACATGATGATCTGCACTCCAAATGTTACTTCGAGTAACATCTAGAATTTTATATTATTACCCTTATAAATAAATAAATAATCAAACCAACAAAATTCAGACTTTAAATACCCAGAAATTTAAATGAAATTTAAGAATCCAGCATATAGTATCTAACAGTCTGAAGAGAACTGTAGAAGCCAGTAGGTACAGCTCTATTGCAACAGCTACAGCCAGAAGGCCTTCACAGAATGACTCCAACTTCCTCTGCTAAATCCAGAATTAAAAGGCTTCAGGTTTCAAAAAATCCACAAAACTGTGGATTTGCTACTTGTAATCTACTGATACTTTTTTAAGGAAAACAGCAAATAGAACTAGTCCTCTACATACCAATGCACAGACAGGTTTTGTTTTGGAAAGAATTCAAGTAGGCAGTGATCCAACCTACAGTAAGCAGCAGATCTATGAGCTGCCATCAATCAGGTGGTTTTTAAGCAGCGCTGCAGCAAACTAAGAGCTGTGTGACACTAATGAGACTTACGATCATCTGTGTCTAACTTCTCTTCATTTGCTGAAAACTTCTTGCTTTCTCCATCATCTTCACTTTTTTTCTTATCCCAAAAAAAAAAATACTGCAGTTATGAATATTTTACTTATTTTTTCAGACTATACATAAGCAACATTTTATTCACAACATGCATGCAGCCAGCACAGAAAGAGGACAACATGGAACCCATATAAAGAGTGGAGCAGAGGAATATTAGAAACTGAGCTAAGCAAAATAAGACAACAAGGGGTCCTCAGGCTCCATAGGAGGGGAGAAAAAACAAAAAAAAACCACCACAAAGAAACCCATACACATAAATGTCCCACATTTTTCATAAGAAATAAGGAGAGGGGTTTCATCTGAGAAGCGAAACACATGAAATGCTGAGTAAAAGTTACTCCACTAATTCTTTTCTATCATAATGTATATTACAATGGACAGAAGAAAAACAAAGTAAAATCTCTAATCCTTGCTCAGTAATGTTTATCACAACAATTTATGATCAGTGGCTCAGTATCTAGAAGGGCATAATTAGTCTAACAGGAAATCCATTCCTTGTGGCTGCGAGAAGGATAAGAAAATTCTTGCTTTGCTTGAAACTCTTCTTTCCTGTCGAATACATTTAACTAGAGATAGGGAAAGCTCACAGTTTAGCTTCAGTATATAACACACCAACACAACCTCCCATGATCAAAGAGCTCACATGGCATCTGCTCCCAGACTACTGCCTTAATGACCAATTTAACAGGAAAACTAAACAGAGATTATCAGTCCTTGAGGTAACCTAGCAATTAGCTACTTCTATACTAAGTAATTAGTTTTATTAACTTTCTTCAAGCAAAGCTTAGGATTGGTTGGAACCAGATGACCCTTAAGGTCCCTTCCAACTCAAACCACTCTATGATTCAATTATATCACCAGCTTTTGCTTGATCTTTCTTGCTGAGTCAACTTCGATATCATTCTTTATTCATGGCTACAAGAGTCTTTGAAGAACTGTTACCAGTAATTGGCAAGTTACCAACACTTATGACCTGCCAAAATTCAGTTATTTACCTTACACAAAAAAACAGCATCATCATCTGAGAGCTATGTTGCTCTTTTGTGGGCAGAGAAGGGAAAACAGCAAGGGCCTTGACTGAGTGCACTCCCCCATGGAATGCTATTCCAAGAAGGCACTTCCTACAGTATAGTTGGATTCTTATTTATGTAAGCACTCATCGCCAACCCTGACCTGTCTGTGCAAATGCCCTCCTCAACAGCAGTACAGTAACTGTACAAGGCCATCTTATTGCATCCAGAATGAGAATTAAAATAATAATAAAACTGGTTCAGATAGTTATAATAGTCTCAAGATGTCAGAAGGAAGCCACTAATGAACAGAGAGTTCTTAAATCACTCTGCTAAAACTAAAGATGCAACTGGACATTTGCTTATTAAACCACTCACTGGGATGTCAAAGCCTGTACTATATTGCCTGGTCATGGAAACAGCTAAGAGCCCTTAATAACAAGGCCACACAGAAAAGTTATCACATATTTTAAAAGTGTATGTGTCCCGATATAAATGAAATTCTAACCTAATTAAGTCAGCCCCTGCTATCAAATCAAAAGATAGATGATACTCCTGAGAGGTTTTTCAATAAGTGTTTTCAGAAATGACCATGAATACAGTACAGCTTAAAAGTAATAGTTTCCCTACCTTTTTCTTCTTGTCTTTAAATTGCTTTATTAAAGTGATCAAATGCTCCACTAGAAACATGAAGTACAAGCCTCCAAGTGCTGTAAGTCCTTTCCATGTAGAATCCAGGTAAGCACTCTCCTCTGTACTTTGAAAAACAAGATGTTTGTACATAGAGCCTTTGTTTTGATCGAGCAGAGGCTTTTCGTGGTGATGGTGATGGTTTCCATGAGACTAAAGAGAAAACCAAAAGGAGAAAGTCATTATATTCAAAAGAACTGCAACATAAAAAACATAGAAAGTATTCTTCACATCCTTTTCCTCATGTCTGGAGTCCAGACTTGACAGTTTTCACCGGGTAAATGCTCTGCTTACAGACTCGAACAATTACAAAAGAATCCACTGACTGCAAACTTGGTGATAGGAAGAAACAATGCAAGGACTGAGAATAGGCCTGGCATTGACCACACACTGAAGCTGCATGGACACTGCTTAATGCAAGATGTCCAACTGCCCCCACACAAACTCCTGACACCATCAAGGAAACCACATTTTAAGCAGTGGTCACAGCCAGCACACCAGGTAATTTCCCATTTAAGAAAACCCGTAGATATCAAACAATTTTTTCTACAAGGAAGTTGGCTGTAATTTCCTTCTTTGTAGAAAGCTTGACATTCTTCATCTCCTTACTGGACACTGCTATGTTCAGAAACAAAAAACTTTTTGTACATTTCATTCACACGTGTTTTGATTTACATAACCTCATACCGTAGATGCAAAATTAACTGAAAGGAAAAAAGAACCACGTGATGAATTACAGGCAGGACTGGGAAACCACTACAGGATCCACAACCACTTTTATGCATCAAATTTGAAAGCTGGAACAAGTTAGTTTTGGGAGAGGGAGGGGAAGAATGTCTGTTTAAGAACTTCAAGAAAGGTAAAAATTTAGCAATCATATTCCCATTTCATTGTCCCTATTATTACATAACAGCAATTCCACAATCTATCAAGAAGTATTTCCAGGATTTCAGAAATGCTTGATTCTGGTAAAAAAAAATTACAATGGGTAAGCCATCAACATAAGTGGTTTATAACAAAAAATAGTTGATTATCCATTCCACATTTAAAGTGTTCAGTGGGTCATTTCCACTATCTGTAGAGTCCATTAAAATGGAAAATGAAATCAAAACAAAGAGGCAGCATTGCAATAAACAAATAAGAAAATGTATGCAAAATTCTTGCATGCAAGGAACAATAAGTGACTTGGCAGCATATATGCCTAAGAACAGGAAAAAAGAGAGGGCTAATGCTATAAAGTCCTTGCACTTCTAAGGACTGTGAAATGAATAATACAGATGCACCAAATGGAAAACTTATCCATCAAACAACCTGTATAACCAGGATGAGAAACGACTCACCCAATGGGTATTAACTAATAGGGATTAAATTTATCACTAATACACACAGCTGTCAAGTTCTCTGCTTTGACATAATGAATGAAACAGTAATTAATACTTACATGTGGAAGGAGGTGTAAGAAGGCATCTCCACTCAAGGTCCCCACAGCCAACGCCACAAGAAAACTCAGAAGAAATTTGAAAAATACACGATTCATCAGTGGTACCAATATAACACCCAACAAGGAAAGAAAGCTGATGACAGAGATGGATATAAAGCCACCAATCCAAGCTGTCAAAAAAAAAAATAGTAACAACAATAAGTAACAGCTGTACATGATTTTGTCTGCTTATTTCTGTTATCAAACAGATCTGATCATTCAATTATTCAGATGTTCACAAAATGTATGGCAAAAAGATTTCTCTCCAGTCTTGGTCAAGTGCCAAAAGAAAATTACACACCTTTTTCAACAATGAAACAGGTTTCTTGAATTTATAACCAACATAAATGTTTTCCATTAAGCTTTTATGTTAAAAAAACAGCCTACCTATTTGCAGAGAGTAACTTTTTGGAGGAGTTTCAGCTTTTTCACTCGTTGCATGGACTATGCAGTATTTGCCATCGATCTGATTAATAAGAGCAGGACAGAGGTAACTAAATTCTGTAGCAGTCAACAATACTTGAGTGCCTATTCCATGTGACTGCATCAGTTTGGATGCATTGGAGCACTGTGGAGAGAGACGTGTTAAAGATTAACCAGGACCAAAATACTGTGATCTATCTTAAAAGGACTGCACATCCCATCTCAATGGAAATGCACCACACAAAAACAGCTATACCAGCACAACTCAAAAACTGGTAGCAAACCCATTTAATAAAAAATTTACTTCCACCCCAATCCTGCCCCAGAAAGCTGTTTTGGGAGTCCCGGTAGATGATGCACAATTATTACTTTTTCTCAGCACAAATGGGTCAGATGCTCTGATGTACAAACAGAAAAGGCCTAACACTTCTCAGTCAGTTTTAAAGGCCACTCAAGGAAGCATTAAAAAGGTCAAATACATTTTTATAGAGGTGACTACTGTGGAAAGTCTTGTACAGAGCATGTTCTACATACACTTCCTCTAGTAAACAGCTCCCTGCTGTGCAACCTAAACACAGTCTGGGTGGGTTTAAAGAACAGCAGTACTTCAGCTTCAACAGTGCACAACACAGCAACAACTTGTGAATTCAATCACATGCTGCACCCTGAATCACCTGGCATGGCTGCAAACATTAAGATCCCACTTGTTTTTTAAATCCTTTAATGGAAAAGGATCTGACTGTGTAAGAAAACTGTCTACCACGCAATTATATTCTTTATCAGTGCTAATTTTTACTATTTTAAAGTAACAGGTAAAGTTTTGCCACAATCTTTTTTACAGTTGGTTTCTGCTTACAATCTTGAAGACAGGGAGGGGAGGGTGTTGAAGGATGGTTCTACACTACCATAACTGTGAGACAGCTTTGATAAGAATCACAGTATTTCAAGTAGATTTTTTTACTTTCACCCCATTGATAGCAAAACAAGACAGATTCTGGATTTAAGACAGACCTACAATTTTAAAACTGTAAATATTTTTCACTTGTAGTAACATTTTAAATAACATATAAAACATAAATTTATTACACCGAGTGTACATTTACACTTCATTTTCCTCTGAGCTTGTGAATGTAACACAACATTCCTTCAAAACGTTAAACTTCAAGGAAAGTCGTTTGCATGTGTTTGGCTGTGGGTGCTGTCACACCACAAAAGCACCTGACAACAGAATCCATCTCACCTCTTGAGTACTTTGCTTTTTCACTTTAGAATACAGGTAACTCCCTCTTTCCCATTCCTTCGGAGAAGTGCGAGATTCATTTGCCTTGCTGGCAGCAATCCAGGTGGCATTGCGGCCGCCTGTGGCATTACCAGCGCTGGGGCCAGCCAGACCCACACGAACAACACTCTTGACTTCTCCAGGCTGCACGTTCTGGAAGTCGGAGTGGCCGCCTGCGGCAGCGGTGATGACAGACGCAGTTATCTCGTTCACCGCGTTCTTGCTGCGCACGAAGTTCTGCTGCCGTTCCACGTTCTCCGCTTTATGAGGCTCCTTGGCGTGGCTGTTCCTGTGCTCTTTGCTGGCATCAGAGTCGTGGCTTGGGCAAGCAGTCTTCTCGGTGCTTTTACTCAACGAAATGTGATTATGATGAGAGTGATGGTCGTGGTCATGATGATCATGATCGTGGTCATGATCATGATCGTGGCTTATTTTAATCTTTTTCATTTTATCTATACCTATGTTCTGCAGTAGTTTCCTAAAGCCATCAATTGACAGAGAGTTGTTTTCTCCATAGCGATTAAAAAGTTCTTGAAGGTGCAACTTCTGTATTAGTCCTGCCAAGTCAGTATTAACACCCACTGTCTTTTCTGGAAAAGCTCTCTCTGATGTATGCACGACAGTAGCAGTCTCCACTCCATGATGGTAACTTTCACACAGCAGTATGCAAAACGACACAAGGAAGACAACTGATACCGTACTCTCCATTGCAGTTCCTTTTTTGCAGTGAAACAAAGCCAGAAAAAGGGGAAAATATTAACAGTTTGCATGAAAACGATCACACCATCCTCTGTAATACACGTTCCTAATCTGCCTTAACAAAAAAACCCACAACAAACAAAACCGAACCCTGCTCAAAGTATCAGTGAAGCAAGAGACTTCAACTTCTTACGCATGCAGCGCTTTTCCCAGATGCGTGGCCTCAGGCAACAGAGAGGAAGGTGAACACCACGGTGAGGTCACTGGCCACGAACAGCTCCCCGGGTGCGAGTTTACCTTTGCTCAGCTCCGCCTGAGTCACTGCTCACACGGGATCAACAATGAGAGCCCTCAAGGCTGCGCCAACCAACTTCTGCATTAGGCTTTTCTCGTGCCTAAAACAAGCCCTGTCATTTCTCTCTTAGCCATGAATAAGTAGTATAAATTATATGTTCCTGCTTAAAAATCGAAATTCCCAACCCTTCATCACTGGATTTCCCAGAGGTTTTGGCAAACCAGCTGGGTGAGTGTTTCCAGCACTCCACTAAAAAGTTTTTTTTTTTTTAATGCTGTCACGTTCTACTTTTGTTTTAACACTAGTGTCGCACGGCTCCTTTCACAAGGCAGGCTGTGGACCAGATGCTCCCAAGCGTGAGCCTTTGTGTGTTTCATTCCATAGATACCCCAGCCAGGCTGCGAATTAACTGCTACGGAGACTGCGTGCAGGGCTCTGCTGCCTCAGCCCTTTGCCAGGCAGCCACGGAGAACCTCCGACTCCAAAATTATTATACTCAGCCTTAAAAACCACCACACAGCCGCTGGAAAGAGACGGCTGCGAGGGGACCCCATCGTTGTCCGTAAGTATCTTTAGGAAGAGGGCCAAGAGGATGGAGCCAGACTCTTCTCGGTGGTGCCGAGCAATGGCACAAGAGGCAGCGGGCACTAAGTGACGCACAGGGAGTGCCCCCGGAACACGAGGAAGAACTTGTTTATTGTGTAGGTGACCGAGCACTGGCACAGACCGTCCAGACACGTTACGGTGTCTCCTTCCCTGGACATACTCAGAAACCGTCTGGACGCAACCCCCTGCCACGTGCTCGGGGATGTCCCTGCTGGAGCAGGGAAGTTGGA